>CAAE01014679.1:648322-687701 GCA_000180735.1 Tetraodon nigroviridis | reverse complement strand
AACCATATACTTGATCAAAAGCGAAAATGAAGCTCAAATGCTGTACTGTAATATAGAGTTTTTACATCTAAAAAGATTTGACATAGCTGGGTAGTCAATGCAATTATAATCTGAAAATATTTGTCGGGTTGAGCAATTAAAAAGTTACGTACATTTTTGTGGAACTTTATTTTGAAGGCAATATTCCGTTAGCGCAGCGAAATGCCGTTAGCTTGCAGATGTCCTCCTCCGGCTCCTGGACGATTTTTCTGTCCTCAGGGGACATTTTCAGGACAGGATGCTGGACAGCCAGAGCAGCATCCGGGATGGATAAAAATACCTTCACTGCTCTCATCTGGGCTCTAGATGATTAAAACTACGGTGGCGGCATCAAAGTCTTTAACGTCAGGTATTCAAAAAAACAAAAAACCTCCAACAAAAAAAAGGGTTTTTGATAATATTGATTAAAAGAGAGACAATGGTGTTTTCAGAGGTGTTAAAGTGTAAAAACCACAGACGGTTCCCTTCCAAAAGCCGTCCAGGGTGCAGAAACGAGGTCGAGATGGAAAATCAGAGAATACAGGTGTCCCAGTGGTGTGTCCCAGGTTTATACGCCACATCCATCGTGTCTTTAAGGCACTTTATAGCATCCAAAGTCTACCAGAAAACAAGCCTGCTATCTGATGAGGTTACAGGTTCTGGTCACGTCACGTGACCTCTCAGTCCCGAGTACAGTCAAACGCGATATTCTTCTGTAAATCTGATGTTGGAGCTGGACCCGTTTCCATTTGGGCTGGACCCAAAGACTTTGTGCTCCCATCTGCACGGCGCCGCCCTCCTCCGCTCACGGCCCCTTTCTCCAGACCTCCTCTCCCGAAATGAAGGTGGATTTGACGCGGAGGTCGTCGTCGAGCAACACCAGGTCTGAAAGCGTTCCAGAGGACACCCAGCGTGAACGCGTGACAGCCAACCTCTGGAAACCTGGCTCACCGTCTCGTCAGGACAAAACACCACCTCTGACCTCTGCAGTGTTGCTATGGCAACAGAAAGGTTAGAACCCAGGTTATGTTTTAGAACCGAGACCTTAAGGAAGCACCCTCGCTAACATTAGCGCTGCAGCTCATAAACTGGAACCGGGAACGCCTCTTCCAGGAGACCCTGAAGGCCCCAGGAGACGCCGCTGCTGTGGACTGTGGGCGGAGACGGATCCTGACCTGCGTCGGAGCCGTAGTCCAGCTTCCCCTTCCTGGGGCTGATGCCCAGCAGCTGGGCGGGGTGGAGCGACGCGGCTTCCAGGGCCTCCTCCACGCTGCAGCCTGCAAGAGGACGTTTAAAGCGGGCGGTTCTCAGCCGCCTCGGCTCCACAGGACGAAGACGGGACAAGGAAAGGCTCTGACCTGAGGCCTGTCTAAAGTGCCGGACGCACATGTCCATCGTAGCGATGCTGCCGCTGAGAGTGTCTGTGCCTGAGAGATGAAAACACCGATAAAACCTCCGAAAAGGCTTGAACACAGACTCTAAGACGTCCTTGGAAATACACCAGTGGACCACTGGAGATGAGCGGCGTTTTCCGGCGTTTTCCGGACCTGCCACGTAGGCGTGGAGGCCCTGGATCTCGATGACCTGCTGTCCCAGCGAGTGGCGGCCAGGAGGGAGGCCCATGGCCGTGATGGCGTCGGTCACCAGCACCAAACCTGGCGACATCCGCTCTCCTCAGCTTCCGCGGCTCCGGACCGGACCCGGGTCCGGAGCCGCGGCTGCACCCACCTGAGGGGTGGGCCCTGTGGGCGATGCGCAGGGCTGCTGGGTTGGTGTGGATCCCGTCGGCGATCATGCCGTAGTAGACGGTCCGCCCTGCTGGGACCTGGTCGCTGGTCAGCAGACCCACGATCCCAGGGTCCCGGTGGTGGAACTGCATCAGCCGCGAGAGAGAGAGAGAGAGAAGGAGAGAGAGAGAGAAGGAGAGAGAGAGAGAAGGAGAGAGAGAGAGAAGGAGAGAGGGTTCGGTGGAACTCTACCGCCCCCTGCTGGCCGGGAGAAGGCGGACTCCTGGGAGTCCTGGAGGGACTCACGGAGGGCATGGCGTTGAAGAGGTGGGTGATGGAGGAGGCTCCGTGCTGGACGGCCTCCTCAGCCTGGGACAGGTTGGCCACACTGTGACCTTGGATCAGAGCCAGAGGTCAAGGGTGCAAGGTCACGGGTTCAGACGCGCACCCGCAGCGGCAGGGGCAGGGGCTTACCCAGGGACAACGGCGACGCCTCTCTGGGACAACTCCCTCACCACCGATTGGCTGTGCTCCAGCTCGGGAGCCAGCGTCACCATGGCGACCTTGTCCAGACTGCCGTAGACCTCCAGCAGATCCTTGAGGCCGCCGCGGCGGAAGGTTCGGAGGAACTGCTCCGGGTGGGCCCCCCTCTTCTTCACGCTGATGAAGGGACCCTCCAGGTGAAGCCCTGCACACAGGCAGCGTTGGTGGAGGGTGGAGGCCTGTGTGGTCCTTTCTGGGCCCGCTAGCAGCAGCTTCTTGGCGGTCACTCCTACCCAGAACTCCGGCTCCACCCGCCCCTCCGCTCTGGACTCTGACCTGAGGAAGAACCTGCAGAAACACCAGTTTTCCTGTCAGAAAGCACCGGTGAAGAAACGGACAGGAGCGGCAGCAGGATCCTGGTTCTGGCCTGGTTCTGGTTCTGGTACCTTGTGGTAGACAGAGGGCGGCGAGGTGACCAGCGTGGGGCAGAAGGAGGTCACGCCGTGTTCCAGCAGCTTTCTGGCCACCAGGGAGATTCCGGCGTTCACGTCCTCGGAGGGCTGGGAGAAGTCGATCCCATACCCACCTGAGCGGGAGCAGCTTCTACACACTCTTATTCATTTAAAACTGTGTGTGTGTGTGTGTGTGTGTGTGTGTGTGTGTGTGTACCATTGATCTGAACGTCTATAAAACCCGGGGCGACGATGCTGCCTTCACAGTCCACGTGCTTGTCGGCGTAACCCTGCTCATCGAAGAACAGTTTCTCCGGATCTAAAATCCTCCCTTCACGCACCCACAGGTCCTCTCTACACACACACACACACGCACACACACACACACGCACACACACACACAGTATAACATTGTGTCTAGTTGTTCTGCACATTCCTGTGTGTGTGTGTGCGTGTGTGTGTGTGTGAGACACCTCTGCAGCCGGTGGTCTCTCAGTATTCTGCCGTTGGTGAACTGGGTGATGGGGGCGTCGGACACGGACCCGTTGGTGGGCATGGTCCCCCCACGGCAGAGCCCACCCGGGGCTCCGGTGGCTCCGGTGGCTCCGGTGGCTCCGGTGGCTCCGGTGGCGGTTGAGCTCCTGGACTTCAAGGCTCAATAACGGAACAGTTCATCAACCCTGACAAATAAATCCACTTTTAACAGGAAAAAAACACCACGTGAGCGCTTCAAACACGCTGACGTCACAACGATGAAGTAAATAAAGTCAAACTAACACTTCAGGGGCAGAATTAGGGCTTGGAGACCGACTGAGTTCCCCTTTAACCTTTAACCCAAACCTCCACCCGTTTAATGATTCGTGGCTTTTAGCCTCGTTTAGTCCCTACAGAAAGCAGAGATCATAGAGATCATAGAGATCATAGAGATCATAGAGATCATAGAGATCATAGAGATCATAGAGATCACGTAGATCACGTAGATCAGTTCGGAATAAAGCAAATGCGCACTTTGGTCCTCAATTCGCCAAAAACGTCCAACCCATCCAACCGTCCGCCTCGCCCCTTTTCCATGAAAAACAACCGGAAGTGGCTTTAAGGCGCCCGCGGCCACCTGGGCCCTTCTGTCAAACGCGGACTACCTACTCACAGCTGAAGACCCCGAAGCACCGACTGACGCGGGTGAAAGATCTTATTTATCCTGCACGGATCAGCTGAGCGTGCACAAAACACGGAAAGCGGATGTCATGTGACCAAGCTGCGGGTCAGCTGACACAGCCGGTCACACACCGAAAACCGTGGGCTGCTGCTCTGGGCTCCACGGCTTTAGTGTGTGTGTGTGTGCTGCTGCTGTGTGCTCTGTGCTGTGGTGTGTGTGTGTGTGTTCGTGTGTGTGTTCGCTGTGTGTTGGAAACCTGAGCACCTCTGTGTGCGCGTGCGCTTGTGCACGCGTGTGCCCGGTCGCGCTGTAATCCCGCGCGTGTCCAGAAGGGGGCGCCAAAGCCCCGCTCGACGTTCCCGTTGGGGAACTTGGCGTCTGTCGTCTTCTTTGACGTATTTGCGTCATAAAATACCCAACACGTTGACAGTTTTTTTTCGGAGTAACGAATTACAAGTGTAATTATTCTGTTTTTGGGCTGAAAATGGCTTCCTATTGCTTTTTTTAATGGCCACAGAGAAGGGAAAAGTCCTGAGGGGTTTCTGTTTTGGTTTATCCCACCTGAGCTGTGGGATGAGCAGAACAGTGATGTGCAAAACTTTGCCCCACCAGCGCGGTGCCAAGCCCCATCTCCGACCCCCACCCCCGCGCTCCCCGCAGACGGAGCACGCCCTCCTTCCCCATTCCTGAAAGTCAACAATAAAGTGTGTTTCCAGTAAGCTGGATACCTCCCCAAGTCCTGCTCATCCCCATGGAGACTACGAGCAGAGTCCACAGTCCTGGGTCCTGGGGCCAAAGCAGGCCACCCATGAGGACAGAAAGGTATGTCCCACCCAATATGGATGAAAATGAGGCCCTGCAACAGAGCAAATGTGTGTGTTTTCTCTGTTTGAACACACAGAAAAGGCTTGGCTGCAGTTCAGGCTCCGTCTGAATGAAGATGCAGCTGGAAACGGCTGCTGCTGCACGATGTTTTACAGCCTCGGCTCGCCCTCCTTTGTGGGCCCTGACGTCAGCGTTCCCCTGGATGGGGCGAGGGTGACACGCTCGCTTTGTTTCAAAGTCACCACATCTCATTCACGGCTGCTCAACTCCCGAGTCCGGCGGCGTTCCCCGCTCCCTTAATCCGCTGCTCTTTAAGACGCCGGATAAGCAGCCGTTTGTCTGCTCAGTCTGGGGCCGATGGGGCCCTTCTGCTTCATGGGAATTGTTGCCAAACCCGACCCGGCGACAGCGGCTGAGGGGGACCGCTGCCGACAAGGTCCTGGTACAGGGTCACCTGGTCACCTTCAGGGAGGCCAGAGCCTCCATCGGCCCTGAAATCCTCGATCCCAACCTTCATCGCTCTCATCCTCCCAGCGATTATCTTTAAACCGTCTTTATCTGATGACGTTCTGCTATTTTTAGCCCAGTTTTAGCCAGATATGTTACTTGTCACATACACAGAGATTAATTGTGCAATTTCAGGCTCTTAGTTCCGTCAAATGTTACCAAAAAAGGATCAAAACATAAATAATCTCTAACTCTGTTATGGAAAAATACCTTCAGCAGGTGGGGGCCTCTCAATAGCTACTTAGCGAGCCCCCCCCCCCCCCCCACATCTGAGAGTGTGATGTTTGCAAACAGAGGTGAAGTGGTGGGAAAAGGTGAGCCCATTAGCAAACAGAGCCCCGCTGGGAGCCCCACACCTGACTTCCTGGACACCTTCAGCTCCCACCGCTGCAGCTTCACGCTCACTAATCTGTTAAATCTGTCGTCATTCGTCCTCTCTGGCACAGCCCCTCCCCCCTCCCCCCTCCACGCCTCCGCGCTCCGCCGTGTTTACACGAGGGACAGAAAGAAAGGGGAAACACCGAAACCGCTGGGATTATTGATGCTCGTCCGTCGGATGAAATCAGAGTTCTCGGAGCGACGTCTGCCGCTGGCCGGCGTTCGGAGGGGTCGGGAGCCCATAAGGGCCCCACGGCCCAGGATCAATCTCCTGGGTGGGGAGTCTGCAGGACATAAAGGGGAGGGGGGGTCTTCTTCCCTTTCTCCTTTCCCTTTCTTCACCCCACGTCCTCCCCCCATCCTGACCTCCACCTTGCACCGTCCTGCGTCTTAGCAGCTTGTTTGCATTCCTCTCAGTTAATAAGTGTTTGTCTGATCCTTTGCAGGGGGTGTAAAGACCCCCCGGCTCAGCCAGCTGTAAAGATGACACAAGCGATGCTGTGAGGAGCGGAGGCGGAGGAGGGGTCGTAAAACACACACACACACACACACACACACACACACACACAAACAGGCAGGTTCCTGTGCACTTCTTTTGCTCAGAACAAACATCTAAAGTCAGATTAAAGAGGAAATTGTGTGAGAAATAACCAAAGATTTTCCCTTAAATGGTCACATTTTCTTCTCCCTGCCGTGAAGTCAATTATTCCCCAGCAAAACAGGTTATTAGATGACTTATTAAACACAAACCTGGCGGTTATTAAGATTAGAAGACGGCAGAAAATAGGACAGAAACATACAGTTATAACGTGGGAAACGGCGCAGTGCTTTTGTAAAAAACGCCTTCTTAAAATCCCCCAAGACACTTATAAAAGGCTGAAAATGCCCCAAAGATCCACCTGCTTGAAACTGTTGCCACTGAAAACGGCTAAAACGTTGGCTAACGTTTGTCCCTGTTGCATAACGATGGCAGACAGTCCAACGGTGTGCCCTCCGTCTCTGTCCCACATCTGCTGCCTTCAAGGCCAAACTCCAAAACACGGGCGGCTGTTTTGGGGGACGCCGGCGAATGGCGGCCCTCCGAGCAACCAGGGGGTCTGAGGCGCGGAGACGAGGCCTTTGTCTCTGAGGTGAAGCAGCGCTTCGAAGGCTGCACGCCAAGACGAGAGGACAGAGAAAGGAATGAAAGTGAGGTTTTGGAAGAAAGTAGATGGAGACAAAGAGCGGAGTCCAGAGAAGGATGGAGGGAGGTGCAAGGAGACGACGACGGCTGTTTTCTCCTTCTCTCATTGAGCGGTTCCAAGTCCCGCGGGCGGCTCGGCGAGTTCCTCCCAGCATTGAGAGGCAGGCCCCAGCATGCCCAGCCAAGGTCACGCTGCGGCCGCCAAGATGGCCGCCCTTTCTGTTTGTTCGGTCGTCCGGATTCCCTCCCTCCGCCTCTGCAGACGCCGCTCGGCCTGCCTGGAGACAGCGTGTGCACACCAGTGTCAGGTGATGCTTCCTCAGCGCCACGTGTCCCGTAACGCCCCTGTTTTGCTTTGGTTATTCCTGTCTTTGCCGTGCCGGCGAAGGAACCCGTCCTGAAAACAATACGGACGTGTGTGCGGCTGTAAGCTGAGAGTGCTCCTGGTAACTGACGCCGGCCATTGTTCCGTCACCCCTCTGAGTCACCAACCGCCATGGCACCTGGACAACAACGAAAAATGGCCGAAAGCGCCGATAGACCTGATGACTCAAAAAAAGAGTGAAGTGACCTTGATGTTCGACCTCGAACATGTCATCGGGTGGTCCTCAGATCAGATGGGATATTTGTACAAAGGCCAGAATAGTCGAATTAAAGTCAAAGGTTTTTTTTTTCTTTTTCTCCACCGTGACCTTGACCTCTGACCAAAAAATCTCATGAGATTAAAGGTCAGAGATCAAAAAGTCTAAATTGTGGGATTAAAGAGAGTTGTCCGAGAGCAAAGTCGGCGTTCTGAAGAATGCAAAGACGATTTAAGGCAGCAGGACTAAGAACTGGGATTAAACTCTGGCTCATCCATATTGTTGGATAAATGCGACTGAATCACTCTTTAGGCTCTTTTCCGTGAACTCGGGCTTACAGAGCCAGGTTTGTGTGTCAGATTTGCAGATGTTTGCCAGTAAAAGTGGATCCAAACAGCTCCGCCAGGCACCTTTGGTGGGCGGCGCTCAGGAATTCCAGCGTGTTTTTCCAACCTTCCCAGTAACTTTCCCATCTCGCTGTGTCGGTTTACTGGTCGGTCCAGAATTGGCTTTGTCATGCTGCTCTTCTGCGGCCTCATTCAGTCCCCCCAGACACCTACAAAAGAGCGTCCACAGCCCCAGATGATGAATAGAGCAGCCCTCCCACTGGGTCCACCGCCATTGTTTCTCGGTTGTTACAAAGAGTGTGTATTGCTCGCTAAGCCTGTGATGGATGTCGGATTACCCCTCAGTCTGTGTCTTCCTGACAAAGAAGGCATCAGCCTGAACTGACACACACACAAGCAAACATGCAAACACACACTTGTGCGCTGCCCAAACATTGGCCCACCCTCATCCTTGACTTCCATACAATGATCTACGAATCTCAACCCAACGGACTCCGACAGCTACGCTAGCTGGGATGAAACGGCCAAAACAGCCAGAAAGACACAACACAACAACACAAGAGCCAAGCGGAGATGTGACACCTGAGGCGTTTGATGACATTTCCGTTCATTAATTCAACTCCGCTACAGCTTCCAATCGGCGCCGTCCACAGTCATCGTGCTCCAGAGGCCCCGCAGGTTCCGCATCTGACCCACTGGTCTCAATGGTCGCCTGCTGGGAAATTGGCCAGCAAATGTTGACGGGTTACAGTAAACGTGCCAGTGGAATTGGGGCATTTTGAGCAACAGTTCAAGCAAAACTTTCCTGTTGATGTTGAGTTTTCCTCAGATGAATTTGTGACTTATTCAAGGATCTGGATGTTTCCTCCGTTAGCGTAGCAAAGGCGCCTCATTTTGATAAGGTTGCTGAACTTTCACAGAAAAAACAGCAGTGCAATAAATCTGGGGCTCCGCGGAGCCTTTCTCTCTGTCTTCTACACCATCCGTCCACAGGCCTCATCAAGCCCTCATTCTGGGTGAGACCAGTTAGGGACCCACACCCATTCCCATCCCTCTCGGCCTACATAACAATGGTACCAGCAGTTGCCCGGGAAACCGGCCTTTCATTAGCTGTGTGATAAAAAAGATGTATTTCCCGTCTCTTTTCTGTTCTCTGTTTCACCTCTTTGTTTTTTCGGGGGGGATCCGTTGATAAGCTTCGGCGCACCGAGGCCGTCCCAGCAGAACCAGTCAAATACCAGCAGAGTCGTGGGGCAACAGAGAGAGAAATGCCCCCACGGTTCCTTTTTCCACTCGGTCACTCGCACGCCAACACCGCCCAGTCTCTGAGGCCTTTTTAGACAAATACACGTAGCATAGAGTGTTTCCCCGCCACTCAGCCTTGCTGCTTCGCAAACATGAAGCACCGTGGAAGCCGATGACCTTGCGGAGGCATCATCGCCGCCCCGCTCAGCGCCGGGTGTTGGCATTTAGCACTTTCGGTTTGCAGCGTTTGGTTTGAGCGCACGGCGCCGGTTAACGTTTCACCAGGCGGCTCCTCTTACCTGCAGCCGTCAGCGGGGCCGGGGAATAATACCGGCATCGCGTTACAGCGGCGCTCTCGTCTGACCATCCTGCTGCATTATAATCAGGAGCTCAGTAATCCAGCTGGATGACAAAGTCCAGCCGGTAAAAGCCGTCCGGGGGAGCTGCGGCTCTGGCTGGGAGGAAGGGGGAGATGTCAGCTCTCCTTTTTAGGAGACGCTCTCTGGGCCTGGACAGGAAGGCGCAGGGTCCAGCCCTCGCAGGGTGTTGGGTGTCCGTCATCCAGAGGTGTAGCGTTACAGCGCTTTATCTCTGGCCTCCTTTGGCCATCGCTGCCTCACAAAAGCCGTCTGATGGCGACCCCGCGGGGGGCTCACGCCTTCTTATATTCTGCATGTTGCGTTGGATCAGCGCGGCTGTTGGTCCGATTGGCCCGGCCTGAGCCACTGGGGTCAGTGTGAGACGGTGTGGTCTCCAGACAGGCGCTGATCTATGGAGCCGGGGGACATTTGTCCCCACTAGACCCCACACCGACCACAGATCCACCGTCACGGGGAACAAGGGTCTGACTGCGCACAGACAAAGGCCCCGAAAAGACACCCAGCCGCCCCCTGCCAGCGCGACCGCCTGATCACAGCAAAGAGCTGAGCAGGAGAAGAGCGGCGTCAGTCTCACACGCAGGCACGTGAAAGCAGCTCATAAAGCAGGAGGGCAGAAAACCAGAGCAAAGGTTTGGGGGTAGAAGAGGCCTCAGATGAGACGCTCCCCGGGACTTCTTCCCCTTCCTGCTTCCGCGTTAGCGCCAACACAAAGTCAAGGGCAGTAAAAGTAGGTGAAAATACACCCCGGGCTGGTCTTTGGCTTGGAAATTGT
The DNA here is from genome assembly GCA_000180735.1 of Tetraodon nigroviridis. NCBI lineage: Eukaryota > Metazoa > Chordata > Actinopteri > Tetraodontiformes > Tetraodontidae > Tetraodon > Tetraodon nigroviridis. The sequence continues at coordinate 677,647 of CAAE01014679.1, read as the reverse complement.
TCCTCTCTGCAACTGGAGGTTTCTGGACCAACCAGTCCAACGGCGGGCCTGTCTCGGGGTCGGGGCGGCTGTTTTTCCAGCCACCAGTCTGGAACAGCGGCTGACCGCCAAACTGAGCCGCCATCGTAGCTGCGAGGTAAAATAAACATGCCAGAGAAGCAAAAGGCGGTGAAACATGCTTTTATTGTGAAAGAAAATGCAAAATAAACACAGGACAAAGGAAAAATGCAAACTGTGGTTGACTTTACAGAGCCAATCGTGAGGTAAGACGCTGTGGAAAAGAGCTGCAGCCTTCCGGTTGGTGCTCCCCGCCTTATAATACACAACCCTGCCAAACTAGACTACGGTAACAGACGCCTCGCTAACAGAGAACAGAGAAGCAACAACCTGCACACTCGCACGACTGGCTGAAAGTCTCGGGCTCAGACCAAAACCACGAGCGGCCGGTCGAGTCGTTGGCACACGCAAGGTCGGCTGTTCATTGACACCACCGGGGCCTCTTGGAAACGCCCAGAAGGACTCCGGGTTTGACCTCTTTGCCCCCCGAGATGTCCGTTTTCATGCAAAGTTCGGACGCGTGCTCGACTGCTGCAGCACAAAATGAAAGAAAAGTACGTCTACAAGGAAAGTTTCAGCTTCTCTAGTACATCTGGAAGAAGAAGAGTTAGTAGCACCAGCCCACTCTAGAAGGTAGCCAGTACCGACCAATCCTCATTTGGCAAATATTATCGTAGCGCCGCCGCCTCAGTCAAAGCTGACCCGGAACCAAAGGGCAGAGTCCCGCTCACACTGAACACCCAAGGTCAGATTCAGGTTCCCGGGTTTAGGAAACATCGGTGTGTGTCTGTGTGTGTGTGTGTGTTCTCTCTCGGCTCTCCTGCAGCTGACAGCTTTAAACATCGCTGTTGTGGGCGCTGGTGGCTGCGGTGTTGGTAGGCAGGGGTGGTGCGCCCCAACGAAGAAGGATGGACTCGCTAAAACACCTGTGAGAGGACAAATAAAAGGCCGGAGTGGTAAAAACCAGTCTGATATTCCACAGTGGCATCAAACTTGGAGTGGGAGGGGAGGCGGGGCTATTCCTCAGAGGAGGATGTCGATGCGGCTGCCGGGGTCTCCGCCCAACGAGTCTCCCAGGTCAAACAGCTGATCCAGGTTGACGCTGGGGCTGCACAGGAAGTCCCCCCGGCACTGTTCCTCGTCCTCCGGCCAGGGACTCTCCAGGAAGGACGTGGAAAGAAAGGTCTCCTCGTTCAAGTGGGACTCCTCGTGGCTCCTCTCGGTCTTGAAGGACACGTGGATATCCACTATCCCGACGGGAGCGTCGGCGGGGCAGATCTGGGTCCCTCGCAGGCTCAGGTCCTGCTCCTTCACCATGAGGCTCAGCGGTTCTCCGCCGTCCAGGGCCAGCTCCCCACTGAGGCTCAGGTCCAGCAGGCCGTCCCAGTCAAAATGGCCCTTCAGCGGCCCCATCTCCTTCGGGTCGTCGGCAGAGATGAGCGGGGAGCTGGAGCGCCGGAGGGCTTTGGCGGGGGCGCTTCTGAAGCCGGGGGGCTGCTGCTGCTTCCTCTTGTGCCAGCTCCTTCCTCTGACCACCGGCCAGGACCCCAACATGGCCGCCTCGGCCAGGGGAGGGTCCCGGGTCTGGCTGGCCCCGGTGGACTCTTCGAACTCCCGGAGGAGCTGCTGGGACTCCGGCGTGACGCGGAGCGCTCTGGGCTCTGCGGCGGCGCCGTAGGGAGCCGCGCACCCAGGCCGGAGGCCTGCGCCCACCCTGTTCTGCAGGGCCGGGTTGATTCGCACCGGGGGCATCCGCCTCTTCTTATAGGTGCCGCTCAGCAGCCGCTCGGCATACTGGGGGTCTATTTTCCAGAAGCCACCCTTGCCCGGCTCGTCTTTCTGCCGCGGCACCTTGATGAAGCACTTGTTGAGCGACAGGTTGTGTCGGATGGAGTTCTGAAAGCAGAAACGCGCATTTGTGAGCCATGGCTGACGGCGCGACTCCTTCAAACGCACCTTCATCTCAGCCGGGCACCAGGGGCCAAGCGCAGGCGGCGCGGCGAGCGTCGACCGTGCAGCTGCTGCCTTCATGCCCACCCCCGCTAAAAACTGCAGCGAACCCGCCGGCCTGCGTTAACGATTAGCCGGCCGTGCCTGGCCGACCACAGCAGGACGCCCTGAAACGCCGGAGCGCTGAAACACGAGCGGCCAGCGAGCTGCTTCATCAATCATTCATCCAGCAAAATGAGGTTTTCCTTGAAATTCTGCGACCTGGAATCTGATGCTCCCGACCCCCCTCGAACACAGCGTACCTACAAGCCCGTCCGCAAACGTGTTTCACCTCCCGGCATAAAAACAGAGCATAAGTGTGCGTGTGTGTGTGTGTGTGCGTGCGTGTGTGTGTGTGTGTGTGTGTGTGTGCGTGCGTGTGTGTGTGTGTGTGTGTGTGTGTGTGTGTGTGTGCGTGTGTGCGGCCCTCACCTGCCAGGTGGGGTCTGCGTATCTGTAGTAGCAGAAGTTGTCGGTGATCCACTTGTAGATGCAGGCCAGCGTGATCTTGCTCTTCTTACTGGCCTGCATGGCCATGCAGATGAGCGTGGCGTACGAGTACGGCGGCTTGATGTGCGCGTTGGTCTTGTAGTCCACCTCGTCGTGGCAGTGGCCGCGAGCGCCGGCGCAGGCCTGCAGCCTGCTGTAGGCCGCGGCCGTGGGTTTCCCCGGGGTCAGGGGCGTCCCCATGGACGCGGGGTCGCCGGCCAGAGGCGAGGCCGGCGCCTCGGAGCCCTGCGGCTGGTGTCCGAACAGATGCGCCTGGTGCGGCCGCTGCGGCGCGGTGGCATCCAGGATGGAGAAGTCCTGCAGCCACTGCAGGCTGGTCAGGCTGTCGTCCAGGCTGATGGAGCTGCTGCTGCTGTCGCCGCGGCGTCTGTCCCGCTCCTCGGTCTGCGCGGCGGCGGTCACCAGCTCCCGCTCCAGCTCCAGCGAGCCCTCCGGCCAGCCCAGGGTCAGCATCTCTGCGCGGGTGCCTCTAACGCCTCTCCGTCTGCGCCTCCTCCTGACGGGCACAAATATACATCCAGCTTGACCACGGCGGGTCAGACAATGACTTCTGTATTCCAAAACACCGCCTTTGTGTGGTCCCCGAGCTTTGACTGACACCTACATGTGCGCCGAGAACTGCAGAACCCAACAGCTTATTGGAGGTGAAAGTGCAAATAACTGTTTTACTGCGCAAAAGGAATAAAATAATTTAAAAAAAGAGTAACATTGCCTCAACGTTTGTTTAGCCAAGCGATTTAAAAGGCTATTACTTCACTCACAATCATGAAAATAATTGTTTTAGTTTTATTTTACAGTTTTAAAGCTAACCCTAACCTATCTGTGTTTACCTTAAATAATTATATAAACGTAATAACATAAATGTCCTGTATAGCCTCGCTACAATACGAACCTACGGAAGCTTCAACATCAAAAATTGGTATTTAAGTCGCGCTCCCACATTCTAAAGAGAATAATAATAATAATAATAATAATAATAATAAAGGCTTAATCGAGCAGCCGGAACAAAGTTGGGCCACCTCGCGCTGTCGGGCGGAGCCGGAACGCGGAGCTCCCTCCCGGCCGCCGGCTGTGTCCGTCCGGCCTCGGTCGCGCCTGTTCCCGGCCGATGCTTGCAGCTTCCAGCGGCGCCTGCGGCTGTTGCTTCCAGCGGGCTCGTCCGGCGGCTCGGTTTAATACCTGGCGCAGGAGTCTTCTCGGTAACCACGGAAACGAGACACCTCCTCGTAAACAGCTTCCCGCTCCTCCATTGGCTGCTGGTTTCCATGGAGACGGGTTTACTCAGGCAGCAGCCGCCGCAGCTTCGACAAACCCCGAAAACGTGATTATTCCGGGCACAGAAAGGAAGATTGTAGCCTAAATAAAGAGTTCTTGAGCCGAAAAACGCCCCGGCTTAATGTATCTGCTTAAATTACTTCCAGACTGATGTTATTTCTATTCATTTTCAAGATACCGTTTTCAATTTGAAATCAGTCATTAGGATCTGGGTTTAATTAGCTGTAAGGGGAATCTACTTCTTTATGCATCCTTACTCACCATCCTGGGGTACTGTCTGCTGCATTAAACAAAAAGTGCAAATCTTTAACAAAAAAAATATTCAACAATACGTTTCTAGTTATTCTGATATATTTGCACATATATAGATGAATAAAAATGTTTACATCATGTATTTTCCTACTTGCTTCTTTTAACTCAAAAGTTACATATTTGTTCTACATACTTATTTTCAGGTTCAATCAATAAATCACTATTAAATTTAGTTCAGTTTTGTGGGGGGGTGTTACAGGGAGGCAGAGTGTGTGGAGGAATGCACTTTTGTTGATTAGGCAGAAAACAAGGGAAGAGCTGGACAATGAAAGGTTTGTCCTCTCCATTGTGCTATAATGGGCCTGAGGCGTTTCACTGAAGCAGTAAAAACGTCTTCACGTGTCCTAAAGTCTCCTCAAAGCTGAGGCTGATTTTAACGCCTCAGATCTGCAGTGGTTGAATGACAGATCAGCGAAAAGTCACGTTTCCTCTGGAGATTGGATAAAAGGGATCAGAGGGTCATGAAGTCTAACCAGACACCTGGTAAACTGTCACAAGGATTTGAAAGTACAAGTGATTGAATTAAAGTACCAGTAAAGATGCCAAGCATCATGTTCCATTGAACAGTCTCTGAAAATGCAGAATATTATTGGATCCTCAAGCCACAAAGCATCCTCATCATCATCATCTGCTCATCATCGTGCCCCTCCCAACAGGGGTCAGAGGTCAAGCCACCTGTTAGATAACAAGTCTTTGACTGTTTGAGATCCTGGTCAGAATTCAAATGTGTATTTGGAAAATAATTTCTAAAGGAAAAATCTAAAACCATTTATGAGTTGTTATATTAAATCTGATTCAGAACCAGGCCTGTAAAAATGATGAAATTCCTAGAAATGATTCACTGATGTGATTAACTAGAAATTCTAGAAAACCTCTCAAAAGAAATGTCTTCAAAAAAGGATATTACTCCCCTTTCTTAATTTTTCTTTTAAATTAAAATGTTAAACTTTTAGGGAATCTTCAACAGCCGCGTTTTTACAGGGATAGACACAAGAGGGCGCCAGACACCATTTACCCCGACACCACGCTTTTATTGTTATAACCCTACTATTTTTAAATTCATTTCACAATTGTCGTTGGTGGTATCTTGCCTTTATATCCATAATAGTCGTTGGTGGAATCATTGCCTTTATCATCCATAATAATAATAATAATAATAATAATAAAAAATTATTACCCCTAAAAAAGGCTAAATCAAAAATAAACAATGGCTATTTGCTGTCTGTGTTTACAAACTTATAGCCTATCTATTCTATTATAATAATTAATTTCCTTAGCCGCAGTTTTTCAACGATTTTCAAATATTGTAGATACGAGGACATTGACTGCTTGGCAACTAATAATAAATACATTAAATAAATGATATAAAGTGCTGGCAGTAAAAATGTGCCAGTTAGCTGCGTATTTCATAAACATACAATAAGAAGCGCTTTCTTCTCCTCTATTTCTATTCTGTCCCCATTCATATTTTGGTGTAGGTGTTTTTTAAATATTTACCCGTGTTTGCTGCTGGAACAGCGCCATTTCCCCGCTGTGGGATAAATAAACACTTTGTATTTTTTTTTTTTTTTCTATGTAGCGTAACGGCCACAAATAGAAGCGCTTAAATAATTTACGGGATGAACGCAGAGGGCGGAGTGCTATCTCGGAGACGCGAGCCACTCGTCGCCGGTGTTCCCGACAATCGAAACGAACGCATCTCCAAAATTTAAACCCTTCAAGGCAGTAGCCAATCAGCTGTCCCGTAGTACCGCGTCGCGGGGCCGCCGTCCAATCAGCGAGCGCCCACTCTTTGTTGTTAGTGGTGACATGAAAATATTATTGTTGCTGCTGGAGGCTGCGGAGGAGACGCGGCTCTGAGATCGAGGCAGCGCCGGGTCCAGCGGTTCCGACGCGTCCTCCCAAGCAGCGTTTTCGCTTTTCTGTTTCGTTTTCGACTTCGGAACGACTGCGCGTCGAGTAGAAAGCGGTCATGTCGGTAAATATGGACGAACTCAGGCATCAAGTCATGATCAACCAGTTTGTTTTGACGGCTGGTTGCGCCGCAGATCAAGCGAAGCAGCTCCTCCAAGCGGCCCACTGGCAGTTCGAGGTGGGTGCCGAAGGCGGCGGGGTTCAGGCTCCCTCTCGCCCGCCCCGGGCGAGGCTCTGTGCTCCTGTTTGTGCTCTGGACGTCTCCCAGCAGGTTTTCCCCGCTGACTTTCGGGAGTATTTGGCGTCTCGTCTCGCAGCCACGCGCCCGTCGGGCTAACAGGCTAAGCTAACAGCAGCGAGGACGTGGATTTCCACTCAATGGCCGTTTTGTTTACATTCTCCTCGGGAATCCACCCTGCCTCTCCCAGGCCGGTCGTCGTTAGCCTAATCCCCGTCAGGACAATCTAATCCCCATCAGAGTTTCGGGTCGTCGCAGATGGGCGGCCGGGTCACGCTTGAACCAGACCGACAGTTCGGCGTGTGGACGTGGAGCCGAGTCACACCGATGCCATCTTGTTCAGACGAGGCCCGTTGAGATAACTTAACCACCGTCCTTTTACGCACAGATGATAAAACAAAGGTTGACCTAACGACGGATAACAGAAACACAAGCAAGCCTTTATCCCAGTTCCTAACCGGGACCAACGGTCCCTCCAGCTGTGGACCATCACCCAGCCGAGGGGTGTCCGTTAAGGGGCCCTAACAGCAGCCTGTTCCAGGGGTTTTCTGGACAGCTGACAGGGCTTCTGGGGCTTGGGGCCAGCAGGATTTCTGGGATTGACTCCATCCTGTTAAGTCAGGAGTCAGGCTGAATGTGAGCCGCCAGCGAGTCTCTGAGCCTTTACAGTTCAAAACTACATCCTACTTCCTCCATTAGTGGTTTAAAAGGCACCCGTCTCTCTTTTGATCGCGGTACTAGCTCTGGTTTCTCCTCCTAAATGGTTAAAAAGGTGTAAGCAGAGAACGTGTTTGGTAACGACTGTGGATGGAGACTGTTGTTGTGACTCACTTCTCTGTCTGAGGAGCCGCTGAGGAAGACGAACCGGTGTCGGTCTTCTGCCGGCCCCTGAGGGTGAGGGTGAGGGTGAGGGTGAGGGTGAGGGTCCCGTCATCCGTTCACACGTACCAGCCTGTAAACCAGCAGCAGAGATGCCAAGAGTCCATGTCAAGGAATTTGTGACACCATTATCTGTGTAATAATTCACATTTCATGGCCACACGGCAACAAGGGTTTCTAACGGAGTTTCCATTTAATAAGTTAATCACATCAGTGAATCATTTCTGCTCAGATTTACAACTTTAACGTGTGTTTGTCTGAAGACTCGCTCAGACGTTGTAGCTACTCTGCTTTGATATGTGGGGCACTTGCACGCCGCACATTCCTGAACTGCCGCTGCTGTTGTCAAACAACCGCAGTGGGGGTGGGGTTGGTGGGGGGTGGCGGGTGGCGGGTGGGGGGTGGCCCCTCGCCCCCGTGGGTATGTGGGGGGCGGTAATGCTCTCATTCAAGGCCTGGAAAGGAAGAGGCCCCCAGTGTGGAGGAAACGGAGGCCACGCCGAGCAGATCGGAATGTGGTCTCCGTGTTCTGTTTGTCCTGCTGATAGTGGAGACGTCGCTCTCTAGTCCTCCCATCGCTCTTCGCCAACCCACTTTTTATTTTTCTAAAAACAGGAAACAGCCGGGGCGGGGGGGCGGCTTGTGAAACGCCTCTGGACAAACAGGACTGTTGTGGTGGAAGGAGATCCGCGTATTGGCTGTAAAGGGTGACGTCGTGCTTCCCTGTGGCCGTTAACGTGAATCACGCTGGAGTCACGCCGTCTCAGGCCGCCGGTTCCGCCTCTCCGAGCGGGCCCGGCTCCTTTTGTCCTCACAACAAACAAGAACAATGCCAGACGTCGACTCACTTCCTTGTTTTCACTGAAGTGTGCTGTTGACGTTGGCCGCCGCCGCTGTTTTCACACACTCGCTGCTCCTTGCCCTTCTCCCAGGACACCTGGGCGGTATTTTCGCATATTTGTCCCTTTTAACTGATTAACAGAGAAAACTCAACTGGAAAATCCGGTCATGTGCAGAGCCGCTTTCTTAGATGGAGTTCAGATGAAAATGTGGCTCTAAAGCTGATATTTCAGCCGTTGTGAGCAGATTTAACGGTCACCGGCTGTTGTTCCAGAGGCCTCGGTCTAATGAGACGCGGTAAAATAGCAACAGCACATGATTAGCGAGCCTTTGTGGGGAGGTAAAGTGCCCGTCTCTGCCAGCAGCTTATCTGTAACAGCTTTTCTGTGGTCTTCAGACCCTGGAGATAATAGTTTTAACCCTGAGCTCATGTGACCGCTGCTGCTAACTACTCATGAGCTGATTGTGATGGGATATCTCTTCTCTCTCTCTCTCCACAGACGGCCTTAAGCTCCTTTTTCCAGGAGACCAACATCCCCGGCCACCAGCACCAGATGGTAAGTGTGGCTGAACCGACGGCGGCACCAAGCGCCTGGGGTCCAGTGGCGGCTGGAGCCCCGCTACAGTTAGCTTCTGGACACCAGCGGAGATGTTAGCGCTCCCCTTCAAACTCTTGGTTTGCGACAATGTGAACTATATTAGCACAGAAACGAACCTGAAGAGCCTGAGCTTTCGTTTAGCACAGTTCCCACGACTTTTGGGACTGGTTTTTAATAACGATGGAGGATTGGCTGAGCTTCGGGTTCAGTCTCTTACAGAAACCTGAACTTTCAGCTCCGTCCTTGAACCACTTTGTACCCTCCGAGTTAAAGGGAAGAGGGTCATTCTGCTTAGCTAGCAGGGCTAATTCTGGTCTCCTCACTTCACATCTGACTGATTTAACATGACAGAAGGTGTGTGTGTGTGTGTGTGTGTGTGTGAGAGAGATCCCAGTTATACCGGAGGGTGTGTTCCTCCATAATTGCTGTTTAATCTGCAACACTGTCATTACCTGCTTCATGCAGAGGCTTCACCTGACAGGAGTGTGTTTGAGTGAATTAAGTGATTATTGTGTTGCAGAGAGGATGTGTGTGTTCTTTGTCTGGGGCTGCTTACACACCCTGGGATCGTTGGTAGGCACAAACCCCAGAATCTTCCGCTGTGTTTTATCTTGTATAAAGCTGTTTCTACAGTTCGAGTGTAGGGGTGTGTCAAAAGTGTGAAACTGTGTGTGTGTGTGTATGAGAGAGAGATAGTGAGAGAGAGAGAGAGAAAGGTGTTGGCCTCACTATAATTAGTTACTTTTGCAGAGGGGTGTTATCACTAGAGTGATTGTCCACCTCCAGAGCCAGAGCTGGTCCCCGGTAACACACACACACACACACACACACACACACACACACACACACACACACAGAGCCAGAGAACATCTGAAGTTTTTGTATCTACAGCTTCGGAATCAAAGGGGAGTGTTTCTTCTTCTGTGAGCGTCGACACTGACAGAACCAGTTGGGGGGTGTTGTGAATGCGCGAGTCACGTGCGCTGCAGGAACACCACGGTGTGTTTGCGTTTGGGCTCATTCACCCGTGCGGCGTTGAGTTGATGACGTGCACACCGATTCTACCAGAAAAACGAGCAGCCTCAGCAACAGTCCAGCAACAGTCGTTAGAATAAACGTACAAGCTTCGGCTTCAAGGCAGCCGATCGTTTAACTTTGGGTGAAAACGAGCTGAAGTCCACCAACGGCTCCAAACGGCGGCTTCCTCCCCCCTCACGCCCAGTTTGACTTGACCAGATGAAGATCAGACGCTCAAACCACCAAAGGATTTAGAGCAAAACGGGTCCTTGTTTTCATCATTATCTGTTTCTAAAAGGAACCCTGTGTGTGTGTGTGTGTGTGCGTGTGTGCGTGTGTGCGTGTGTGTGTTGTAAATACTTCAATCCTTCCTGTTGGACAGCTGAGAGAACATACCTCTATTTCTGTCTGCTACTTGATCTCTCTCTCTCTCTCTCTCCATTTATCGCCACCTCCGTCCCGTCCTTCCAGCACCTGTGAGCAAACGAGTGAACGAGTGATTATTTAGTGTCGTGAGTCGGAGGGAGAGAAGCCGCATGGAACTCAGGAATGTGATTCTGGGAGATTTGATTGAGCAGAAAATGTCGTCAGCAGGCGTTTCGAACCGAGGACGAGGGGCTTGGTGAGGGAGGAACCTGTGACCTCCATGGTGGTGGGGTCGGCCTCAGACGGGCCTGGAGGTCCGCGCTCTCCCTCCCTCCCCCTCTCTCTCTCTCTCTCCCTCTCTCGCTCTCTCACTCTCTCTCTCTCTCTCTCCCTCTCTCTCTCTCTCCCTCTCCCTCCCTCTCTGTCTCCAGACTTGGTCCACCAATGTTGGAGTGTTCTTGTGCTCCCCTCCGCCGACGTGCCCGCCCCAGCACAATCCCGCCAAGCCGCCCCACTTCCCGGGCGCCCTCCCCCAGTTCTCCCAACTGGAGGCCTCCGAATGCCACTCCCACTCCGCCGCGGGCCCCTCCCCAGTGTCCCTGGCCTGCTCGCCGCCGGCCCCCTCCTCCCAGCCGGGCTTCGGCTCCTTCTGGGCCGCCTCCCCACACCCACCCCACCACCCGCCTGGCTGCCCCCGTCGTCGCCCCACGGCCCACCACTGCCCACCCACATCCACCACCACCACCACCACGCCCCACGACAGCCCCTGTGGCCCCCCGTGTCCCCATCCGGCCGATCTCCCACGACCCCCGTTGTGTCGGCGCTCCCGGGCCCCCCCTGCCCCTCCGCTGGGGGCCCCGCGCCCGGGCCCCGGGGGGGGGGTGTGTCGGCTGTCCTCGCCTCCCTCTCCCCTGGGGGGGGGGTGGGCTGGGCTGGGTGGGGTGCTTTCTTGTTTCTTTTTTTTCCCCTCCCCCCCCCCCGTTTGCCCCCTGGGGCCCCTTTTGTGGGGGGGGGGCACCGTTCTCTGGGGCCCCCCGTCCCCCTCTCCCCCCCCCCTTTCTACTCCGGGGCGCCGCCGGCGCGTTGCGGCGGGGCGTCCTCACCTCTGCCGCCGGTCCCCTCCCTCCCCCCTTTCCCTGGGGGGAAGCGGGGGGGGGGAGGGAAGGGGGGGGGGGGGGGGGGGTGGAACGGGGGGCGCGGGAGGGGCGGGGGGGGGCGGGGGAGGGCGGAGGGGGGGGGAGGAGGAGAGGGGGGCGGGGAAACGGGGGAGGGGCGAGGAGAGAGGAGGGGGGAAAGAAAGGGGGAGGGAGGAGAGGGCCCCCTCCCTCTCTCTCTCTCCCTCTCCCTCCCTCTCCCTCTCTCTCTCTCTCTCCCTCTCTCTCTCTCTCTCTCTCCCCCTCTCTATCTCAGACATTGGTCAGCAAATGTTGACGTGTTCTTGTGCTCACCTCCGCAGACGTGCACGCCCAGGAACACTCCCGCCACGCCGCCCAACTTCCCGGACGCCATCACCATGTTCTCCAAGCTGAGGGCATCCGAGTGCAGCTCCAGCTCCGCCGCGGGCCCCTCCCAGGTGTCCATGGCCTGCTCGCCGCCGGCCCCCTCCTCCACGCCGGGCTTCGGCTCCTTCTGGGCCGCCTCCCCACCCAATCACCAGCCCGCCTGGCTGCCCCCGTCGTCGCCCACCGGCCACCACATGCACCAACACTACCACCACCACCACCGCCACCAGACGCCCATGTGGCCCCCCGTGTCCCAGTCCGGCAGCTCTCAGCAGCCCCACGTTGTGTCGGCGCTCCAGGGCCAGAGATGAGACTCCGCTGGGGGCAAGGAGAAGGGGCCCCGGGGGGGGCTGCGTCGGATGTAATCGAGTAAATCTAGAGTGGGCGGGGGGTGGGATGGGATGGGATGGGTGCTCCCCTCGTTTATTTTTTTTCAAATCCAGACGAACCGTTTGCCCCCTGGGGAGACTTCCTTGTGGGGGGGCGGAGACGTTCTCTGGGGACAGACGTCAGAGTCTAAAAAACTGCTTCATCATCCGGGACGACGCAGGAGCGCTGAGGAGGGGAGTCATGCCATCCGAGGCAGGTCACATGACTCCCAGCTTTCACTGGCGGGCCGAGTTTGATTCACCGCCACCAAAAACAAGCCCCGCCCCCTGAAGGCCCGACGCTCCGCGCCGACACTAACCTGAGATCCGGGCGTCAGGAAAACCAACAAATGACACTTTTCTGCTCTTCTGAACGATTTTCCTGAATCTACGTGACAAACATTTCTGTCTGCTGATTTCTTTGGACTCTCTCTCTTTTTTTTAGTTTTGTATTTTGTGTTTCTTTTGCTGTAACTCAGGAAACAGGTTCAATATCACAACACAACCGTTCTCCTTTTTGTTGGCTGTCAGACGAATCTAGACCCAAGAACCGCGACCCTGGGCGAGGCGGGAGGGCCAAAGCTGGCAGGACGCTGCTGGGTTATGACGGTTTTGTTCGGCCGGCTGGCGGAGGCGTCCAGGAGCCCGTCTGCGCTCTCAGACGCACCAGAAGCAAACGTGAACTTCCGCTCTGCTCTCATGTTGACTGACGGGCGTAGAAAGATGTCACGGGTGCTAATTGGAGATCATTTGGATTGAAACCGGGTCCCCCGACCCCACTTTGACCATTTTTGACTTTGACTGTTAAAATTCCAAAGGCAGTCGTTTGGTTGGTTGTCCCGCTGGGCCGCCAACCAATCACAGCACAGAAGACTGGGGCTAGAACCGAGGAAGTCAAACGTCCTCCTCGTTTTCCGAGCCGATTCCACGATGGCGGTTGACACGCGTTGTTGTCGTCCCCTGACGGGGGCGGAGCTATGGAGCGGGAAATGTCCACCGGCTATTTTTGTGGATTCATACCGGTTCGTTGGGAGAGGCACGCATGCTCCCCTGACGGTTGGGGTGTTTTTAGCGTTGCTAGCGGAGGGAGGGGGGTAACTCAGTGATTTTCCACACAACCACCTGAAGACTCCTACCTCTGTCTGTCTGAACGGCAGAGGCCCCCGGTGTGAATGTGTCTGCTGCAGACGCCGACAAGATCGGACGGTTGCAACAAGTCCGAACGGCTGCGGATTCCACGTCTGCGCACAGGCGTTCCAGCCTCCAACCTCCGATGGCCCCGCTCACAGGAACAACGTCAGCGTCGGGGAGCGATTTTCACAGCTTCGAACGGACAATCAGCTGTTCCTCTGAGTTCTTCTCACCTCTTTGTTACTGAAATGATAACGAGGTTCCAACAGTCTGGATTGGAGATTCTGGACATCTCTGATATGGGGAGGAAATCCATCCCTTTCCAGAGAAAACAAGTCTGCTCTCCTGGTAATCAAAGGAAAATACTGGAGTTTATGCAATACCGATAACACCTACACTCACTTTTGTATATGGCGTATGTTTGCGTTGGGTTTTCAGTCCGTTTTTGCACAAATGAGAATTACAGAATTTTCCAGAATTGATTTGAAAAGTGCCTATTTCCCCACGGCGACGCTCTCTAACATCTGCATAGCAACGCACTGTGGCGTCCAGTCAGCACCTCTGCTCGTGATAAACCTGGATCCAGAGACCCCTCAGATCGATCGAACACGAGGGAAGACGCGTGGAAGCCGCCGGTTCTCTCACACGATTAAAGCAATCAATAGTTTGACTAATCGCTGACTGATTATCTTATTGTCTCGTCTTTTTTACTACCTCCAGAGCTGATCAACATCCTTAGTCAAGAATTGTACTTGAGCTCAATTTGTAGAACTTTGCAGCCGAGTTTGAGCATCTAATTTTTGTATTGTGCTACAGATTAGGCTGGTCTTGGGAAAATGGTTCCCCTCAATACTCTCAAAGGCTGAGTTCAGGTAGGCGCCAGTCATCTCTGCAGAGTGTGAGACTCAGCGTTAGGATCCCATCCCAGTCCTCTGTCGTGTGTGTTCCTCCTGGTCAGAGGTCCAAACACAGCCACGGTCTCGGACACACACCTTCTAAACGCGAGCTGAGGTTTCCTTTGAGACGCCTTCGTCACCACTTTTTCTCCTCTTGCCAAGCGGTTGCTGATATTTCTCCCTCCCAGACGTTCACCTTGTTCTCATCCATGGCTCTTTTTACAGTTTGTTCCCAAGAACTTTGTGTTAATTTCCGCTGTTGCAATTTGTATTTATATGTTTAATAAAAGGAGCTATGATCTGCTGCTTCCTACAGTTTCACACTTTTCGTCTTGTCTTTTTCTCACAGTCATGAGGAGAAAGTACTTCTCGCGCTCAGAGACCAGCGCGATACCTGACGGTATCTGTCCGATCCAACATCCCGACCACCCTTTCACCTGGCTTAGAACGCTCCAGACTCGTTATCTGCAACAAGACTGTCGGGTGGATGAGAGGAGCCAGTCTAACGGGATGCAAGTCGAGCGTGTGCACGCTGGCCTCCTCCACCCTGCTTTCATCTTGACTCATCATCGGCGGGTCTTTCCTGCCTGGGCCTGAGGTTTCTGTGAACAGGATGTGCACTTCCCCTGTCAGGGCTGACGACTTCCCCTCCGTGATGCAACGCTTCACCTCCTGCCGAAGGCTTTTATCGGACGGACTGTCCTCGCGCAGACAGACAGCCGTTTGGTAACTAAGGGAGGAACCGTTGGTCCTTCTGGACCTGAGACTGGTGTGTCTTTCCTAACCCAACTCCTCTGTTATTCCTCCTTCCACGGTGTGGAGTGTTGAAGCTCACCTCAGGAGGGAGCCACTGATGTATAAAATCTGCCCCACGCGTGGACGGATGTCCTGCGTTCAGCTCTTTCCTAAAGGCCCGAACGGCCACTTTCCCTCTGCGACTAACAGGGAATATTCTCTTGGTGGACAAATGATGGAATTTACAGTGATTTTATTTTCAGCACGTCTATATTTGACAGGGTTCTAACAGCTGGCTAAAACAGACTGAAGCGTTACCTTCTGCCAGCTGAAATAAAAGCGGCGCGGCGCGGCGCGGTGCTCCCGGTCGCCCCCTACAGGCCCGGAGGCTCGTCGGCCTGAGTTTGCGTCTCGCTGAAGGAGGTGTGAGAGGTGCAGCCCAGAGGTGAGACGGGCCAGTCCCTACCTGAGCTGCTGGAGGCTGGGCAGAGGATAATGGCTGTCATTGACCACAGACTCAGCTTGGGCGGGACCAGGTCACCTCTCTGCCGTCCACCCACCGGAGCGACTGCACTGGGCACTTGTGGCACCGTGAGGCTGGAAAGTGGAGACCCCCTGCGCCGTCTCTGGAGATGTGGCCGGTTTTCGGCTGGTTACTTTGTCCTTAAGTTTGCACAGACCTGCAGCTATAAAAGTGAGTAGGTGAAGTGGCGACTCTGCGTCTGCAGGGATGAATGCCATCCATCCATCCATCCATCCATCCATCCATCACACTTGCCTTCTTTTGCAGAGATGGTTGGTAGCGTTGTTTCTGTGTTTCTCACTGGTGGTGCGCTCAAACGACCCTTGTAAATGTGCCCGTCGAGTCCGACGATGTCCACCTCCTCGGACTGGAGTCCAAACACACAAGCACACAAAATGCAGGAAGATTAATACTCGACAGGTTTATCACACGTTCAGCAACAGGAAATGACTCTGTCCGGTGCCGCTACGCAGGGACGCTGCGGTCACATCTGTCCTCCACACCTGAACCGTGAGGTCAACCTCGGCGTGTGTGTGGTGCTTGTTGGACTGCCGCCGCAGACTGGCCGAGTTCACCGTGTGGCTGCCCCCACAGTTCCGCGACACGGTCATGTGACTGTAGTCAGCCAGCCCAGAGAGCCGCTCGCTGCCCATCACACAGAAGAGAGAGAAAATGAATCTGCCAGGACTGTTGGGCTCTCTTCCTCTCGGGTTTTGCCCTTTTTGGTGCTGTTTTCCTGGACGCGTGCGCCCCCTGCTGGCGGAGAGCAGGTCGCCTCACCTCCGGTAATGTTGCCGAAACTGTTCCAGGGCGTAAACGGTGAAAGGCCTCATGGATTTGTGTGCAGGGAATCCAGGAGCTGATGGCAGCTTCATTAGGTGCCTTCAAAAAGCCACAGAAATGAAATCACAGCGTAGAGCAGGCAGGGTTACTGTAGATCAAAGCAGCATCGAGAACGTTCTGGAAGCACCCAGGGGCCAGATTCAGAACTGCATGTTAAATATTCGGTGTTGTCAGTGCCGACTCACTGTGTGTGGGTATACTTGACAATGGGCCTGTCACAGGAGAGGCAGTTAAATCTGTCCACCAGCTGCCTGGGAATAAAAACCAACACGGCTTTGACGCACTGTCCCAGTCCGCCACGCATGGAAACCAAAGCAGGCTCTTCTTTCTACCCGCTTCCCTCCGTCTCCCCGGCTACAGAGTTGGCACGTACTTTCTCAAAGCAGCAGCGTGGTCGCCCTCCGGACCCTCCTGAGCCTGCAGCTTCTCGTTGATGTTCTTCCAGCGGTTCTCCAGCTGCTTCCTCACGGAGTCTAACTCAATCCTGTTGGGCTACAGAGACACCAGAGGTCAGCCGTCATGGCGGCACAGCTTCAACCCGCCGTCTGGCCAACGTTTACCTTACAGTCCATCTCGCTGGAGAGCCTGTCCATGACTCTGTGCCAGTTCTGCTCCTGGCCGCTCACCTTGTCCAGGAGCTCCGTTAACATGGCGCTAAGCTGCTCCGAGTCGAACTGGAGGTGGCTGACTTTGCTCTCCAGGGCAGATTTTTCTGCTTTCTGGAGAAGAAACAGGAGGTGAAGACAGTTCCAGTATCCATACACTTCTTCATGTGCGTAAACCTCTATGAGAAGGCCCTCACGAGTTCCCTCTCAACCATCCGTTTGTCAGCCTTCTTCTCCTCAAGTTCTTTCAAGTTCTTCAGCAGATCCTGTAAAAGAAACGTGTGTCTTAGTTGCACTTCAGGCTTTTTTCCTTGACCGTTTCTCTTGGTCTTATTCCGTAAACCAAAGAGGAGCAGCATGGGCGGATGCAGACGGCGCTGGCGCTGAACCTGAACCTGAACGCGACTCTCTTTCTCTCGGTTCTCCTCCAGCAGACTTCTGTTGCAATCACCAAGCTTTTCGCACTCGGCTCGAAGCTGCAGAACAGCCGTCTGCACGTCGGTGACCAGGCTCGCGTTCTGAGGGAGGAGACCGAAGGAGAGACCATGTCAAAACGCTGGAGAGCAGGTGGAGTCGGACTCGGACGCCGACACCTTCTCTTGATCGCTGCTCAGCTTCTCTATTAACATTTTCTGCTGGGTCAGCTGGTTCATCAGGTGGTTTGAGGCATCCTGGAACTCTAGATGGACAAAACAGCATCAGACCTTCAGCAAAAATCAGGAAGGCATTGATTCAGGCTTCTCATGCAGAAAGGTAAAGTTTGGTGCCTTTGTTAGCCATGAGCTCTGACTGGTCCAGTTTTCCTTCCTCCAGCTCCACAACACGAGCGAGCAGTCTGCTGAATTTCCCCCCCAGTTGGCCCAGATCCCTCAGGGCTTCCACTGCCTCCGGGTAGCGCTCCGACCTGCTGGTTATTCCCAGCAGATCCAGCCCTCCGGGCTCCGGGTCTGCTTCGGCCTGCTGCAGAGGTGCTGACTGCTCTGCAGACGAGTCCAAAGCTCCTGCAGCCGCCGTCGCTTCCTGGAGAGCCAGAGTCTGCCCGCGGGTTTCTGCAGAAGGAGCAGCTGCTGGTGAGCTGCTACGCGGAGCTGTCGTCTTCCCATCTGTCACATTTCTGCTGAAAGGTTTGCGTTTGGCAGGATCATCAGCTTCAGAGTTCAGACGCTCCTGTAAAAGAGACGCGTCCTCATTTATCCGAGCGAGCCAGAATATGGAAATATCTCTATAAAATCCTCCCACGGACAAATGACCACATATTCCGTGAAGCAAACTCTGTTGACCTCAGCCCGAGGCCCCGAATCCACCGTTAATCCCGCTTTAAAAGCGCTATCGTCGCCCCAGCAGCTGTCCTAAACATTGTTGCTGGTCTGAGCTGATTGTCCGGCTCTTCCAGCAGGGCTGAGGCCCATCCTCATCTTACCTCCTGCAGGTTGTCACTGAGCAAAGCTGACTGCACGTCCTCCCAGGTCACCCACCGGAACCTCTGAAACGCGCCGCTCAGCGACCTCTGACACGAAACAACACACACACCGCTGTGGAAACAGGGCGTAAACATATGGAACCGATGGAAAACACACTTGTACGCGCTCACCACAGTGTCCTCCAGGGTGTCCACGCGCAGGCAGCATTTCTCGGCCGCAGACACAACCTCTGCTTGAATGCTTCGGCCGTCTGGACAGAGAAGAATGAAGATAGAGACGCTTTCTGTTGGTTTGGTCAGCCTCTGACCCGTTTTATCAGCTCCAAATAAACCACATTCTTTCTTCCAAGAGATCCCTTCAGGAAACGGTGAATGATTAACCTCAAGTGTTCTACAATCAGCAGCTGAGCTTCCCAAAGTCGGACTTTACAAAGCCCGAACTGTCTGTCACATGGCTCCTAATTCTGATCAAGGTTCTGGAAGGTCTCACCTCCTGTTGGTGCTGAATTTCTCTCCTCAGACTGTCGCTCTGGTCCTGGAGCTGCTGTAAGCGGCTCAGGGCCTGCAACACACAAGGAAATCTGTTTCCTGTTTGCGGCGGATAAATGATCCACCATCAGCCAGGTCACCTCAATTTCCTCTGACCTCTGAGGTCCCGGCAGAGCAAACATTAGAACGTGTGTGTGTGTGTGCGCGTGTGTGTGTGCGCGCTGAAACAAAGAACATTCCTCAGCTGTTTCTGAGCTGCTGTTTAACTTGTGTCAAGTGTGTCCGGGCGTGAACTGACGGATCGATGAGCAGCGACCCCCCACAGCCTCTCGGTCCAGGAGTGACCTCCGACCCGCCGGCACATCTGTGTTCCTTCATCTCCATCAGGCCGATTTTTTAAAGAATTCTGACGGAGATCTTTCAGTCAATCGTGACTCCAGCTGAAAACCCAGTTTCTAGGTGGACAGTGAACCTACCGCGCGTCATGTGACGGAAGACGCTCGCTGGCGAGGACGCTTTGGGTCACATGATCAACGTTAGACCTGAGGAGGATCCAGCGGACCCCAGTGATGGCGCAGAGACATGAATGATTCACACGCCTCACCTGCACCTGCCTGATGTCCTACTCTTCACCCGACGCCCATTGATGGCCTGACAAGCGCCAGTCATCTCTGCAGGGGGCCAATTAAGGCCGATCACACCGAGGACGGAGATCAGGTGCAGCCCGGCAGTTGAGTCAGCATCGCAACAATCGCCCGCCTCTTAGACGCCATCCAACCCCCACCCGTCCATCTGATTCCATCAGCCTTTGAAACGACAAACGGCCGCTGGCCTCTTCCCAGGAGTCGGAGTCCTTGTAAACGACCTGACAGAAACTTGAACAGACACGCAAAGGTCATTTGAGATGTCAGGGTGGCGCCCGTCTCCTTTTGTCCTCCGCTCTGTCAGCAACGGCTTAAACACACCGCTGAAACACCAGAGGAGAATGAGAGCCCGCTGCTGGCCCCGGCTCAGGGGCCTCGCTGGAGCAAGGACTCACTCTTTACCAGCGCTCTGCCGGAGAAATCACACTGGCAATATCCAGCTCTTTTATGGATCCTGGGGGATCAAATCACAACCGTGGGGACTGAGAAGGCCAAGGTCACGTGACCGGCTTTTTAAACGAGAGGAAAAGATGAGTTTTAAGGCTATGTGGAAAAAACACGAGGGTTTAAATTCTCACTTCTCTCCTAAAACACAACTGTTGAACATCCAAACGCTTCCCACAGTTTCATGTTTCCTCTAACTATTTCACATCACTTAAGACCGATTTTTGTTGGTTTTTCTGCCGACTTGAAGGAATTTAGTGATAAAACACGTCTTTCCTCACCGTGGACACGTCCTCCTCGCAGCTGTGGACGCGGGACCGGAGGCTGGTCCGGGGGTCCGCGGCTCGGCTGGAGGACGAGGCCGGAGATGAAGAAGCCTCCCTGCCCTCCTCCTCCTCCCTCCTCCTCCTCCTCCTGCTGCTGCTGCTCGGTGCCGGCTCGGACCTCCTGTTCTCCGTCCTTTCCCTGCTTAATGTCCTGCCATGGCCCTGCCTGGAGGTCCTCCTACCGCGGCGGGCGCCGCTGCGGGAGCGTCGCCGGGAGCGGCGCTCCTCCAGCGGGTCTTCACCTGCTGGATGTCCAGCTGCTTCAGGACGGCGTGGAGGAGCGTGTGTAGGGCGCTGAAGTCGACAGCTCCCACCTGAGGAGTCCCGATGGATACATTTAACAGGTCGTACAAGCTGATACTCTCTTCCGACATTTTCCCGCCTGTGTGTGAAATCAGGAGTTAGTTAAAGTTGGCTAACCTCAGCTAACCTCAGCTAACCGGCGACGCATCTGTACGCACTTTAGCTAACCAACTCTTTGACAACCGCCGTGACGATATACAGGAAAGTTTCCGTATTTTTGTTGACCAAGTAATGAACTTGAAGGGCAAGAAGGGCAACCCTACAGGTGAAGGTAATTTCGAGGGTTGATAGAAAGTAAAAATTAAAAAAAAAAAAAGAAAAAAAAAGCGCGTCAAGTCACACGAATTTACCGGACAACAGAAGAATCGCATTCAAAATAAAACGTTAACCAAACTTGAATCTAAAATAAAACATGTTCTTTTTTGTGAAAACATTATAAAACTCATCAGTTATTTCTTTCCATATTCCTATGCTTTTTCTTCACATCTTCTGAGAAAAAAAAAGTGACTATTTCACATTTTTAAAGAATCAAGAATCTCCTTACCGGATGTAGTATCCCTTACGAGTCTACACTTGATTTCACTTTCCGGATTCCCATATTGGAGTTAACTCCGAGTTAGCGGTTGCTAGGCAACAAGGGCACACATGCTGCGTTCACAGACAAAATATTGCACAAACATCTTGTGAAAATATTACATGAAAACGTTTACTTTTTCTTAAACTTACAAATGAATAAATGTATTTTTGCGGTAAAACAGTCATACATTTCCTATTTGCTGTGGTTGTACCCTTCTTTACCTCTGTATGTGTCTAAATCCACTTTTTAAATCCATTTTAATCAATATCTCTCGATCTTAATCAGATGACAGCTACTATCCAAGCAGCAGGAACCTTTTAGGAAGAAAAATGACCAGAGTAATGTTCAAAATAACATTTAATTGATAATAAAATGCAAGTAAATGTTAGGGTTTCATTTTTCATCAACACATTCAAGTATAAAATCACCTTGACAGCATTTCCCTTAATCGTCGAGACCGTACTCGTTCATTTCAGTCACATGAAACAAAACCTGAGAAAATTGATCCTCGTTCACTGAGCGGTAAATCAACCGGGGTAAAAGAATTCCTCAGAGAAAAACAGAACAACTAACCCTAGACATTAATAGTGCTGGCTTTGCACGTTCCAAAACTCAGCTGTATGGAACTAAATGTTTTTTAAGGCCCACGTTCAAAGCATTTGAAACCTGGTTGGGGTGAGCTCAATCACTGCACAACAGCAGCCGTAACCAAAACGAGACACAAGTAACGAGCCAAACTAACTCCGTCAGGAAGTTCAGTATAAGGGCCCAAAGTGCCAACGTCAAAGTGCCTGGTCAGTTTGGGTTCTTGGTGCAGCAAAGAAAAAACAAAACAAAACAAAAACTAACACCTAAACACATGGATTCTGTTGCTCTGGGCCCCTCAAGACCACACAAGTGGTCATATTGGCTTAAAATGACAAAGAAAATGGGTATATTTTATTTCATGCAAGGCTAATGGGTTTGACAGAAAATCCATGCTGCATATTAGATTCAATATCCCACAGTGAGTGACTTTGAAAGATATTTTCAGACAGTAAGTGAGTATAAAGGTTTAAAAACGGTGCCCCGGCCCCGGTGCTTGTCAAGGCAGGAAAAAAAAACAAACTACCAAAAACCCTAAATCAACTGAATCAGAGTAAATGCAGGTAAGTGTTCATAAAGAAGTACGGTATAGCCTTGTTTGGAATAAAAGTCCAGGTTTATGTTCAGATATCCCTTTGTTCCCAGTTAATACAATAAATTAGACTACTTTTCAAAACTACACATACAGAACTTACAATAAGCGCTAGTATGGAACAAACGCAACAAAACGGCGCGTGAACCCGACAACGTGCCAAAGAGTCATGCTCCAGGCGCCTGGAGTGGCTTCTTTTGGCAGTATTTCAAAGAGGTGTTGTGAGTTTGACATGATTTTGTGTGTGCAGCTGAGACTGTGTGAGCACGAGAGACAGTTTGTGAAGTTTGAGGCTAGGATCACTCTAATTTTGTTGATGTCAGCATCAGTCATGACAACAGACAAAAACCAGCAGTTTCTGGTTTCCCAAGGTTCGTAGTTACTAAAGATAACCTCTGTGCACACGGAAAAGCAAGAGTATGAGCCGGAGCAAAACGAGAAAAGCAGACCGTCGCTGGCTTGACCTTTGACCCTTGGCTCACCAGCGACAGGCTCGCTGTTCTTTGTCAGCATGTGGGGGCTGTGACCCACCGCGCTCAACAGTGTAAAACAGGATTCCAAATATCGGTGGTATCCCAAATATCGCCTGCCGTGTTGCTAAATCTGCGCCATCACCATCACAGAGACCCTTCACCACCACCACCACAATAATCACAATAATCATCATAACAATAACAACAACAACAACAACCATCACCTGGCTGTCGCGCGTTTCCCGGTGAAACCAGCTGCACATCAGATGGTGCCGAAGTCCGACTCCCGTCTGATAGACTGGGCCCGCAGCTCCGCCTTGAAGAAGGTGATGGAGCCGAGGAACCCGGACACCACCAGGATGAGCAGCTGCCACTGGAGCAGCAGGTAGTTGCTGTAGAAGAAGGCCACGGCCGCCATGATGGACTGGAGAGAAGACAACCCTTGAAGCAGGAACGCGGGAGACAGGCAGCAGGGCAACCGTGCGCCACACTCACCTGTATGAACCTGAAGGCAGCGAAGGCCGGCGCGCTGTTGTTACGGAACACGAAGCCGACGATGCTGAGGAGCTGAGTGTTGAAGCAGCTGTCGCCGAAACCGAGCAAGAAGCTGCAGAACAGGGCCAACGGGACGCTGAGCAACAACACAGACACGCACAGGTGGGGTCAGAAACCAGAGGGGTGCCCTTTTCAGGTTACATTTCCCTGTTTCCTTTTATGTTTGCAACAACTTGTTTTCTGCGGTTTTGAAGAATTCGATTATTAGTCTGGGAATATTTGTATTCCCCAAAACAGAGGGACAAATCCGGGCGAATATAAAGCGCTGTGGAGAATGAGTGTGTGTGTCTTCACGTCGTTTTCACCATCGTCACCTGGGCGGGACGTAGGCCTGCAGATCTGTTCCAGCCTCTGGGGCTATGGGGGCGTCGCTGGCAATGTTGAGAAAAATCAGATAAAAGGCTACAAAGTGGGTGAAGAGGCCCAGCAGCACCACTGGGTTTCTGCCGAAGCGGCTGCTCTTGTTCAGCATCCCAAAAAGGCCGCCTCCTGGTCAGACGGATGAAAAGCGGGTGTGATAAAAGCAGACGCAGGCTTCCAGCTGTCCGAGGAGTCCCACTCACCCAGGATCTCACCCACACCGATGCAAATGCCAGAGATGCCGATCAGGCTCTTTGCATCGTGACCGAACTGCGTCATGGCTCCGATGCACGTCCCGTACACCCCGCTGTAAAAGGTGAGCTCCAAGCCTGGCGGGAGAGAGACGGAGCGATCAGACGGACGGGCTGCACCCCACCCACGACCTTCACACCCACCTGTATAAGCGATGGAGAAACTGAGCAGCAGCATCTCCTTGGTGACAAATATTTTACACGCCTTCACTGAAGATTTCAAATAAAAAGAGAAGTGGGGCGTTAAGGGGGGCTCTGCTTTAGTGTCCAGCGTTAGATTAAAAAAATAAAAATGAAAGGAGGAACTTGGTTCACTTACCAAAAGCGTCCAGAGCTTGTGAGCAAAGAGCCGTGCGGGGTGAGCTGTGGAGAGAGCTGAGGTTACGATGCTGACCTTTGCTTCCTAGGAACCCAACGACCTGTCTCCTAACCACCGCCTGGCCTGAAATCTGCTGCGGTATCACAGCAGTTTGGGGAAAAGGAATGTGGGGAAGATTACAGTCAAAGGTCACCTGTCTGCTGCTGGAAATAAACGACTGCCCAGGGTGGGGTGACCCCGTCCCCCACGTTAACCACCCAAGCACTTCAAGAGGTTGAAAAGTTTATCTAATGGGCTGGGAAGGCGCAGGCTCCAGCTATTCCTTCCCTTCTGGTGTGTGCTGAGCTCAGCGGGAATCACTGTTTCTGTTGTTACTGCACAATGATTAAGAGAGCAGCAGCAGCTCCCAGATACTTCTGGGAAGAAGACAGAACAGGGACGTCCTGTGTCCCTTTGAAAGACTTATGAAGGGGCAGGGGGCATCCCTGATTTCTGATTGAGTTAAGGAATTCCAGACTAACTCGGGCTCATGGGAATACTGTTCAGACTTGCCTGGTAGAGCTCTCCAGTGAGTCGGACTGCTCAGACTGCAGCAGGGCCTGCGAGGCCTCGGAGGGGGCCGGCTGGGGGTCTGGCTTCCGAATCAGGAACAAGAGGAAGCAACCCACCAGACTGATCACGGTGAGGGAGATGAACACCGTCTGGCGGTCCTTGTCTGCAACACGTCACAAGCTTTAAATTAGAACGAGGTGAGGTCCCCAGTTGGAATTGGACGTGACAGACATCATAAACATCATTACACGGGAGAACACGAGCCAAACGTAGGACAAACTGCATTCAGTTTACACAAGAACTTGCTTGTTAAAACTGCTGGTTTTACTTTTTTAAGTATTGTTATGAACGTGGTCGCTTCTCTTACCTGTTATATGAACATGCCCGTGCCAGGCACAGTAAATGTAAAGATTTCCAAAAAACACACTGCAGACAGACAGACAGACAGAGGATTTTAACCAATCAAAGAGGAAGAACCGTCCCTGCTGCACAAGCTGGTTCCGCTGCGGCAGATTCACCTCAGCTGAAAAAGCGCCCAAAATACGCCGCTATTTCTCCCAATGGTGCCGTCAGTGGAGTTGATTGTAAGCACGTTTCCTTGAGCCGTCCACAAGACTAAAACACACACACACACACACACACACAAAAATCTATCAGCAAACGAGGAGAGGCGCTGATAGCAAAAAAGATTAAAAGATTGTGGTGTACCTGCTGCTCCTAATCCAACAAGCACCGACGCTGCGTAGAAGCTCCACGTGTACGGATAAATGAACATTGCAATGTAGCAGCTGAGTAAGGACCACACAGAAAAGGAGATCAAAGGTTTGAATTTGAATAATAGGGCAATGTGCTGTTCTCCACTGTACCTGTACATGAGACCACTGAAGAACATGGACAGTTGGGGTCCGATGACCGTGACCACCACAGGGGCCACCAGGCTGAACGCAGACAGGACTCCGTAGATGATGGACATGCTACCACAGAAGAAGGTTGTCATTCGAAAATGGGTGTCATTTGTTTTACAGTGTGAGACACAATTTCCTGTCACCTGAAGTGGACAAACTGAGACTTTAATGTTCTAATGTGGGATGCTAAAGAAAACACAGAAACAAGTGTGTGTGACTGAGAGAGCCTTCACCTTGTGTATCCACTCCCGTGGAACTCGGTGCTGTTGAAGCTCTTGATAACCGTTTGCTGAAAAGATCCGGAAAAACAACAAGTGTGTCTCATCCAAACGAATGTGGAATCAATCTGGAATCCGGTTGAGAAAACTTACCTCTATATTGCCACATGTTTGGAAAGCGGTGAACAAAAACATAAAACTAACACCTAATATGACGATGTTTAAGAGTTTCTTGCCTTCTGGTTTCATTTTTGCAGGTTTTTTGAAGAAGGACGAACCGGGTGACTGAATTTACAGCAGAAAACAACACATCTGGAAACAGAAGCAACACAAGTGTGGAAGATATATAAAGAAGGATATCTAAACCGCAGTGATTCAGCAGCCTGCAGGGAAAAAGCTGCACACCTAATAAAATGAAACATTTTGGTATACATTTCATTGTGTTATTAGTGTTAAAATGTTTGGAAATAACCGAACAAGGAAAAGCCCGAATTATTTGGACTTTAATTAATTACCAATGTGGGATACAATAAAAATAATATAAACATTTCGTTTCCTTACGGTCTAAACGTCTTATCTTTTAAATCACTATTATTATTATTATTAGGGGCTAATTACGAAAGACGGGCGTTTTTAATGTCTTGTGTATTTTTGACCCACACTGGAAACATAGAAAAGAAACACTCACCAACTATGTTGAAGCTGCTAATCTGTGAACTACTCGATGTCGGTTCGGGGTTTTCTTGGCAGCATGAGCCGTCTAATATCCACGGCTAATTAATGTGACTCGCCCGGCTCTTCTGAACAAACATTATGGTTTCCATCGAATAAAACAGTTTCTGGAGACGTTCGCAGCACAGGGAACCCGGAACTGCCCTCGGCCAAACTGGAGTCATGTGAGCAAGTCAGCTGACGATGACGAAGTATTTTACCATGTCCGTGATATTCCAAGATATACGATCTTAAGATAAAATCCACACGGGTTATAAAATATCGGTCTTTGATGCTTTTTGTATTTCAAAGAACGGGTCGGTGATTGAGATACTGTAAACCACTTTTCATAAACAACTCTCGGACGGAAACAACGGGCGAGCGGCCTCTTCTTCTTCTTCGTCTTTTTTCTTCTTCTTTACGGATTTTCTTGGCGGTTGGCAAACAACAATTGGTGCGTTACTGCCACTAACTGATGTGGAGTGTGGCTCACGCTATTTATCTATCTCATTTATATCCTGCTCTTAGGCCTTTGTAACTAACTTTTACTTCACAATTAAACAGGGCCTGTTAAGCCATGACATGGCGCGGTTTATTAAAGCATACACACATACATACATACATACATACATACATACATACATACATACAAACAAAACAAATTTTAGACAATAGTTATGCAATTAGGAGATATAGGCAATAGAATTTACTGAATACCATCTCGATATGTTATTATAGGTGAAATACACAGGTTTAACCAGTTGGTGGCAGCACTCTGTCACCTCCTTAGAAAAAGCAGAAGAAGAAGAAGCGATCCTTGCCAGCCCAACTGGTGGCGATAATGCGCTCCCTTTAAGCTGGTTTGCTCGTCTGCTAACCTCCCGCCATTAAACCTCGACGAAGAAGAAGAAGAAGAAAAGGCGGAAGAAGAAGAAGAAATCCTGAAGTCGAAGAAGTTTGGATTCATTACGTATCTTAAATTCAAAGGTGGAGGCTGATTCCGCGGCCTCAACGATTAATCGCCACCATGAATTACGGTAGACCTCCGCCAGATGTTGAAGGCATGGTTTCTCTGAAAGTAGACAACTTAACATACCGAACAGCCCCTGAAACCCTCAGGCGCGTATTCGAGAAGTATGGCCGAGTGGGCGATGTGTATATCCCGCGGGATCGCTACACCAAAGAAAGCCGAGGCTTCGCCTTTGTTCGCTTTTTTGACAAACGGGATGCCGAAGATGCGATGGACGCCATGGACGGCGCCCTCCTGGATGGACGGGAGCTGCGGGTTCAGATGGCCCGATATGGCAGACCCCCCGATTCCCACTACGGTGGGGGGCGACGAGGGCCGCCAAATAAACGGCGGAGCAGAAGGTAAAAGAAGGCGGTTTTTTGGCCAAGCGATGGGCCAGTTTAGTACGAGAGAGGTATTCTTTTGTCCTCCTGTAGCAACAAAGAATTCGGATTGTAATTAGCCATGCGTAACATTATATTAAAGATGAATAGATGGAACATTGGTAGCATGTGTACATTTTTTTCCTGATATTACTTAATAGCCCCGATGTCCGCCGTGCCGCAGGGTTTCCTTGCAAGCCTGCTATTTTCTGCCGCTAACGGAACCACGTGTGTGCTTCCAGCTACTCCCCCAGCCCCAGGAACAAGCGACGCAGCAGGTCCCGCAGCAGGAGCCGTTCCCGTTCCCGCAGCAGGTCCCGCTACAGTAAATCCAGGTCCAGGTCACGCTCCTACACACCAGCTCGCAACAGCAAATCCAGGTCTCGCTCCTCGTCCCGCTCCAAGTCCCCTTCTCCCAAGGACAAGAAGACGGAGGCCAAGTCTAAATCCAGGTCCAAGTCCAAGAGCCCGTCCCCGTCCTCCAAGAGAAAGTCCACATCCAGATCTCCAAGCAAGCCCAAGTCTGAGGCAGAGAATGGAGGCGGAACCCCGTAGATCTCTCAACACGGTGAGATTCAACAAAACAGGCAGGTTAAAAGGTGGACATTTCTGGACCGGAGTGCATGCCTTGATCTAACAGAATTTTCCCCGTTGTGGGATGAATAAAGTTCTATTCTTCTATTCTAATGTATTTTTTTTTATTGTGTTTTGGACTAAATCATGAACATCAGTCTGTTGCAGAATGCAAGTAAACCAATTAACTTTCCTTTTTTTGTTCTACTGTTGTAGGAGACGTAAAAACTTCACGCCCAGGACCGGATTCCCCATATACACATACTTGTCCTCTTCTAAAAGGTTATTTTTCTGTGTTTTTGCTTCATTCATCTGGCCATTAATCGTCTTTTTTCCTTTCCTGATGGTGGGTTTTGTCTTGTTTTTTTTAAGCGTTTATATTTGTCATGTGATAAATACACGTGTTGACTTCTGCTCCCTACAGCTGCCCAGATGCTGGGTTCATTTTAATCTACTTATAACCTGAATTTATAACCTCTCTAATAAAAACTTCAGCTGATGTTTAGTGACATGGTGTATCAGACAGGATCATTAGGACGACATGGCTTTCAGAGTAGCGAATCATGTTGGCTCAATTGCTCCTGGTTTTATCTTCCTACAGGAACGTTACTTAAGTGGCTCAAATGATGATTGAAAAAAAACTGGCGAGATTTGCTGTAATAAAACAATTTGCTGATGCTCTCGCATGTTCTACTTAAGAAACTAATTTAGAACTATAAGGGGTCCGCTATAAAGGGAAAATTCATGGCCCTCTTCATTTTACAATGAGAATTTTGATTAAATCATCGTATCCTTTTTTTTTTCTGCCTGTATTTTTATTTTAATCTTTTCTGTGTGTGTGTTTTCTTTTGTGCATTAGGCGCAGTTGTGTAGCAGTTGTTTTGCTGTAAAGGTGGCGCGTTGACCCGCCTCGGACGTGTCCACGATCCTCCCGAATGCCCCCGCCCCCTCCCCCCCACCCCCTCCCCTCCCCACCCCCCTCCCCCCCCCCCCCCCGCCGTCCCCATTAGGTCCCCCCCCCCCCCCCCCCCCCCCCC
>CAAE01014679.1:565093-648172 GCA_000180735.1 Tetraodon nigroviridis | reverse complement strand
ACTTAAGTGGCTCAAATGATGATTGAAAAAAAACTGGCGAGATTTGCTGTAATAAAACAATTTGCTGATGCTCTCGCATGTTCTACTTAAGAAACTAATTTAGAACTATAAGGGGTCCGCTATAAAGGGAAAATTCATGGCCCTCTTCATTTTACAATGAGAATTTTGATTAAATCATCGTATCCTTTTTTTTTCTGCCTGTATTTTTATTTTAATCTTTTCTGTGTGTGTGTTTTCTTTTGTGCATTAGGCGCAGTTGTGTAGCAGTTGTTTTGCTGTAAAGGTGGCGTGTTGATCTGCTTGGATGTGTCCAGCATTCTTCAGAATGTTCCTGTGACCTCTGGGGCAGTTGCTACAATTTCACCTTTTTATAGATAGCTTATGAAAACTTGTTTTTTCTTTAGATTTTTTTTTTTTTTTTAAGAAAATGTGACTGTAATGGTAAAACAGCTTTTAATTTTCTTTATTTTGGTCTGCGACATCTGTTACATTGGATCTGCAAGTAATTAATCGGGTAGAACAATTTAACTGCATGGTAAATCATGGTAAAAATTGCTAATAAGAAATGGTGATACCGTGTGTGTATATCTTATTTTATGGCAAACTGGGGACATTAAAGAGAAGTTTTCCACAAATACTCTATTTTTGCAATTGTGTTTCTGTTTCTTTTGGTGAAAGTTAGCTGCACATATCCCCAGGTCTTTACTAATAAAATAATTAGCCAACGCTGCTACCTTCAGATAAAACTTGGAGGTGGTCTACAGATAAAACTAACAGGCCTGTTAAAATGAATTCTTGGGTGTTCTGTACATAAAAACGGTGAGCTCTGACTTTCCAAGACTTATTTAAGTCTAGGATAACTCTATCAAGTATTCTTGACAAAGTGAAACAAACTTTTGTTGAGGTGTGCGAATTATGCAATAATTGAGCTATAATTATGCAGTTATTGAGCTATAACTTTTACTTCACTAGCCAATTATAGCCTTTATTTGGCGACAGATGGGAAGAAAAGCGGAGGAGATCAGAGCCTTTTACAAAAGACACGCCCCTCAAACGCCCCGTGTAACCTATATGTTTAAGTACTTTGTAGGTTGTATTTACCTGTAACCTGGCCGTTGTCACGGGCAACGTTCCCGTTCAGAGATGACATATTTACACGATGATGTCATCTTTACGGTAAAGTTGAGAAACAACGGGCTTGGCCGTGGACGCCGAGTTGGACGTGACGTAGCGACGTAGCGACGTACACGACGTAATGACGTAGAACGGGGCGGAGTTATAAAGCCTTGTTTTTCAGTGACCCGACAGGCTCCATTTTGTCAAAGCCTCCGCTGCAGCAACCAAGGGAGCAGTCTCACTCTTCAGGCCATCCTAAAAAGAAAAATAGTCGACGTTAGCCGACAAACAGCTCGCTAATCCAGTTATCACGCGAAAGGAAAACAAATCTTATCGTATGTCCGACATCCAGAACCTCAAAACTTTTGGTAAGTCGAGAAAAATCGCACAGTGCGACAAGGTGGGGAAGGGCAATTGTTAGCTAAACTTAACCGTCGTATTTTTCGACGTTTACTTGGCCAAACTGTCATTTAAACTCCTGATCGCGATGTATATCATTTCTGGCAATCTATTTACTGTGTCCGTTGTGTTGTTAGGGTAGATTTTCGCGTACAACGTTCACAACTGGCTGTTAACATTAACACGAGTAGCTAACAGACAAAAGGCCGCCGCCAGGCCTCGCGTTTTTCGTCCAGCGCCTTCCTCCATTTTCGCCTTAGCGGCGAGAGCCGGTATTTTCAAATTTGTTGCGACACTTCGATTATTTTGCTTTGCCAAAGTTATGAATTTTATCAATTTGGTGCCGGTTGTGTTGTCGTCGTCGTCATCCCCCCTCCCCCACCAGCTAAAGCTAATGCTATCGCGTATCGGTAGCCGTGGTTGGGCAACGTTGTTCTGATCCGGACCTTCAGCCGGGGCGCCTGCGCAGATCCCCCTGAAACGCGAGCCTTCCAAAGCGATCCGCCAGATAACACGATTGCTCACGTCATCAAGAAGAAAGCTCGACAGGCCCTCATGTCTCTTCTTTTTTCCAGACCCATTTAAGGGTGATGACCGTCTACCAGCTGGGACAGACGTCCACATAAGAATTCAACAGCGGAACGGCAGGAAGACCCTCACCACAGTCCAGGGCATTGATGCACACTATGATAAGAAGAAGCTAGTTAAGGCTTTCAAACGGGTACGTCTTTACACTGGCCAGTAGGATGGAGGTGTTGTGGTATAGTGTTTTGATGCCAGAACATTTTGGCCCCCGACAGAGATTTGCTTGCAATGGGACGGTGATCGACCACCCAGAGTATGGTGAAGTGATCCAGGTTCAGGGAGACCAGCGTAATAATATCCGCCAGTTCATCAAGGAGGTGAGGCCTTCAGGACGCTTGGCTGCTATAATTGGATTTTTGTTTACTCATCAAGCCAATTGTTTAGGTTGGGTTGGCCTCTGAGGAGCAGCTCAAAGTCCACGGATTCTAGGAGCTGCTGGGGAATTTTCCTCCTTCCTTAAGGCCATCAACGCTCCCTACCCTTGTGTGCAACCGTTCCTTTCCTCTCCTGAAGCCCCACCAGCTCATGTTGGCCAAAACATGAATTTCACCTGACATGGGACTCTGGAACACGGCAGCCCCCCCTACGACACCAGGGGAAAGGCTTGCTCCCGGATAGAGAACACCACTGCAACGCCACGCATCAAGGATGAGCGGCAATACCCCCTTCTTCCTCCCCTTTATTTCCTTTTTTTGTCATTTAGGATCTGAAGCCACAACAAGGAGGCAAAATTTAATGTAACTTTTGTTTTTGTACCATGTTTCAATAAAATGAGTGTCCATACTTTTGTGTCATCGTGAGTGATGTCAACAGTCGGATCAACTGACATGGCCGCTGGAGAAGGTCCTACTGTGAAAGAACCAGAATAAGTTTTGAAAATGTTGCCAAATGAGCACCTAAAGAAGTTTGTGACATTATTATCCTATAGTGACTGACCCTTGATTGCTTACAGGTCAAAGGTGACCAAAGCCAAGGGGTTTAGGGCAAAGTGTCAGCTATGTTATGTGATCTAATTTCTACTGCATATGCTACCAGTTGACTTATGCAGCCAATTTATTAGTTTAACATCCTCCATCAGAAGCTGATGCTTGAACAGCTTCAAGAACATGGTTGATATGGGTGTGGGTGGGTCAAGACAAGGAAAATAAACTGCCTGGCGAAGGCCTGACTTTCTGTTTTTCTAGGGTTTTTTTTTTTAGGGTTTAGGGTCAGAATGAAGGTCTTAAACACTAAGGATTTTGCACGGATGTTGTAGTACACAAAAGCAACCAGTAGAGGGCAAGGGTGCCCCAGTTATTATCGACCAACGCTACGATATATCTTTTTAGGTGAATTAATGTTTATTTGGGATTGGAATTTGTTTTTTTTTTTTTATTTAAAACCAGAGGAACTCAGATTATTGATTATAGGAGATTGTTCTTAAATGTTATAAAAGACAAAACCGCACTTTTTAATATTTTATTTTTCAATTGCCGAAACTAATTTTGACCCTCTTGGGTTTCCATTTAGCTCCATGGCAACGTGACTATACCGCTTTAGCTAGCCGTGCTTGTTTTTAGCTACAAACGCCTTCTTTGCTTAACAACACTAAACAACAAGATTTTGAAATAAATTGTGCCACAAAACATCGTGTTCTTCTTTCAGAATCCACCCTGA
This sequence comes from Tetraodon nigroviridis, assembly GCA_000180735.1. Lineage (NCBI taxonomy): Eukaryota > Metazoa > Chordata > Actinopteri > Tetraodontiformes > Tetraodontidae > Tetraodon > Tetraodon nigroviridis. Next base: position 644,416 of record CAAE01014679.1, on the reverse strand, counting down.
CGAATGTGCCTTTTTAGGGCTTTACGGTGAGGCGCTACCCGCATGTTTATTAGCAAAACCAAATTAACGTTTTACCGGGAAACCATACTGATTGTCCTATTTTTATCATTATTATCACTAATAACTATAGTAAATGTCGAGTTACAGTTAGAGTGCTCTGGAAAAAAAAAACAAAAGTAGAGGTGGTCCACTAAAATCCATTTTTTTGTCACTTGTAGATATGATTTCTACGAACGAATAATTAAAGGAGGATAAACGATGCAGGTAAGCATACTGGTTTAATATAGATGACTTTCCCTAGGCATCTGCTCAATTAGATAATTCTGGCTATTTTTATTATTGTGTGTCTATCTCTCTCTATATATATATATATGTATCTCTATATATAGAGAGAGAGAGAGATGGACACACACGTAAAGCTGTAACTCTGATCTCACTCTCTAGGTGCTGCCTATCTGGGGGCTCGCCATTCCTCTCCCTGCAGTGCTGATAATCACTCTGAGCCTTTACTTGATGCTGCTTGGGCTCGGCTTCTGGCTCCGGTCCTGCCTGAAGGTCAGTTCTAGGCTAGTTAACCACTTCCGACACTCCTCAGCCATGTTTACGGTGGTCACCTTTCTGCTGAAGGACCGCTGCGCTTCGTGGTGCGACGGTTGCTGTCCAGACATTTCCCCGGCCTCTGAGCAATGCTGCAGACTGGTAGAAATGTGTGACTGCAAAGTGCCATCCGTGACCTCCTACTGGACCAGAGACTGCCCCTGTAATCCTGTAAGTCACCTCCACACAGAACATTTCCAGCGCTTGCTCGTAAAGCCGAGCCTCTTTGTTGTTAATCTGACTGCGGATCCCTTTAGTCACCTGACTTTATGCTGGTGTGTGAACCAACACACCTGGCGTGTTTGTTTCCTGCAGTGTGTGAACTGGGACTGTGCCTGCACGTGTCAGCCTCCTGAGTGTGACTCCTGTAACTGTTTCTGCTTTGAGATCAGGGTCCGATAGGAGAAGATGGCGGACGGTCCTGACAAATGGGGGCATCTGTCCCTGAATTAAAACTGTGCCAAGCGGGTTCTCATCACGCCTCAACGTGAAAAACGTTTTGTTATAGGACTTGACCTTTGACCTTTGGGTCCTTATTGTGGCCATGTACTTTTTGCTTCAGGGAAAAAACTTTGCAACCTAAACTGCAGTCAGGCGCCACTTCTTCCGGGTTTTAAATATTTACTGTTTTCAAAAAATACTTGTGCAGGAAGGTCAAAGTGAATGTTTTACAGTTACGGTGGCAACAAGCTAAAACGAGGGCATAGACCAGGAAGATGTATATTTCCTACTGATTATTTACACGATTGTTCTGTCTGGTCTCCCAGGAGTTCTTCTTCTATTACACAAGTTTTTGTCTTTTAATGCTGACTCTTACAGTTCCCCGTCCGCCTATTTTGGGTTAAAGATTAAATTCAGTAAAACACTTGTTAGTTTTTTTTGTTAAGGACTATTTTTGTTAAGAACTGTAATTAGCAGAATATGACTGTAAATGATTATTTCACATGGATTTACCAAAATGTACAATATCACCTCTTTAACCTTTTACGTTTTGTACACTTTGTGATTTTATTATTAGAAAATTTTAAAAATAAATCACAAACTGAGTTTTGACATTGAATGCTAAAAAATAGAACCTGTGTGTGAAAAATAAGAATGCAAGTACACAAATAATGTTTTAGGATATAACAAAAACAGAAAACATCAAATACTGCCGGGAAGGCTTTTGAGAAGTGCTTGGAGGTTGTAGTTTGGCTCTAAAAATCATTAAAACGGTTGTATTTAGGAGAGACTGCGAGCTCTGAGCAGACAAAGGATAGAGGGACATTTATCATCCTTCGCCTTCAGACTCCTGCAGCACAACTCACGTTTTCATCATCCGAGTCAAGCAAACGAGAGACCAGCAGTAGCATAAAGATGAGCATGTTTGGTAGAAAGCAGATATATTTTCCCTCAAGGTTTTTTTAGGCAGAAGTCGTGTTCACACGAACACCTTTAGGCTGTAGCTTCCTTATGGTGGAGGCTGTGTGTGTTTTGGCTCGTTATAAATAAGCTTCTGGTTTCGAAAACTGACCTAAAACCGTGAGACAGCCGTCCATTTGGGCTTCGAGGCGCCGTGTCAGGACATGATGCATTTTTGCTTGACAAATTTTAAAAAAGCTTCAATTTAGAGTGAGAAGAACACCTCCCTAACTATTCCAACTTGAAAAAAATAGAATCGTTAAATGACTAATGATTTAATCCACGTCTTTTTTCCCCGAGATGTCGCCGGACCTCTGCAGGTATCACCTTGACTGTTTCTATGGCAACAGATGGAAGCACGCTGACAGGACACAGAGCAGAGGGAAGAGGGGTTGGAAAGGAGCACCTGTGTTGATGGCATTCACCGAGGCGCTGGTGCCGGAGGGGGCGCTGGTAGAGTTGCCGGTGCTGTTGGTGATGGTGTTGGGTTGTAGGATGGTGCCCAAAGTGTCCCTCAGGAAGCTGTCATAGAGGCTCAGTTTAGTGAAGCGCAGGATGTCTTGTCGGGCCAGCCCGGTGGTGTTTCCAAACCAGAGAACCGCGGCCTGAAACCAGCTGCTGCCCAGTTTACACATCAGCGGGCCGCCGGAATCCCCCTGACGGACAGACGGACGAGGTGGACACACGTGAGTACTTGTTTCATCCGTGTTAGTCATTTATCTGCTTTAGCCACGCAGCATTAGCATCAGGAAGCGTTAGCCGAGGATCTGGAAACACACGTCGTTTGTGTGTTGTAAACAATTATTCACCGCGCACGTGGCTCTACATGCACGCCTCCAGGACTCAGAAGCCTCTTCTGTTCCTGCAGCCGCGGGTGGAAGGTGTGTGTGGAGCGGTGAAGCCCTCCGCGCTCACCTGCTCCAGGGTGAAGGACTCCAGGCAGATGCTGTCGCCGGCCGTCACGTTTCCACAGTTCACCACCCGGGTCTGGAACTCCTGCAGACCTTGTTCTGCTAAAGTTTAAAAAGAGCAGGATTGAGGCTTGTCTGGGTGTCGGTGGCCGGAGGCTGCACGCCCGTGACGGGCTCACCTCCTCCGCGCTGCCGACTCCAGCCCGCCACCCAGCACGCCAGGCCCTCAGCAAAGGTTTGTCCCTGGTCCAGACAAATGGGCTGGATGTAGTTGGACAGGGTGGGGCTGGTGTCCAGCTGGAGCACAGCTATGTTGGACCCAGTGACGTTGCTCAGCGTGATGTTGGTGACGTTCACCGTCACCTCGAAGGGGTTGGATCCGTTCTGGTTGAGGCGGCCCAGGATGACGGTCCACTCGGAGGCTACGGGAGAGCTGTGGACGAGAAGAGACGGAGCAGCCACAACTTTGAAGGCTTTGAAGGGTTACGTATCGTTCTGTGGTAGATTCCGCGTGTCAGTTTCGACCCACCTCGAGAAGCAGTTGGCGCTGCTCAGAACGGCGTTGACCGACACCAGCGTCCCCCCACAAACGTGGCTTCCGTTCTTCTGGAGACTGGCCATCCACGGCCACGACCCCGCCGTGGCCGAGTTCCCGTTCAAAAGACGCGAACTGAGCGGCGCGCTGCCGCAAAACACCTGCTGGCTGACGGCGGTGGGCCCCTGGGTGACTGGAGGAACGGTTCACGGGTGAAACAGGCGGGCGCGCACAGACTCAAACCAGGACCGGCAGCGGGGACTCACTGGAGCTGGGTGTTGGGGCCGCAGGCAGACCGGCGCAGGTGATGGAGAGGTCTCCGTCGGTCCCGCTGGAGGTGAAGGTGAGGAAGCCCGGCTGGTTGCTGGTGATGATCCCGTTGATCCAGGACTGGTACTGGGACACCCGGGTGTACACGCCTGGGGAATTGGGCTGAGCGCAGCCTTGTCCGAAACTGACGATCCCCGCCTGGATCCAGCGGTTGTTCTGCTTCAGCACCATCGGGCCTCCGGAATCCCCCTTCAAAGATCACACCAGCCGGTTGGAACTACTCCAGCTGCTCCCTGAGATCCTCAGCAAGGGACGAATGGTCACCTGACAGGAATCTTTGCCTCCGCTGCGCAGCCCAGCACAGAGCATGTTATCGGTTATCGTTCCCACGCCGTAGTCACAGTTGCACTCCCTGTTCCCCCGAATGGGCACCTCCACCTCCATCAGGGTTTTGGGAGATGGGAGAGGAACTAAGGAGAAGCAAACAGGAAGTGAGCCGGTTTTACATGGAAATACTGACATTGAATCCAAGAGATGGAGATGGAACCCACCTCCTGATCCAATGTTGCCCCAGCCGGTGACCCAGGAGTTGACGTCGGCGTAAAAGGTGCTCCCGGGGGCCGCCAGGCAGACGGGCTGGATGTACGCGGTGAAGGTGACCGCTGACGAGAGCCTCAGGAGGGCCAAGTCGTTGTCAAAGGTCTGGGAGTTGTAGGAAGGGTGACTGATGATCTGCGCCACTCCCAGAGCCACCTCGTTGGGGTTGGACCCCTCCTGGTTCTGACGCCCCAGGTACACGGTCAAGGTGCTGGCGGAGAGGCTGTCGGGAAGAACAGACGCCCACCTGAGTCAGGCCGTCGGGTCCTCCGCCTCTACCGGGTCCTCTGGTACCCACCCGACGTAGCAGTGGGCGGCACTCAGCACCCACTGGTTGTTGACCAGGGAGCCCCCGCAGCGGTGGCTCCCAGAGAAGTGCACGCTGGCCTGCCAGGGCCAGCTGCCCGCGGGGGCCTCCTGTCCTCCCACGATCCTGGTGTTGAGCTGAGGTTGACCACACACTGCGGACGGACCGAAGAGGCACAGTTCAAACCCCGGATCCAGACCTTTCCCTGCTTTTCCCGAGTCTTAGAAACCAGGACTGTTGTCTTACCATCTGGCTGTGAGCGAGACTCTGAAAAGAGAAAAAAAGGAACTGGAATGAGTCGACAGGCTGTCGTCGGTGTCGCCGGTGTCTACCGATCTTTGCGGTCCCTCCATCAGAGTGCACAGACTGGTTCCAGTGCGAACGCTCGGCCTCACACCAGACTCACAGAACATCCCCACAGAACCGGAACACAGGTTCAGAGCCGCCAAACCTGACCCGAGTGTGTCACACACTCCTCTGTTAAAACCATTAAAGGCTCAGATATTTGAAACGGATCAGAACAAAAGGAACGATCGACTGCTGGGCTTGAGGATTGTGCCCGTCAAAGAGGAATACGACAGGTAAACAGGTGCATGTCAATCACGTCACAGGTGGAGACAAACTGGAATTTCAGCTGTAAAGACGGGCTATTTTTAAAGGTCGGGGGGGGGGGTGTGGAAACAGGCGGAAAGGCCTTGACGTCTCTCAGAGGCCTGAATTCACAAGTTCTCTGCTGTCAGAACAACAAACGACCGGCGACGAGGACGTTCTGATCAGGGACTGCTCTGGCTGAAGGAGCGAGTGAGGTCTGGCTGTGTTGACCTGACACACACACACACACACACACACACACACACACACACACACGCGCGATCATCGGAACAGCACTGACAGAGGCCAAACTCAATCTGACAAGTCCAAACCATCGACTGCAGCCTGATACGGGTGAACAGAATCTGGCTGATTTGGATCCTCTTTCGGACTCGGCTGTTCTTGCTTCAGCAGAACTCACAACGAAGGCTTTCATGAGAAGCTCTAGATCTGGACAACTTTCCAGCAACCTTTTGAAGCATTTTCACTTCTCCATTCGCTCCTTCTCAACCTCTTTTTGAAGGAGAGTCCGGGAGGGATGAAGGTTCGAGAGCGGCTCTTCTGCTGTCAGGTCTCCTCCTAAAAAAGTGCTCCTGTGTGATTGAGGAATGAACGAGCGACAGGAATGTCCCAGCAGCGTCACGCCATCCAGGCCCGGGGAGAAACATGTCTGCAAGGTGAACGTCTCTTTGAGCGGAGTTTAAAAACAGTCCACAGGTTTTCGTGCTGCTTTCTTCCTTCTGAGGGCTTTCCCCATCTGCTGAGGACGTTTGACCTCAGTCATCATCCCCTTCTGGGCCTGTTTGAGGACCCTGGGCCTCTGGGTGTGTGTGATGCTGCTGGGGGTCTGTGATTGGCTCAGGGGTTCGGTGAAGGCTCCTTACCTCGCGCCAGGAGAATCAGCAGGGCCACCACAGGGATCCGTCCGTCCGGAGCCATTTGTCCAGAATAAAAAGACTGGATGTGCATGGAGAGAAATAGGCGCTCTTCTTCTGCTGCGACACACCTCCCTCTCTGACCCCGCCCCCTGACACGCCTAGCGCATACCTGGATTAGCAAACATCATGGGTGACAATGCAGGTTCTTCTACCAGGATATTCAGATTTACATTCAGATCAGTGTCAATAATGCCGGTAATCCAGGTGTGATCCCGGCTGGGGATCTGCTCCGTGTGACCTTTGCATGTCCTGTGTTACTGACCTTCTTTCTCCAGGTGCTCTTGTGTCCTTCAGAGAGGACTGAGTGTGTGTGTGTGTGTGTGTGTGTGTGAGAGAGAGCTGCGACAGACAGGTGACCAGCCTGGGGTGTATGTGAGACCATGAAGGAATGGGTGAATGATTGAAGCTCCTGGCTCCTCTGCAGAACATTTACCTTTGAGCTGCATCATCAGGTTCAAAGCTCACAAACATTCAGTGTTAACTGGCCCTTTCTTTCCTAAAAAAGGCCAAACACACATCTTATTAACGAGAATTGCTGTAAACTGAACAGAAGAGACAGCTCACCGCGTTTAGTCCCACCCGAGGGTTCAAGGTCGTCCCCAGGTGAGGGGGAGGAGGGTGGAGGTGTCAGCCAAAGGACCTCCTCCTGCTGGAACTCAGGGAGGACGTCAGCGTCTCAACCTCATTTATCCCTAAAATTCACATTTTTATGGCATTTTTATGGAGATTTATGGCTCAAAATCCCCACTGTCAAAGGCTCATTTCTTCCGTCTGATCTCATATTTGGATCTAAATAACCTGACGTACTCCACACACAACAAACCAAAACCAAAGGTGTGGGTAAACTGGTTTGACACATGACTGGCAGCTCCAGGAAAGGTTCAGGTTTCCACATATCAGGCTGAACAATGGCCTCAAACCAGCCATTCGTGGTTTTAACCAGTGCGTTCACTCACCTGCAAACAAACGTCTTCTCCAATAACTGGAAACGGCCTTCCGGCCTCCGAGGGAGCGTTCGCCTGTTGGTGTCGGCTCTCTCAGTTTTACTTGTTTAGACAACAAATCTGCATCTGAATTAATGTCACTTGTGTCAAACTATAAGAGTCCATTCAAACTATTGAGCCCACCAGAGACCAATGACAGATTCATTTGAACTAAATAGGCTAATGAGCGTGTTTACATCTCTTTTCGCTACTAATTCTGGGTTTCCCAGCAGCTCTGGAGGTCCTGTCTCACCTGAGCCGGCTAGCGTTAGCGGCTGGTTCGGAGCTGGACAGGAGCCCAAGCAGGGGTCAGACAGGAACACTGGCACAGCGCTGTGCCAGCGTTCCTCCTGCTCTTTGCCTCCAGCACAACGTGCTCACTAAGAACAAACACAATTCTTTCAATAATTCAAATTATTCCTGCCTTCTGAGCCTGCAAGCATGAGAGGAGTCCGACAGGTTTTCCTGTCCCCCGGCTGCTCCGCCACAGCAGCGCCTTTGACGAAATCACACAACTGTCACGCACTTGTGGAACAAAGGCCTTTATCAAAGGCTTCAAATGAGGTGTTTTACTGGACCAATGGTTTATTTCCACAAAAAATTCAAAAGAAAACTCGGCTTTAGGATTTTCCTATAGGAAGGCCCACAGAGGAGAGCCGAGATTATAATAAATAAACAGAACAAAGGGAGCAAACATGAAGAGCAGTGACTCACATTTACACACACAAGGTAGAAATCAGCTAGCAGAGGTATACAAACGTGTGTAGCGAGGAGAGGACACACAGAGGTTTAATACGGACGTCCACGCCGCTCCTGCCGGCGGTCTCCCCTGAAAACCACAAACACACACCTGTCAGACCGGCCTGAAGACGCTGTTCCCCGCTGAAAACCATCCGACAGGGTCGCCTCTTCACTTCTGACCTGGCGTCCATCTTTCCGGGGCCGTATCCTCCACGCTCGCCTCCTCGGCCGCCCCTGAAGGCCCCCCGGTCCCCGCCTCGGCCCCTGAAGCCGCCTCGGTCGAAGCCGCCCCTGTGCTCGCCTCCGAACCCTCCTGACCGGGCGGAACCAAGAAGCTGCTCTGACTGCACCAAAGGCACCACCGGCCCAGCAGAACTAGCTAAGCCAACCTCTTTCCATCGGGGACATCCCGCCGCCATCGTCCGGTTTGGGGGCCTTGCACTGGTTACACTCGTTCCGCCAGGAGAAGTTCAGGTTCCCACAGTTTCTGGAAGGAAACAACCCCTTACTGTGAAAAACAAGGTTTTATTTGCACCAACTGAGACGCGTCATATTTGAGGGCCTCGATCCGGACTTACGGGTTGGTGCACTTCCAGTCTCCAGCTCTCTGCTGACCTCCTCCTGCTCCTCCTCCTCCTCCTCCCCCGCTGCCTCCCTGGAAACCTCCACCCCTGCCTCCCCCAAATCCGCCCCGTCCCATCGGGCCTACGAAGAGAGAAAATCACCACAGGTTTGCTTTGGTTGGGGGGGAAGATGCCTGGTTTTTTCCAATCAACAGATACAAGGTCACCTCCTCTTCCTCGCCCCCCCCTCACTGTCCCCCGGCCTCCAAAGTCCGCCCTGCGAGTGGCGAAAGACACTTTAATGGGATTTCCATTAAAGTCTTTACCTGATAATGGGAAGAAAATCAACATTTAAACCACTGAGGAGGAGTGTGAGGAGCGTAAATCAGGCCGGTGTGAGGATGAAGAACCCACCATCGAACCAGTCAATGGCCGCCTTGGCGGAGGGGGGGTCGTCGAAGGAGACGGTGGCCTCCCCCTTCAGCTTCCCCGTCTCCCTGTCTGTGTACAGGTTGATCATGGGCAGCCCCGTCTTCTTGTTGACCTGGGGGGGGGCAGCCAGACTCAGCACGACGAGCACCCCTGTCCTCACACACACACACCCCCACACACACACACACACCCCCCCCCCCCCCACACACACTGGCCACACCCACCTTAATGATGCCGATCTGTTTGAAGAAGTCTGCCACCGTCTCCACGGTGTAGTCGTCCCCCAGGCCCTGCACAAAGATGGTGTTGTTGTCAGAGTTGTCCTGGTCGTGCACTGCTGGGCGACAAATGGAGACAAAAGAGACAAAGGTGGAAAACGGCGACACGAGCGTCGGCGGGAGCCAAGTTTGGATCTTGGTCTCCATCAGCCATCTGATTTCTTGTCTTTATCAATCATGATCTGAGAGCAGCTGAAGAAAGATTTTTCAGGCGCGTTCACGCCGCCCTGGGGCAGTCATGTGACTTACTGAAGTTCGGTCCTCCGTGTCCCATGTCTCTTGGTCCTTGTGAAGACAAAACAACAGCAATTAGCTTTGAAACAAACAAAGCAACCCAAACTCTAACTTTAACGCTGTTTTCACTGCGCTTTTGTTCTTAGATATTCTAAACCCTCTGCTGCGTCTTGTAGGAGACACTGAGCAGCAACAGGCCAAATAACCGGGCCGGGCTGCTGACGGGAACCCCAGAACTAACCCCTGGCACCCTCTCATTGGTTGGGTTGGACTGGAGAAGGCGTCTGGAGCCCGTTCAGAGGCCCCTCCGCCCCTCCGCCGACACCTTCAGCCTTCTCTTCCACTCTCTGGTGTGGAGCTCAGTAATGTCGTGGCACCAACAAACTGGAAATAAAAACGTGTTTTATCTTCCTAAAAATGTCCAAAGTCTCCCAGTATTTTGGGTAAAAGGCTCCCTGAGCCTGGGGCGGTTCCCAGTGTGGCCTGGAGTCTGCACCAGCAGCAGACCAGTTCACCCACATTTCACCAGCACACTTCCTCCAGCAAAAAACCCCGGAGACGTCACGGCGGCGGTGCCGACCACGTCAGATTCTTTAAATAGCAGCACAGAGGAGATACCGGTGCGATCAGTTTGTTCCCAGGAAACGGACCAATCCGGGCGCAGACTGCTGACTCGCTGTCCCCGCGTCCGCCAGGACTCCCAGTCACTCTTACACAATTTGCACCTGGGAAGGCTTGTTGGGACAGTGGGAAACCCATTCCCTCTTTGTGGATAAGGGCCGCGCCTCTTTCTGCCTGTTTCAAGCCCCGGGGCTTGTTGTGGATGATTTTGTGAGGATTTTGCTCTTTTCTGGTCTTTCTGAGGTTTGCTTGGAGCTCCCTCTGCTGGACACGTTGGATGGAGACGCTCGCTCCACCTGCGTCTTTGACCCCTCTGGGCCCCATCAGCCACGTGACTCCCGTCTTCCGGAGCTCCAAAGCTAGCCTCTACCTTTCCTCCAGTCCATCAAACATCGGGACCGCGTTCGGCCGCATTTCCGGTGCCGATTTACAGGGATGAATGCAGGAGAGGTTGGCACATCAAACATCATATTTTGGCGTCTCTCGACATCGTCCCCGTCCTGCTGGAGTTACCACACTTTAAATATACTTTACACATGCTCCGAGTACACTAACCCCCCTCCTTTTAGCTCTGAAACCTTTTTTATTCAAATGTTTTTGTCACTTACCACCAAACTTATTGAATCCTCCACGATCGCCCATTCTGATGAGGAGGAAGAGAGAAACGACACGCATTGGAGGCTGGGCTTGACAGCGATTTCTCTCAATGGCTTGTGGGTAAGCGTCACTCTCACAGCCTCTTAGGCAGCCCACCCGCCTTACTTTGGCCCCAATGAACCCATAAATAATCCAATCGCCCTGGACAGGAGGCCACTTTAACGACCTTGTCAGTTCACAAGCAATTTGGTGATTTTGACCTTGAGATTGTACCAGGCCGAACGCCTTCAGACCCATTTCACTTGGTTTTTGTCTCAATAAACCAACTCCTGCTGAATCACTGATTCCTGGGTGGATGGTTTATTTTGCAGGTCTTGCAACCTCGGCCGCTGGCAAATTGCAGCAAGAAACAAATGTTTGTTAACCTTTTTGGTCTCTCAAATTAGAACCTTTCCTGTTAGCATCACCGGTCTTGTTACTTCCCAAGTTTTGCACCTGAGGGCTTAAACACAAAAGCCAGCCTGGAGAGACGGTAAAAGCCTAGGAGGAGATTCAAAGATTGATTAAAACAGAGCATGACACAGTGAGGCTTCACGGGCTGGTCGGGAGGGTGGTGACGACAGGCGGGAGAGGCAGGTGATGAAGATGCGATGAGGCACTTTAGCGCGTTTCAGGGCGTGGCGGCGCCATCGGCCACCCGCTCCAACCGCTGGGCCGATCGGCGCCGGGCTCCGATCAATGCGACAGCGCGAGGATGGGGAATGGCTCAAAGAAAGAGGGATGAAATGGAAAACTGGACTGTTTCAGACTTTTAGCCCAAAAATCGTGAAGAAACTTTATGGCAACAGTGCAACAAAACAACTTACCAGCTCTTTACTTTTAGTCTTCAAATGACATTTATCCTGTTCTGGGGGGCTCTGCCCTGTACAAACTGGGTCTACACTGGTTCCCAACACGTCCCCGGTTTGGTTGTTTGTCTAGTAACTTGACGGGGAATACTTCCAGGGGTGGCCTCAGTTTGTTTGACCTTACTCTGCTTTCCGCTTGGGAAGCGTATAAAATCACAGACGGCCTCTGATGACGGCGCGTTTTGATTGATTTAGTTATTTTTAATTCGTTCCCCAGTTCCAAACGGCTGTAACCGAACAGCTGCCGTGTTTTCACGGCCACACGTCTTACAGCTTTGTCCGAGGGTCCACTTTCGTGCCTCCAGGAACCATTGTTGTCTGTCAACCATAACGCTGCCTTTGATAAACAACTTCTGACAATAATTCACCCACAAACCCTTTTAAGAGCAACCACAGCGGATCTGAAACAGTGCGCTACCTTCAGGTTTTGAGGCTTTCTGAATAAATGTCAGGGATCGGAACCTTTTCTCCTTGGACCCAGATGCGGGAACTGTCATGGTCTCATTCCGCAACGATCATCTGATCCTTTCCACAGCGGTCTGTGGTTCGAAAGCCGTCGGACTAAAGCCTTACAGCACCTTGGCGTACGCGAGCCGTTACAGGGACACGTTAAACGAGCAGACTGGAGGGTGGGTTAGGGGCATCCAGCCCCAGCACCCCGGCTGCGGCGCGTCAGCTTTTCACAACCCATTTTCAGGCGTCTTTCTGTCGGATTCCAGCGGACCTTCGCTCGCGATTCAGTGGGCAGATATCGTTCAAACACCCTGAGTGGACCTCTAGAGCGAGCTTCCTCTGCATGCTCTTAACACACACAGAGAAGAGGCTCTGAAAACTGGGATGACGACAAATACATCAGAATTGGAGGTCGCTGCTTTTGATTTCCATCATGCGCTACACAGGACAAGCAGAAGCGCGCGCGTGTCTGCGTGCGTGTGTGTGTGCGTGTGTGTGTGTGTGTGTGTGTGCTGGATCATGTGGACACTTACCCCATGCCTCCTCTGCCTCTTGGCCCACCTCGGCCTCCTCGATCAAAGCCCCGATCGTATCCAGGTCCACCGCGACCTCCGAATCCCCCCCCCCGGCCTCTGCCGCCACGGCTATCCTGACCGTAGCCTCCGTCGGGACTGCTGTACCCTCCGCCTCCTCCGCTCAACGGTGGGCTTTCATCTCCATATCCTGTGAAAGTCAAGACCAAAGATGCATCCGATCACTGAAATGGCCGGACGCACCTCAGTTTCCACCAACGCGACACACACGAGGTTAGCTCAGCCCACCTTGGCCATAGTGGCTCTGCTGGCTGAAGCTCTGTGGGGGGGGAGAGCTGTAGCTCGGGGGCTGGTTGTAGTGGCCTCGCCCGTGCTGGGGTGGCTGTTGGTGGCTTGCGCTGCCCCCATAGCCACCAGTTTGGCCCCCGCCACTTCCGTAGCCTCCGCCACTGTGTCCACTACTGGGGGGCTGGTTGTAGCCGGGAGACTGCGAGCTCCCCTCATAGCTGTGGAGGAGCACGGAGAGATGTGAGGAAAAGCACCTGAGCAGGACTGTGGAGCCTTCACCCTCATCCTGACTATCCCAGAGGGACCAGGAACAACCTCAGCCTTCCTTTTAGATGGATTTAATTCCGCAGGTAACTGGACCATAACTTTATATTCTCTACTGAAGTGAAATGTTTCTGCCTACGTGTCAGGTGAGGAAGAAAAAGTGATTTTCAAATGACAATGTATTAAACACCTTATATTTGATAGGTTAAGTTTTCAATGTTAGCAAATCCCTTTGTATGCCAGAAAGATCTCAGACCATTTGTCCCCACCCTCCAAGAATGATCAAATCCTGGTCTCCCTTTTGTTCCTGACTCCGGTCATCCTAATCAGAGACCCCCTTCTGTCTTCTAAGCTTCCTTGCCCCCTGTTGTCTCGAGTCTCTCCCCATCACCTTTGTCACCTACACCCCTCAAGTCAGAACCCCCCTTGAGGACAAATGGTATTGTTTTCCCTACCTAGCTCTCCTATTGCCTTATGTTCTCCCCTTCCTCCCCTGTTCTCCATCCTTGATTAACATCTTAATCAAGGAACACCTACCCATGGCCTTTGTTCCTGGGGTCCAAGCCCAAATGGCACTGACCCCCCTCCTGTCCCAGTTCCTGCCCCTACTCTCCCGGTTGATGCGATCACTGCCTTTTGTTCCTGCCCCTACTTTCCTGGTTCCCATGTATTTACATATGTGATCACTGCCTTTTGTTTCCCCTGTATAAATGTACCCTGTTCCCGTTGCTCTGGGTCCGCTCACAGGCTCAGACCAGCTCTGTGTCTGTCAGTTCACCAGTGTGCCGGCATACTTTAAAATAAACTCACCCCACCACAGCAAACTCAAACTTGGATTAAGCGATTTCTTCGACAGAGGACGGGTTTGTGTATGAACATTTTTAGCCGTCTCACCCTGAGGAAGATGGAGGTGGTGGTTGCTGCTGACTGTAGCCGGAGAAGGACGACTGCTGGTTGTAACTCATGTTGGACGACTGGTTGTTGTTGCTGCTGCTGTTATAGGCTCCAGAGCTATAGGACTGACTGGAACTACCATAACCTCCTCCTCCTCCTCCTCCTCCTTGATTGGACGACGGCGAGCCGTATCCACCTGTGAAAATGGAACACGGTAACTTTTTGCTGTGTGACAGAGAGACTTTGATCCAGGCCCAGCGTCGTCTTTACCGGACTGCGGCTGTCCGTAGCTGCCGTATCCTCCCTGGTTATACGAGCCAGAGTTGCTGTCGGGGCTCTGGTTATAGCCTCCATAGACCTGCGAGCTGTAGCCGCCGGACTGGCCGTAGCCCTGATTCGCCCCGGCACCCCCAGCCCCAGCCCCAGCACCTCCAGCACCTCCAGCACCTCCAGCACCTCCAGCACCTCCGCTGTAGGACCCATAGCCACTGGAGCAAAAATACAAAAAATACCATGTCAATGAGGCTGCATGCACAGTCATTATTGTAATGCATTTCATAGTCACACCCATGCACACACGTATTTAGTCTAACAGCTGGTTAGAAGGAGTTGTGTCTGGAATAATGAGTTTTATTCAGATTAGCTGAATTTTAGGCACAAACCTAGCAGCATCGAGTATTATTTCCCTAAAACACCGTTTATAGCAACGATTTGTACTTACCCTTGGGCAGATGTTTGGGAATAATCTAGGAGGAAAATAATAAGTTATTTCAACTGGTGACAAATGTGAGCAGTTTTTGAACAGAGGCTGGGAGAGGTAGAAAGCATAACCGGCTAAAGCTAAATGCTAACAGAGCACAACGCTCTCTCAATTTCAACAACATAAACACACTGTACATCCACGTTTTATGGGATAAAAAGGTCTCTAAATTGTGAGCGATAACATCAATTCAAAAGAATTAGCCCGCTTGATGAAAGAGTGATTTAGGGGTTCTCATCTCTTTTCCTTTATTAGCATTTAGCATCTTTTCGGTGAGAATAGCTTCTCATTACCTGGTAACGCTACACCTAAACTAAGCTATTTCAGCAAATGCTTTGCCCCATTTAAGGTGAAACGGCGTAGGTGTGCGCTGCTTCTCCGAGCTGAAGTGATTTTCTTACCATTAGACGCCATTTCGCTAAACGACAGCGAGGTTTTCTGTAAAAGCGCGTCGAGCAGACTGACCTCCGAGGGAAGCGGTCTACGACCTGCAGCCCCCCGGGTCTCCGCCAGGGGGCGGCATAAACGCGCACTGGCGCCTGAAAAAATAGCCTTTTTTTCCACAGTAGATTACAATAAAGCATCATAATACCACACATTTCATTACATTCAACTAGGCAAACAAATCACAACATTAAGACAGAACATTATAGCTGACAAATGTGATATAAAATGAGAATACTGTGTTGGAAAACGCATCTCATTAGGACAAATGTTTTGTTAAAATTCCACTTAAGCATGCAGGATTTTTCCTCCCCCCCTTTCCTCCATTTTTAATGTTTGGTATTGATTGATTTAAGACCTTTAAGGTATTTATGTGTAAATGGAAAGGAATCCTGGTTTCTCAGAAGCACTTTAAACAAGTGTGAACATATCTGACATTATGACGCATTTATGCACAGTCGCACTATTGTATTTGAAGGACCCTGAACAGTTCTTCTTGTCACCATGGCAGCAACAGTTCACAGAAGTTTGCTTTGCCTCAGGTAACAGTACTGCTCATTTTTACCGTTTTCATTCTGTGTAGCTGCTTTTCCACATTCCATCTGTGAGTTTCTTCTTTAGGCAAAAATGTGTTTTTGCCTGCTTGAACTTAATCTGACACCATTGCTCAGGTGTCAACACGAGCGACCAACTACTGTCGAAGGCAAACTGGTCAACAGTCACCCGTCTGCAGCAGTCGGTCGCCTTCTTCATTTCTCAGTTATTCCGGGTGTTTTGCTGATGAGGCAACTTAGCTTTCATCCCCAGCTTTCCCTCACAGCATCTGACTCAAACGGAACTACTAGGAGGAAAAAAGCCAACCTCAACTCAAAAACTATTTAAATGAGATTTTATTCATGTTTGTAAAGTTTTCTGATAAAGACGTACTTTCAGACAGGTGATCACGGAACGGAAACGCATAAATAAAGAGTAATGGAGGAGTAAAAGAGGACTGACCAGGCCAGTAAGGGACAGGTCTACACATGGACCCCCACCACCAGCACCACCGCTGGGGGGCTTCGATAAGAGCTACGAGTCCAGCTAACAGCAGCAGGCTTATTTAAAAGGGCTCCGTCCTGACCTTTTCTGCTCCGAATCCAGTTTCCAGAACTCAAAACCAAAGATTAAAGAGGACAACGTTGAAACCAAAGTCTGGTGAGGAACCAGTACTGTGCTAATGCTGAAGAAAAAAACAACAAAAAGACCCCCCCCCCCCAACACTCAGTAGTCATTGTGTCTTAAAAGGAGAGAAATACTGACATCTTAAACACCAAAACAGAGGTAAGGTTCATTTCTTTAACAGTGGAAGGAAAGAAAGCTCTTAAGTGCCTGAAAACGGAAAAATGACACAAGGTGTGGTGGACGCTGAAAAGCCCATTAAAAAAACAAACAAAAAAGTGCTAGGAGGAACAAATGACCAAATCGTGGTGGAAATTTCAAAACATGCACCTTCCTCTGCTGCAGAACGCAACGATGCTCCGATGGTTTAATTCTCTCTTCAAAAAAACATCCGTCTCATAATTGATGGCTGAACTCCCCTCAGCACCGTCTTCTACTCGTTCTTCTTCTCCTTCTGTTTGAGCAGCTTGTTGATCTCCCTCTTGGCCATGGAAGTGTACTTGGTGATGATGCCGTGCTGGTTCATGCCAGGCAAAAGCAGCAGGAAGCTCACTGAGGAAAGGGAAAGGTGCTTCAACAGAAGTGCATCTGGCCGCAGGAACGACCGGAGCCGCCACCGAGCTACCGCCTCATCCTCCAACGCCACACAACGCCGATATTCGGACGTTTTATTTTTACTTGCTCCAGAAAGGCTTTGTCACATGATGGGCCCCAAATTACAGCTGCAAGCGCAACCTCGTTAAATCTGGCTTTAGAAACAGCAAAGCTAAAAATACGGTTGCCCAGCAGTAACTGCTGACTTCTGCACAAGAGGGCCTTTCTCATGAACGCCCTCGGGGGCATCCTATAGAGTCGACCTGAGCTGGAGGTAAAATAGAGCCTTCATTGTGCCGTTCGAGTGTTTCCTGAAGTCTTTTCCTGGATTTTGCTTTGAGTTAAACTCGATGTGTCACTTCACCAACCGAAACCCCCCGTAGGCAACATACTCACCTATCAGGTATGTTAGGAGCAGGTTGTGCACCTGTTGTCCAATCCAGGCCACAGCTAGCAGGCTGCTGATCACCGAGGCAAAGTACTGCAAAGAGCAGAGGTCCCGTGACTCCGGTTCAGCTCACTGAGGCTTTCAGGAGACATTTCCAGCACAACACAAATAACTCAACAGAAGAGCTATGCAGCACAACTACTCTGCCCCACCGTGACAGCGTGTTGCTCTAAGGCTACAGCAGCCGAGGACATTTTATCTGGAGTATAATAACCAGATACGATGCTCAATTTGTCACACTGCTGTTGACACTGTAGCACGAAAACACTCCTTAAGCCCATTTGCAGGCGCGCTGTTGCAGACTGCTACAGTGCTGCCACTCCGGTGGTGTTACTGATACGGTTACTGGTGCTACTGATCACCTGCTGGGCAGGAGGGAAGTCCTGGAAGAATAACAGTAAACCTGACATGGTTTCCTGACTGGACCGACACCAAACCACAGAAGTATTTATGACCCAGTTTAGGAGATTATCACCCTAGATTTGCAGTTACCATTTTGGGTTTCTCCTCTTTGAGCGTGCACAGGCGCCTCCACCAGCCCACCACGCGACGCTTTGTCTTCACCAGGTTGCCACAAATGTCATGGAAACGCTGCTGCTGCTCAGTGGTCCTGGGCAAAGATTCAAAATCAAACTTGTGTTAAGCTTTTCTTTGACATTGGGACACGTGTGTGTGTGTGTGTGTGTGTGTGTGTGTGTGTGTGTGTGTGTGTGTGTGTGTGTGTGTATCAACAGTTCTCATCAGATAAAGCTGTTCTGGCAAATTATTAATATCCTTCTAGAGACAAACAGCCATCCAAACAGCAACAATTATACTGTTGATTTTGTTAAAAAGACAAAAAGTTCCCTGAGCAGCCAAAGAAGAAGTCCTTCAAAGGGCAACAGGAGAGTTTTCTTCCTTGTCCGCTCATCAGTTCTTATTTCTGTCCTTGGTGTCAGCGAGCCAAACATAAAGCGGCACCGGACGACCGCGCTGACCCGACCGGCCGGCGTGAGACTGCGAGCAGCAGCCTGAGCTACACGCCAACCTGACGGAACAGATCAATGCCCAAAACTCACTGACCCGAAGAAAATACCTGAGAATCTCTGGAGTTTAAAGAACAACGAGGCTCAGAACTAAATGTAGAATATATCGACAAGTATGCAGGGACGCTTGTTACCCATCTAATTACTTGCTGCTGCGCCATCCTAAGCACACTGTGTAAAGTTTAATAGTTAAGACTAAAGCAGGCTGGAAGGCCCAACATCTATACATTTTTTAAAAAATGATACACTAAATGTGGACGAGACTCCAAGCGATCTTTATTTTAATTCTTACCATTTATTAGAACCAAAGACTCTGGGTGCAAGTGTGGGCACCAGATAGTCAGCCAGGCAGATCAGCATGATGGAGCAGGAAAGTCCAGTCAGCACAGATGGATCCAGATAGTAAATTAGCCTTGAGAAGGTAATAAAGCAGACAAAAAGTTTGAATCCAGCCCTAAATGTTCATTTTGAAATGTTCTAATATGCACGAGGAATGCTGTTTAAAAATCTCCTTCATGTTTTCCTAAATTTCTACCTACAGAATAATTTTCTTTTTAATTCTCTTCAACAAGAATGCATTTTAGTAAAGCAACTGCAAAAGGTACTGTGAACAACACATAAGCTCCTTTGCAAACTCTAATCCACTGAGTTTGCATCTTTGTTTCAAACATGTGGGACAGCTCAGCATTTTAGGGCGTCTATAAAATCAACGGTGCTACTTCTTGACTTTATGATGCAACAGAAAACGACGAGAGACCTGCACATTTTGTCAGCTCGGGTGTGCACGGAGCCGTTTGCACAGTCATGTTGCAGTGACACGGTGAAATTGACTCACAGGAAAAGCAGAGTGGTGCCACCCATCAGGGCCCCAGGGAACCAAGGCTTTTCCCATCGCAGAACACGATCCCCAGCCAGGATCACCTCACCCCAGCCCTGCAGCTGCTCCTCCAGCTGGGCCGTTTCCTGAGCCTGAACACAAAACGGGCATTTTCACACACACTTTCATACACAACCAGGCTTTTTTGTTGATGCCACTCGCCTCTGGATGTGAACAGAAACTCCCAACTAAATAACCAAACCCAACACTGCTTAATGCATTCAAAATGAAAACATTTGCGGGCACACGCCGTGACCTTTAACCTCCCCAAACAGCAGTAACTGTTACATTCGTCCTTTACTGGAAGCTGTGAAATAATGTTTCAGTGAATTTAACAAGTTATACGTTATATCAGCCTACATCTTTGTGTTTTTATCCCCCCCATCTTACTTCGTCTTCCTCTCTGCAGAGTTAAACGCCAAAGTAAACAAGAACCATTTACTCTATCGACGTTTATAAAGAGTGAAGCAAAGATAACGTTTCTGTCAGGATGACTGCGCAATACACGAAGATGTTTAGCGATACCAACTGATACTGTGGTTTCCGAAAAAAATAAAGAGGAACTCATGTTCCGAGGCTTTCAAACCGTGTCAACAAATGCAAATAACAAATTAAATAACCAGCGAGAACACAAAGGGCAGCGTCTTTGTCAAAGCTAAGCAGAGCGGCTAGTTAGCTGCTTGGCTAGCCTGCGCTAGCTTGTCAAAGTCGCCCCAAGCTGCAGCTCTTTGGTCAGATAAGCGACAAGATCCGACTCATTAATTAGCTTTTTCCTCACTTAGCAGCGAAAACCTACCACCAAAATACTTTTATATAAACGAGGACTATACTCCAAGCGTGGAAATAACGCTACAAACACACTTCAATGTATCGTTACATTCGCTAATTACTAATAAAGGCTAATACTCACTAATACATTTACGCTTTTGTTGTCGACGTCAGACATCGCTATGAATCCAATGTCGTTTCGTACAATTTCAGTGTAAAATTGTTGGAAAGAGGAGCTAGAAAGGCAGCGGCCAACACGCCTCCTTCTCTGGCTCCAGCGCACTAACCGTCGCGATCCGACAACTTGTATTTATCTTCGATTTTGCGTCAAACTCAGCCGAGGTGCATTCTGGGACACGTAGTCTTTAATCGGCCCCGGAAACGTCGAAAAGGTCGATTTTTGGGGGATTTATCTATTGACTACTTATTTAAAATATTGCTGTAGGTTGTGACTGTAATTGGAAAATTAAATAAATAAAAAAAAAACCCTAAACCTTTTTTCCGAGCCTGCCTGAAAGAGGAGCCTACACCTGGAGCAAAATTAATTTATAATTACGGTTGAAAGGCACGTAGAATAAGTGACAACATATACGCACAGAGCAGCAGGGAGGTTGCAGTTTTAAAGTAAACTGCCAGAAAAGTCGAGTTTTATATCGATTTTTAAAATCTTTTTATTTTGCCGACTTATCTAAAAATCTCATTATAGCGTCCTATAGCCAATACTCTAATTATTCATTTAAATGTATCCATCAAATACTGTGTGGGTTTTTTGGGTTATATAGATACCAAATAATACGTGTGCAAATGTACTTAAAGTGGGAATTTCGCGCTAATTAAAACTGCGAACGCCAGTCTTTAAAACGTGTAGGCGTAATTAAAGTAGTATTATTTGTTTACAACAGAGGAGGGCAGCAATGAGCAACCAATGCGTCTCCTCGGCTCAAATTAAAGAAGAAGAAGAAGAAGAAGTAAAAGCGGACGTCGCTGGGGTTTCTTCTCGGTAGTTCGTAGCTACCGTATCAACGAAGTTAGCTGATGAACAAGCGAGAATTTTAAAAAATATTTCACAGTTGTAATAACCCAGTTATCACAGATTCTCACTCAACAGTTGTACCGCTTGTATACACACTTCGTTCGACATAGATTTCTCTCCAGGCCTGGAGGAAGCACTGGTAAGTTTAAAATACATTAGCTTGGTAGCTAGCATTTACAGGAATTGTTAGCTGCGCTTTGGTATGGACAGGCCCTTTAGAAATGCATAATACTCGTTATAGATAAATCGTTATTTTATGTATAAAATGATAGTACAGTACATAAAGATTTGTGGTGCTACGTTTGATTTGACCTCTGAATGTTTGCTTTTTGAAATGGGTAGTACAAGGTAATTGTTGAGCATTCGAGAGGCCTTTTTTAGCGCACGTGTTAATGCCTCATTAAAATAGTCTTACAGCCGTTTAAATCACAAAATACGTCCTAATTCAATTTTATTAAAACACACAAAAACATGAATTTATAGAGCGTTTCCCTATTCGTCGAGCAACCGAGCTAATGTTGCACGCTACAAACCCGACACCGAAATGCCGCCCGAGTTATTAGAACGTGTATTCGCTTTTATGACGGAACTTTCTAACTATTGCCAAGTTTTAGATATCAGATTAAAACTAGGCAATTTTGTGACACTAGGGTTAGATCATATATCATTGGCACGTATCAATTACAGAATCAACTGCTTTCAGAAATGCAAATTTGTAATATCTATTGTCAGTGTATATTCATTAACTTTATTTTTTACCCCTTGAAACGCGGTTGGTTTATCCACTAAAAACATGTACCTTCTTGCAGAGTCATGTACAATGGAATTGGTTTACCAACTCCCCGGGGCAGTGGCACCAACGGTTACGTGCAACGTAACCTCTCGAGCTTGCGTGTCAAACGACCCCGGGATGACCGCGGCGGTGAGCGAGATGAGAAAGACCGAGAGCGGCTGGAGAGTCAACTTAACCGGCAACCCAACGCTGAAATCCTGGAGCACCAGCGAAAGAGGCAGCTGGAGGTCAAGTGTGCGGAATTGCAGGACATGATGGAGGAGCAAGGGTGAGATAAAGTCTTTGTGTACGCGAGCATTTGTTCAGATTGAAAAAAAAAAAAAATCAATTTGATCTACAACTTTAACCAGTCTGTATTATGATGCATTGGTTTTTATTAAATGGATTGGATCTAGATAGTTGTTAGATTGCTTAATTTATGCAATACAGTGTTAAGTATTATTTTGTGCTTTAATGACCAGGTATTCAGCTGAGGAGATTGAGGAGAAGGTCAACACCTTCCGTATGATGCTACAGGAGAAGGAGGAGCCGACTTCTAACGCCAGTGATCGGCCAGCGTAAGTCAGCATTGAGACGTTTCAGTGTTGAACATTGAATTTGGCTACCATTGTTGATTTATATGTGCTATGTTTCACAGAGCAACAGAGACTCACGCGCTAGCTGCAGCAAACCAGCAGAAGAATGACCGTCTTCGTGCAGCTTTTGGCATTTCCAACGATTATGTGGACGGTTCTTCCTTCCACACGGACCGCAAAGAGAAAGAGAAGGAGAAGAAAGAGCAGGAACGTCTGGAGAGAGAGAAGCTGCAGCAACAGAAATATATGTGCGTCTTTGTCTGGTTTTTTTTCACAGTTTTAGTCCTTTTTTTGCTTCTTTTTGTGCCCTTGACCTAAGCTCTGATGTCTTTACTCCCTCAGATTGTTGGAAGATTCAGACGAATCTGATTCGCCCCCAAAGAAGCGCAGTCGCAAGAAGAAAAAGAGAAATAAGAACAGAGACAGGTGAGGAAAACAAATTTATTTACCGATGTGCTTGTGACAAAGAGAAAATCTGACCCATGTTTTATAATCTCTTAATAGCTCAGAAAGTCCCTCTCCATCACCTCGACGAGAAAAGAAGAAATCAAAGAAGAAGAAAAAGAAACGGTATTCTAGAAGTTAATTCCCAATGTTAGGTTGTCATGCATCATAATGGGTGCTTCATTTATTGTAACTCAATTATTTTTATTTCAGTGATGCATCAGTAGATGAGCAGAACAACAGGTAGGATATTCCAATAAAATGTCCATCTTTGTTCTGAAAAACCTTAATCTGATGCATTTTATTTGTTTTATATAAAGCTCTTCAGACGGAAGGCGTAAAGTGTCAAAAAAGAGAAAGAAGAAGAGTGAGAGTCCGGTGAAAGAGAAGGCAGTGCGGCACAGAAGTGTCTCCTCAAGCTCTGCTCACAGGTCTGCCTTCGCAAAAACCCGAGAGTCTTTTGAATCATTACACAAACCCGGTTCTCAGAGCCCATAAAGTTAATTACCTGGTCATGTCTTCTGATGTCAAACAGCCAGTCTCCACCTCCAGTTAGAAGACATCCGCAGGACGAAAGTGCAAAAAGAGGGGATGATGGTAGAAGGAAGAGTTCGGCAGACAGGAGAGGACGAGCCTACGAGGAGCACAGCCCACGTCTCCATCGAGGAGATGGAGTAAGCTTGAGATGTTGTTCTCGGGTTAGGAAACCTGCTGGTGTCAGACGCTAACACACTTTTCTTTGTGTCCAGAAAAAGTCAAGGTTTGAGAGAGAGACTGAAAAGACCTCGGCCAAGAAGCGGCATGATTCCTCATCCCCGTCTCCACCAGCACTAGCACACAAAACCAGAGAGAGCCAGAAAATCAGGAGATCCAGGAGCAGAGAGAATGAAAAGAGGAGAGAAACGGAGAAAGGCAGGTGTTCCAGCAGCTCAGGAGATGAAAGAGAAAAGGGGAGGCCTTCAATAAGCAACACAAGGGAGGGAGGGAAAGGCAGAAGCAAAGAGTTACAGAAAGGAAGACGATCAAAGAGCAGGGAAAGGCGCTCCAAAAGTGCAGACAAGGCGCAGAGGCGTTCCAAGAGCAGAGAGGTGGAGAAGAGGAGGCGTTCCAAGAGCAGAGAGGTGGAGAAGAGGAGGCGCTCCAAGAGCAGAGAGGTGGAGAAGAGGAGGCGCTCCAGGAGCAGAGAGGTGGACAAAGGGAGGCGCTCCAGGAGCAGAGAGGTGGACAAAGGGAGGCGCTCCAGGAGCAAGGAAAAGGGGGACCAGAGGAAGAGTGTTCCTCAGAGGTCCAGGCATGATTCCTCTTCGGCTTCTTCTCCTTCTCCTCCACCCAAACAGGACAGAAGCAAGAAGAATCGGGAAGCCGAATTTGAAAAAGATGGGAAAAAACAACCGCAGAAGAGCAGACACGACTCCTCATCGCCATCACCGCCCCGTGTGGAGAGGATGAGGAGGGACAGGAGTACGGACAGGGAACATGGAACAGGTCGACACCAGCAGACAAGAGTCCCAAATGAGAACCGAAAGGATTCTGGCAAGAGGATGGAGAGGAAGGAATCTCCTCACCACCCTATAGATGACCGGAAAAGAGATTCCAGGTCCCCTGTGTCCCGGAGAGAGAAGGAGGATGGAAGGAGGAGGGAAAAAGACGGGGTGAGCAACAAGGAGAGGGAACAGAGGGATCGAGGTCAAGAAGGCAACAGGCACAGAGAGGATGAGCTGCAGCCACCTGCTGATGTTGGCAAAGGCAGCTCAAGACCAGCGGAGACGGGCAGAAGACCAGGGGTCGAGAGTCAGGAGAAGGCACGAAGCCCTCAGAGAAAAGAGAAACGGGATGAGAAGGTGAAGGCGGCAGAGAGGAACAAAGAGAGCAGCAGCAGCAGCAGCAGCAGCAGCAGCAGCAGTGAGAACAGCAGCGACAGTGATGGCGACAGTGATAGTTCCTCTTCATCCTCGTCTTCCTCGTCTGCATCTTCCTCATCGTCAGAAGAAGAGGGCAAGGTAAAGACGGCAGCATCAGGTGCCCAGGCAAAAGGTAGCCCTCCAAAACATGCCCCCCTAGGACAAAGGTTTTTAACCAACGGCAGAAAGGAGAGCCCTGCCTCTGCTTGGGAAGCGTGTGGATCCAGACAGAACCAGAGAGGCGGTCCGGGGGACACGTGTGAGCGGGAAACGACGGCCCACCAGTCCAGGAGCAAAGGTCAGGAAAGATACAGCCCCACACAGGCGGAGAGTCCCAGTCCAGCCCCTTCTCCCACCAACAGAGGCAACCACAGGCGCTCCCGCTCGGAAGCAGAAGCTGAGAAATCAGTGGACCGAGGGGGACCCAGGAGACCTGGTAGGTCCAGTCCAGCAGCCAGGAGGTCTCGCTCTCCAGCTCAGAAAAGTGCTGCCGTCTCTCCTCCACGCCGCACCCCACCGAGGCAGTATCAGGAACCATCCTCCCAGCTGAGAAGAGCTTCCCCTCTGGCGTGGTCAGAAAGGGGAAGAGACAGGCAGAGGGAGACGGACAAGGGACAAGACCGGGACCACAGTTCTGGACAGAGCAGGGCTAAAGCATCTAAGAGGCACAGCAGGTCCAGGTCCCGAAGCCCGAGGATGAGGAACAGGTCCAGAAGCCCGAGGATGAGGAACAGGTCCAGAAGCCCGAGGATGAGGAACAGGTCCAGGTCCAGAAGCCCGAGGATGAGGAACAGGTCCAGGTCCAGAAGCCCGAGGATGAGGAACAGGTCCAGGTCCAGAAGCCCGAGGATGAGGAACAGGCCCCGGTCCAGAAGCCCCAGAATGAGAAACCGATCTCGAAGCCCAAGGATGAGGAACAGGTCCAGGTCCCAAAGCCCAAGGATGAGGAACAGGTCCAGGTCCCGAAGCCCAAGGATGAGGAACAGGTCCAGGTCCCGAAGCCCAAGGATGAGGAACAGGTCCAGGTCCCGAAGCCAGAAGAGACAAAGCCCAGCAAGCAGGTAGGTCTGGGACTTGTTCTTGGGCGATTCTACCGTACTGTCGCTATGTTACCAAGGGAAATGACTGTTTGGAGCTTTCCGTGAGCTTCTGTTATTTTTTCAGGCCTCAGCAGGCTTCTGCTCCTCAGCAGCGAAGAAGAGAAAGTCGCTCTTTCTCCAGAGAGAGAGCGAAGCAGAACGACGGTGTCCGACAGAGGGAGGTGGTAGAAAGCAGACCGAGGGAGAAAGGAACTCAGCCACTGAAAGGTGCAGCCCAATCCCAAAGATCTTCCTCCTCCTCCTCCTCCTCCAGTTCCTCCTCCTCCTCTTCCTCTTCATCCTCGCCTTCACCACCACGAGACAGGAAAGACTCAAAAGCGCCAACCAAGAGCGATGCGAGCAGAGACGGAGGGGAGGGGAAGCCGAAGAGTTTGTCCTCTTCACACGGCGCTTCTGGAGACTCTTCTCAGGCGCCACCTCCGGAGGGGCGAGGACCCCCAGCAGACCCCAGGACCGCTGCCCCGACCTCTGCCGTGACCTCCAGGCGGCCTTCAGCTCACAGCCCCCCAGACTCCCACCAGCCTCCCCGACCCAGCCAGAACCAGTCCCCCAACCCGAAGACCAGTCAGAGGCGCGAGGGCACCTTAAATGGAACAGACGGCGCTAACAAGAAACCTGTAGGAAGCAGCAGCTCTGGCTCTTCCTCCTCCTCCTCTTCCTCCCCCCCCTCATCCTCCTCCTCCTCCTCTTCTGACAGCTCTGACTCTGAAGTGGAGCAGAAGGGGTACGTTGAGCTACATAAGATGAAATGTACCAATCAGAGCCTTTTAAGAGTTTAGAATGGTCATTTTTCCTTTTTTTTTTTCTTTTACAGGAAGCTGGCAGTCAAAAGGCAGAGCTCTTCCTCATCCTCCTCTTCAGATGAGAGAAAGGCTCAGAAAAAAAGGTATGGAGGGAGGAGCCTCACCTGAAGCGTAGTTTCTGCCTCTCCTGACTGGTGTTTCTTCACAGTGCTGCGAAGCCCGGCAGAGTTCCCGCCGACTCGCTAAGAGCTTCTCGCTCCCTCAGCTATTCTCCCCCCAGATACATGAGAGCGGCGCCGTCCTCGCCGGGTCGCAGGTCAGTGGGCCGGACCAAGGCCTTCAGGCGCTCCCGCCACAAATGCAGCCTTTTGATGAAGCCGTGTTGTTTGTCCTGTTAGGAGCGGAAGCAGACAGTCCTCCAGCCACTCGTCCAACAGCAGGCGCAGGAAGTGAAGTGGCAGCCCAAAATGTTGGGTCTTTTTGTGTCTTGGGTGGTTTCTGGGCCGCCGCTCAGTCCCTGGTGATTTTAAGCAACTTGAGGCCAGTGTGTACATTTTTTTATGATCCACATAAGAATTGTACACGTCGTCCTACACGCGAAAACGGCTAAGTGACATGTAACTTAAAGCGTTGCTTACTTGTACTGTTTGTTGCATTCTTCCTGTAGATATGAGCTGTCTGTATTTTGGTCGCATATTCAATTTCCACTTGATGTGAGCAGAAATTCAATTGTGCATTATTTCTTGGAAAATGGTTAGTATTAAAAACACAGTTGTACATTTTACTTCTGGGATTTGTTCCAAATCGAGGGGTGGGTTTGGGTACTGCCATCCAACTTGGAAAACCGAGAGTTGTGACCTCTCCAGCTCTCCATCAGGGGTCAGACAAGATGTTTTTATCGAAATAAAGACGTTTCTGCTTCAGAGCTTTTAGAAAAGCCTTTCCCTTTAAAGCAGTTGCTGCTTTAAATGAGCTCTTCACATGCCGCCACCAGTTGAACCAGTAATACCACAGCCTGCAGGACTGGTTGCTCTTTCATATGCAAATAAAATCACACAGGAATGCTTTGGGCGCCTGGACCGCTACTAACGCCTCTGCTGTGCACCGTTAGCCCGGCCCAGGAGCACCCAGCGACCGCAAGTCCTGGCCCCGAGTGTCGCAACATAATAAATGTAGAACATGGTTAAAATAAAAAAAAAAAAAAACCAATGTTATTTTACAGACAATTATAATGCGTAAATATTGACATTTTTGGCGTCGTGGTGCGTTTCGGGTTTGGCAGGAAAAAAAACCCCGATCACGAAACCTTTCACACTTCCTAATCCCAAAATTAATGTACGCTGTTTACAAACGCAGCACCTTTGTCGGAGTTCGGTTAATCTCACCAACAGAGCGAGCATCTATTATCGTGTCCATCGTTTCAGCACTTTTGATCGGGTTTAGTAGTTTACGGTCTGGCAGCCGCTTTTGCCCCACGTGACGTGAAGGCAGCGCCAGGAGATGAGCGCGTGCCGCCGCCAGGTGTGGTCAGCGCCGGAGCCCCGATCCTCTGGACCCCGCCGGGCCGAAAGGAACCGCCACCGCCCTCGGAGGTGCCGCACGACCCGCGGGGAAGCAGCGAAAGCCTCCAAACGACCAGAGTAAGTTTGTCCGACTAATGGCTGCCGCGAAGTTTCAGCCAAGGAATCGGAAGTTTTTCCGTCTTCGGTCTGGAGCCGACAGCCGCAGGCCGGAGCCAGGCCCCGAACCCGCCATCCAACCCGTCCAGAACCCGTCCTGCTCCGCATTGGTGCGAAACCTCGCATCTGCTGATAGTTTAGGCTTCGTTGGCTCGCTTCGGCCTCTTTTGTCCCGGTTCGACTCATCCGTGCGGGAATTTGACGGCACTAAATTGGCTTCTGGCTTTAGCAGCAGCGAGAAGCTCCAGCTGAGTTTAAGCCTCCGACATGTCCGGGACGGATGGACAGCACGTCCGGGAAGCCGAAAACGCTCTTAAAACACTCTTTCCGTGGAAGAAAAATGGATTTAATTACAGCGCGACACATTTTCATGGCTTCGTTGCTGCGAAGAGCAGCTTTTCGGGTGTAACCGGCTAGTTTCCATAAAACTAGCTGTCACCATAAAAAGTGTCAATCAGCTGCACATTTTTAACATTTCAGGACCAACTCCGAGACAGGATCGGCGGTTTCTACGGTTACCGAAGACAGAATCTGCAGGTTTATGGGAACATCGATGCGTCACAGTCGGGGAAATTTCACAACAAATAGGTTTTCGACTATTTGACAGATATTTAATTGTCCCATTCATCCAGACACATCACACACAATGTGCCCAGAATGGTGACGCAGTTCTTAACGGACCGGCCGACGGTGTTCTGCTGTAAACGCGAACCTTCCGGCACCCGAACCTCCAACCTGAATATTCTCTCTGTGTGAATATTCTCTCTAAAAGACTTTACAGGTTTTTAAAGGGTTAGATCGTCATTAAAAGTGAGCTAAAGCCGTCCGCGCGTCCGTTCCGGACTAGCTTTGATTGGCAGCGGTTGCCATGGTAACGGGCGAACGCCTCTTCCTGTTTTTGAGGTAAAGGCAGCAGTGAGATGAGCAGGGAGCTTTCTGCTAAGTTCTGAGGAGGAATAAGGACGGTGACTGTGCAGATTGAGGAGCAGCACACACACACACACACACACACACACAGGCCTTTAGACGCTGTATCATCACACTGAGATTTTTTCATGCAATAACCACCTTTTCCGTCCTCTTTGGCGTAGAACCTTTAAAGCGGAGCCGAGGGGGCGAAGGGACTCTGCCGCCAGCCGTGGGTGAACGTCCAGATGTGCAGCAGTGAGGGGAGGTCCTAGAGCAGCGTTCTCCGGAGACGCCAGCTGCTCCGGCAACAGAGCCACATCTGGGATTGGCTTGACTATGCGGCTAACGGCTCCCTGGCCAGTAACTGGAGGTAGGATCCCGTATCCGTTCCCCTGTGAGTGGAGCCTTCACAGCGCCGCCGTCCGTGCGTCCGTCCCTCTGCCACACGGCCTTTGAAGCTCAAGCGAGGGAGTTGGTGTTCATTTCTGACTGGTCAGGAGCTGGAAATCCCCAGAGGAGTGCCGCTGTGACACACTGGAACCAGTGCGCAAGCATGCAAAAGCACCACCAGTCTGTGGTTCTAGTTCTGCTTCTGCACGCGTTCTCGCGCTGAAGGAAGGATCTGAAGAGAGGAAGAATCGGAGCGTTGGAAATGTCCTGATTTTGGCTGGGGGACGCCTGAGAACGGGACAAACGGCTGTGTGACTGTCACTTTGGCATCAGGAGATGGGGAAGTAGCCTCCGAGGGTCCGAGCGAACGTCGTCATCATCATCATCATCATCATCATCTCCTCCTCCTTTGGGAAACCGTTTCTACTTGAGCTCCAGCGACAGGCCTTCCAGATGGCAGGGAAGGATTACAATCATCTCTTCAAACTACTCATCATCGGAGACTCCAGTCAGTGCTTTTTTTTTGGTTTCAGATTTAAAATGCAGGGCATTATGGGATGGATCCTCCTGAGACGTGACTGTTCTGTCAGTTCTCGTTCAGTCACATTCGTTTCCTCTTATCTCCTCCGTTTCTCCTCCCTCAGACGTGGGGAAGAGCAGCCTTTTGCTGCGCTTTGCTGACAACTCCTTCTCTGGTGAGCAGCCACTCGTTTCCCTCCTCCTCCGCTCTGAGCTGGCCATCGCGGCGCTGCCACGGCCGACTGCGGCACCCAGGAGTGGCGCTCCGCGGGGCCGGGAGGGAACGCCTGCTCCCTCGCTCCCACCAGACGCGCGGGCCGAGCTTTCGGGAGCTCTGGGCGTGTGCGCACACGCACGCTTTGGTGTACAGAAGAGGATCTGGTGTGTGTTTCACAACTTGAGTCAAAACACCAAACGCATCAGTTCCCCTTCCTTTTCAAATTTGTGGAAGACGCTTTGGCGGGCGACTCGGAGGTTTTTAACGCTCCCTCCCGAGACAACGGCCACGTTTGATACACAGACGAGCAGGAATAGTTTGGATAACTCAGAGCAAACAACTCATTTAAGGTTGAGCTCATCCAAGTCCACGATCGTCTGCTGCTCTGGGCTGAGGTCTGCAGGTCTCCGCCTGTGCACGTGCTCACGCATGTTTCCACCGCAGGCAGCTACATCACCACCATCGGCGTGGACTTTAAAATCCGAACGGTGGACATCGGCGGGGAGCGGGTGAAGCTGCAGATCTGGGACACAGCGGGCCAGGAGAGGTTCCGCACCATCACCTCCACGTAAGAACCCGGCGGCGGTCGGCGCCTGCGGCCCCGCTCACGCCACGCCATCCCTGTCTCCAGGTACTACCGCAACACCCACGGCGTCATCATCGTGTACGACGTGACCAACCCAGAGTCGTTCGTCAACGTCAAGCGCTGGTTGAACGAAATCTCCCAGAACTGCGACAGCGTTTGCAAGATCCTCGGTGAGGGGAGGGAAGCGGGGAATCGCCGCGGCCGCCGCAGGAAGTGAAGGAAAACTGCTGTTAACTTTTTCAGTGGGAAACAAGAACGACGATCCTGCCAAGAAACGGGTGGACAGCCAGGACGCCGTGCGCTTCGGGGAGACGGTGGGCGTCCGAGTGTTTGAGACCAGTGCCAAAGAGAACATCAACGTAGAAGAGGTAGCCTCGCTCTTCCACGCTCACCCCAAGTTGTAAAACACACTTTTTCCCACAATGACGGCCTTTCCTGCAAGTGACATATCGGTCGGACTATAAGTCGCGCCAGAGTTCAAGTCGCACGAGTCACGAAGGAGGTAAAACATACAGGTTGTGCTAGGCTATAGGTTATCATTTTTGGGGGAAAAGTATTTTACAAAATCCCAAAAAAGGACAGACTTTTCATCCAGAATCGGAAGTTATAAATGCAAAATTAGCCAAATCTCCATCAGATTTCACGTCACCAAATTCATTGAATGCTTTATACTCTGCGAAGAGGATTTTCTTTTGGCGGGAGTTTGCGTTTAGTCTGTTGTCTTTGAGGTGATGTTTAAATACATTTTCAGTGGTACAGGAGTAGCACACGCCGGTAGCTGTCACAAGATCTCTAGACGACAGACAAACGTTCAAAAAAGTGCGACCTTGGTCCCGACAATACACTATCTACAACCAAAAGCAGGTATTCAGCCCTTTTCCTGTGTCGCCCAGATGTTCATGGCCTTCACCCACATGGTGCTGCGGGCCAAGAAGCAGAGCCAGAGCCGAGCGGAGAGGGAGCGAGAGCGGGAGAAGGACACGGTCAACATCAGCGCTCAGAGAGACCGGGACCGCCGGAAGAGAGGCAAGAAGTGCTGCTGAGGCCCCGGGGCAGCGAGACGGCAGCCGACGCCTTCAGATGCCCGTTGGTGACTGCTTTACTGCCTGCCCGGCTGCCTGTGGCTCCAGCCTGGAGTTGGGCTCAAGGCCTGGAAGGCGTTGCAGCCGTGAGACGTTTGCACTGTTGGACATTTTCCATGTGTCCAGACGACATTGATGCCAAGACTGTAGAGTTCAGCTTACGTTCCTTTACGAGACCGGCCGTTTGTGAGCTTCCTCCCGTTGACCAAGCAGACGGATCCGGCTCAGAAGGCTTTTCAGGAAAATCTCAGTTAACGTAACAAATGTGGATGTTGAAAGGTCGACTTGAGACAATCGGTTGTGTTAATAGAAAAGCTAAAGCCGGAATGTAATTGTGGCGTTTGATGGCTTGACAAAGGGAGTGATCGTTGCTAACCTTCAGCGTTGTCAGACTGATGCCTGCGTGGCAAATAATCCGAACTAGTGTGACTTCAATAAAACTCCAGATATTCCAGAGTTTGTTTTCCCTCTCGTCTGAGGCGTCTGGTGTGAGCAGGGTCCAAAATCACAAAGGAATCAACCGATTCGCTTCCCCAGACGTTTGTGCGGCTAAGGAAGAGATGACAAAACCTGAAGCACGAGTTATTTATTCGCTACATTATAGTCGCCCAAAAATGTGCCGAAATTACCGGGCGAGAGCTGAACATCTGGAAAACGGTCCTTTCCTTGCTGAGCTGGCGGCTCCATGGAGGTTCCTACCAACTAGGGTCCACCCCATACTGGTTCCACGAGCTACAGGGGTGTCTAACGGTTCATGAAAGGCTGCCTCCAAGGCTCGCTCCGAGCAGGCTGAACCGTTTCCTGATCCCTGTGTTCCTGCACCTGCAGCAGCACGAGTGAGCTTTCAAACCTGCTTCTTCTCCATCAGTTGGGTTTGGGGAGTCTGTAGACCCCTGCCGACACCATCAGCTGGTGCTCCCTGACCTTCCGCTGCAGGAAGGCCTCCAGCTCGTTGACGTCCATCTCCGTGACAACGGGGCCCGTGGCCACAAACATCCGCAGCATGGAGTGGATGCGGTCCAGCGTCATGCTGTCCAGGTTGGTCAGCATGGCCTGAATGTAGGCCCAGAAGAGCTGCAGAGGTGGAGAAGGGGAGGCGTCACGTCTGTAACCCCGCCTCCCCGCCCGTGTGTGTGTGTGTGTGTGTGTGTGTGTGCGTGCGCACCTGTAGCTTCTCCTCCCTCTGCTCAGACTGGGTGGTGGTGTTGGAGTCTCTCTCCTCATCGCTGTCGATCAGCATCAGGCCTCTGTCCATCTTCTCCTTGGACGAGCCCGTCTCCACCACGCAGAAGAGCCCCCCCGCCTCCTCCCTCAGCACGCCATGCTGCTGCCACAGAGCCAGCTTCCTGTGCACCAGGTCCTTCGGGGCTCCCAGCCTGGCGCTCAGGTCCTCCAAACTCCACGAACCTGCCGACAGGAAAGCGTGAAGGGCCAGCGGCCGCGGAGAGGCACAGCTCCGGCCTGACATCCTACTCTTGTCCTGGAAGTGCAGGATAATGGCGGCGTGGAACGGCGGCACGGTCAGGTTGGTGAGGGTGCGGTCCTCCAGCTCCAGGTCCAGAGTAACGGAGCCCAGGTGAGGCTTCCAGCTCAGGGTCCTCATGGCCTGAGACAGAGAACAGGCTGAGCTCCAGCGGAGGCGGCAGCACCGGGGAGCCGTACCTTCAGCTTCTCGTAGCGGTGCGTGTACGCCTCCATGGCCTGGACCACCAGCGGCGGGAGCTCCAGCTTCTCGTCCTTCAGCGTGGGCCAGAACTCCGAGGACAGGATGAGGGAGGAGAGCGGGAGTGGCGGCTGCTCCTCTTCGCCCAGCTTGGACTCCTCTTCGCGGATATTGGTGTTGATCCGCCGCGAGTCGGCCATGTCCTTCAGCATCACCTCGCAGTAGTGCATGTGAGACTCCCCGAACCTCAGCTTCAGCAGCTCCACGTTGCGAATCTCCCTGAAGGCAGCCGAGACCATTCGGGTTTCTAAGAGCTCCGCCTCGGGCTTCACCTCCGCGGCGGAGAGAAATCCCCACCTGGCCGTGTTGTAGTTGTGCTGGTGCAGCAGCCGGTCGGCCAGCACGTCCCGATACTCGTTGATGAAGATGTCCTTACTGCCGTAGATGCTGACCAGGAGGCTGATGATGTCTGAAGATCGCCGCTTCGAGCCCATCTTATCTGAGAGTCAAGAAAACATTCAAAACAGGCGGATTTCGGCGGCAAACCTGAGCGATGGAACGCTTCGGGGCTGCTCGCTGACCAGGAACAGCATCGGTGGGATCCGGCGTCCAGTCCTCAGGGTCATTGCCCTCTTCGTCGCTGTCCTGCATCTCCAAGGTCACCGGGTCGCCTCTGGACAGCTCCGAGGCCAGGTCCGTGCAGCCCTCGGCGTCTCCCGTCAGGCCGGCCACGATCTGCCTGACGGTGTCCTCGCGCGTCCTGAGACATCAGCGTTTGTTTCAGCTCCTGTCAGTTCACAGCACTTTCCTGCTGCGACGTCTCCAGAGGCCCCGAAGCTAACGCCGACTTAGGAAACGGGCAGAAAGGAGCTGTCGGACCTGAGGTAC
Organism: Tetraodon nigroviridis; assembly: GCA_000180735.1. Classification (NCBI taxonomy): domain Eukaryota; kingdom Metazoa; phylum Chordata; class Actinopteri; order Tetraodontiformes; family Tetraodontidae; genus Tetraodon; species Tetraodon nigroviridis. Next base: position 609,884 of record CAAE01014679.1, on the reverse strand, counting down.
TTGCGGATGGGCTGGCAGGCGACCTGCAGGACGACCATGGACGGGTCCAGCTCCCTGAGAGCTTTGATGGCTGAGATGTAAACGGTGAGGATGTCAGACGTGTGAACTCCTGGGAACAGAGGAGATCAGGTGGTGAAAGCAGCACCAGTGGACACACACACACACACACACACACACACACACACACACACACACACACACACGCAGATGGGCCGTTTTCAGCGGCTCCAGAACCCACCTGGATGCAGCAGACGGCTCTCGAAGGCAGATTTCAGTGACGTGAGGAGCTGTTGTCGCTGGTTGGTCCTTTCTAGGCAAAACTTGAGGTCTTCTATAGCAGCTATAGATTCTGGAAAATCTGAAATTGTGTTCAGAACAAAGAAATTCACGCGTTGAAAAGTGACCTCAAACTGCATTTGGGCCTCATCTGACCTCTGATGATGCTAAAGAGCTCCTCGATCCGCATGTTAACATAGATCCTGCAGAAGAACTGGTGCATGTGGCACCTCCACTGCTTCAGAACAGAGTTTGCAGGCTGGCCGTCCTGCAAGCTGGGAACGCCGGGAACGCCGGGAACAGGAACGGGACCGTCTCCATCTGCCTCGCTTGCAAACACTTTGCTCAGCCAGCCCAGCACCAGTTCCAGCCACTGCTCACACGGATCAGTTTAGATGAAGCGGCTGATAAGGGTCTGTTCAGCACACACACACACACACACACACACACACACACGGAGCTCTTTTACCTCCTGAAACTCCGCCAGGAAGGAATGCTCGTACTCCCCCCTGCAGTGCTGCTCCATCCGCTGCTCAATGAGCTTGTGGAGAATGGAGGTCACGGCCTCGGAGCTGACCCATTCCAGCAGCTGCAGTCTGGAACTACACACACACACACACACACACACACACACGCACACACACGTAAACTCCAGAGCACCTGCTGATGCATCATCTCCTGGCTTCACTCACAGTATGTGACTCAGCTCCTTCAGCTGCTCCAGGGCCTCCTGACACCAGCAGTGCTGCGCAGGGGCCCCGCAGCCCCGACACGGCCCTCCCTCTGGATCATCCGGAAGCTCTGCGGGATCCTCTGCTGCTCCCTCCCGGCTCATATAGACAGAAAAGGTTCTGTTGTAAAACTCCAGCACTCGCTCCTGGAGAAGAGGGGAGGGGGAGAAGAGGAGCAGGGCCCTGATGACGGTGAAGGCGCGCTCTCGGAGGCCCCTGGAGCCCCTTCCACTGACGCTCCCGTGGCTGTTATCCTGCCACTGACCAAGCTTCTCCAAACCACCTAGGAAGCGAGGGGCCGGCGGTATTAGTACTTTTATATATTTTTGCACTAAAAACTGTAAGAAGGAATCTTTGGATTTGCACTCAGCTTACTCAGGAAGGGTTCCAGGCGGTCTAACAGAGTCCGAAAGGCGGTGAGGAGGACCCAGGCCCGGCCTCGCTCCTCCAGCTCATTCTCTGGCTGCCTGAGTCCGGACCAGAACTCGGGCCCCACGGAGGAGGACAGATGGATCTGCAAAGTCTCCAGCAGCCAGACGCCCAGCAGCTGGCCAAGGCCCTGGCCCCACAGCAGCTCCAAAGCCTCGGAGAGAGCCTGGTCCATCCCCGAGCTGCTGCGCGACATCTGCAGCCATCAACAATTGCAATTACTGTACTGATAACGGAAAACCGGGGCATAGCGGGAGACAGGACAGCAACAAACGACTGAAAAACAACAATCAACCGACAAATGGTTAAAATGGTGCTCACCAAAGCGGAGGTCACCGTCTCCCAAGCACCAGCAACCCCACACTGCGACGCTGAAGCCGAACTTTCGGCTGACTCGGATTCCATCACACTGTCCTCCATTTACAGCTTGTCAGAACACCAACTTAATGAACCAGTAGCATCATTCAGCTCTGGATTATGTCATGTTATTGTGGTGCGGTGCCAAGCGGACAAGGTTTTATAAAGAACAAAATAAATAGCTATTCATCTTTTTAAAAAACATTTCCTATTAGTACTGAAATCATCCTGAATACTACGTTGCCTCGCGGGTTTAATTCTTCTTCCTAGTTGTCTTCTTCTTCGTCTGTTATGCGATTTACTCTCTTCTTCTTCTATTATTATATGTCTTCAACTGTGTACCGAGAAGCTCGGTGTTACCCCCTAGTGGTAAAATACTGAAACGCATTGCATCCTATATGTATCTAGGTAGTTTTGAGTAGCATTTTCACAAACGAAAACCCTAGCTTGGAGTAATCGTATTAATGTCGTTCTCCATAACTATTTATTACAGTAAAACCAGAGAATCGACACATCCAAGATATAGCAATTTAATATCTGCGACTTAGTGTTCTTGATTAATTGCTCTTTTCTATTTTTACAAACTTTATTATAAAAATCAATGTAGGACTAATACCAATAACGTAAGTACGTATTGATTACGGAGTGTGTGTTTAGAACCTTTTCGGCTGAGAGAGCCATGAACGCCACATATTTTTAAATGTAATTCCGTGAGAGCCATATCATATTTTTAAAACTAAAAATACAAGTAAATGTGCATTTTATGTAATTTCAACACTTTTAAAGTAGAATAAACCTCTGAATTATTTTAAATAACATTGTTATGCTGTTGCTAATCAATGATAATTATTTCTTACGGTGGTCATGGTATTTCGATGCATCTATAGTATGGTGTGTGTCGAAGTGCAGCTTTATATTTGACCGTTTCACGGATGCAATTTTATTATTGCATATTAGACACATGCAGAACCTGCTCTCTCCACAAAGGCTAATTCCTCTGTCCATTCCTGCTGAAAAGTACGATACTCCTCGTCTTTTTTTCTTTGAGCCGTCCTCTAAAGAGGGTTTCTGACAACGCGATTAAAACGAGGGGAGTTGACGACCTGATCTCTCTCCAGCCGTCGTGCGGACCCTTCTGCACGTTCACATCGGCCAGTATTTTGGACAGCAACATCCGGGGAACCCCAGCTGAACAGCGTCTCTGCCTCGTCTGCTTCGCCTCTGCCACTGATGGATAAGAAAACACACACGTATGTTCGCCACTTTCCCACTGAAACTGCTGCCAACCGGCCTTCTAGCCGTCGCCGGTTCGTGCATGCGCAAAGGAGTCTAACGCAACTTTTTTTTTTTTTTTTTTTTTTTTTTTAAATTATTGTCCGCGAGCCAGATGCAGCCATCAAAAGAGCCACATATGGTTCGCGAGCCATAGGTTCCCGCCCCCTGGTCTACTGTATCAAGCGTGTTTTGCTCTAAGCCAGTGACCAAGCTGAAAGGGAAAGGATATCGGAGAAATTCCCGCCACACGGTGGTGCAGTGGTTAGCGCTGCTGCCTCACAGCCAGAAGGTCGCGGGTTCGATTCCAGCTGCTGCCGCCCTTTTAAATGTTCTCGTCATATTTATTGGGCATAGGCCTAAAAACAAGCCTAGGGTATAGGGTTAAGGTTAAGGCTAGGGTTAGGGTTGAGGGTTGAGGCTAGGGTTAGGGTTAGGGTTGAGGTTAAGGCTAGGGTTAGGGTTAAGGCTAGGGTTAGGGTTAGGGTTAAGGCTAGGGTTAGGGTTAGGGTTGAGGTTAAGGCTAGGGTTAGGGTTAAGGCTAGGGTTAGGGTTAGGGCTAGGGTTAGGGTTAGGGTTAGGGTTAAGGCTAGGGTTAGGGTTAAGTTTAGGGTTAAGGTTAGGGTTAAGGCTCGGGTTAGGGTTAGGGTTAGGGCTAAGGCTCGGGCTAGGTTTAGGGTTAAGGCTAGGGTTAGGGTTAGGGTTAGGGTTGGGGCTAGGGTTAGGGTTAGGTTTAGGGTTAAAGCTAGGGTTAGGGTTCGTCACTTTCATTTGCAGCCCATATATATCAAGTTCACCACATTGTGCTCTACTCAGGGGCATCATAACACACCTCAAACAGAAAAGTCTAAAACAGGGGTCGGGAACCTTTTCGGCTGAGAGAGCCATGAACGCCACATATTTTTAAATGTAATTCTGTGAGAGCCATATCATATTTTTAAAACTAAAAATACAAGTAAATGTGCAGTTTATGTAATTTCAACACATTTAAAGTACAATAAACCTCAAAAGAGCCACATATGGCTCGCGAGCCATAGGTTCCCGACCCCTGGTTTAGACCATGACCTTTGTTTATATTATAAGCACACTTATTGACAATATTTCAACGAATCTGCCCTCTAGTGGTCAAACGGAAAGTGACAACAATAGACCATAATAAATGTGAAGTATTACTCCATTTCCGGTCGTTATACAAAATAAAACTCAGAGGTAATTTTCATTGGACAGCAGTATTTAAAATGCAGCTCTAGTTTGTATATGACTACATTTCTAGCGTCATAACGCCCCTAAAACTATTACCTTGGTAAAGACGCGCCACTTAAATAGAAAAAAGAAACAGAACTTCTGCGGCAGTAACGCCTAATAAATATATCGTGGACTTCAGCTGCATTCAAAGGCCAACAAAGAACAAGTGGGCCGATCATTTACTCACCGGGTTAAAACACGCTGATGTGGGTGTGTTTTCCTTTTGAAAAGCCGGCTGAGCGACGGAAGTTCTTTTTCTTTAGAGATGTTCAGCTTTACACTGAAACGTCATCATGGCAGCGGAGTGCGAGTGAGTTTGTTGACAGCATGCCCCAACCTGCACCTTAAATAAAACACAAACAGTTTACAGTTTGCAGTTAATTTCTTCATGAACGTGAAAGTCATATATATATACAACTAGACTGATTAGAGAATGTCTCTTATGGCTAAGGTTCACTAGCCAAACAGTGTGTGAGCTACTGAGCTAACGTCAAGCTAACGTTAGCTTACTCCATTAAACTACGGAAAAAAATGTTTTAAAATCCCCATATAAACGTGCTAACTGCATTTCCCCCCCACAGTCTGCTTTCTGAAATCGAGGTGTTGCAGTCAATTTATCTGGATGAACTTGATGTCGACAGGAGAGAAGATGGGTGAGATGAGAGTTATTAGCTTACGTTAGCCCAAATTACTCTGCTTTATTAGCTCTGGCTGCAAGTTGCTGTCCCTTGTTGGAAAGATCTGTGTGCAATTTTGGAACACGAGTACTTGAAAAAGTGCTGCATTGTTAGCTGTAGCTTTGATTTTGACACATGTGTTGCCAAACCTGCTGGCTGTTGTGTCTTCCAGGGCCTGGGAGGTGAGCCTGGTCCTGCACCCTTCCACAGCTGAGGACTCTGTCTCCCAGTTCGTCCGGCTAACTCTGACTTTGACTCTGGACCAGCAGGTATATTTGCCCCCTGCAGGTGTGAGCAAGTGTGTGTGGTCTGTGCTTACCACAAGCATTTGCTCACTTTCACTTTCTCTAACTCTGGTGCTTTTTTCACCGCAGTATCCTTTAACTTCCCCCAACATCTCCATTCACAACCCTCGAGGTCTTTCTGATGACAAACTCAGCAGGTGGGTCCCTGGAATTACAGGCCGTTTGTTTTGAAATTGTCCATCATAATGTGTTTTCTTTCCCGCTTTCAGTGTCCAAAAGTGCCTCCAGTTGGAGGCTCAGTCCTGCCTGGGCTCACCTGTGTTGTATCAGCTCATAGAGGTCTATATTTACTGTGTTACGGTTATTTCTCAATCTAGAGGGGTTTTTTGTGCAAGATATTCAGTGTTCTCTCTTGTGTCCCACAGAAAGCTAAAGAGATCCTGACTGAAAGCAACATTCCTCATGGAAGCTGCGCTATTTGCCTGTATGACTTTCAGGTGGGCCTTTCCCCTCCGTGCACTCACAGATTTGGATAAATACTAGTTTAAATGTAAATGCTTGACCTTTAGTCGGTGGAGGTAATGAGACTTTTTCCAAGCCTTTTCCCTGATCTGGTTCTGTTTAGGAGGGAGAAGCATTCACCAAGACCAGCTGCTACCATTATTTCCACTGTCACTGCCTGGGCCGCTACGTTAGCCACTCCGAGAGCGAGCTCCGCCGGAGGGAGAAGGAGCTGGAGGAGGACAAGACCAGGACCAGGGTGGACGGCCAGGTCTGAAGCCCTCCGCTTCGGAAAGCCCCGCTTCTGTCTGCAGAAGCTCTGTAACGTGTGAACATTGTTGCAGGAGCTGAGGGTGGTGTGTCCGGTGTGTCGGGAGCCTCTGACCTATGATGTGGATTGGCTTCTGTCCGCTCCTGCGCCTCAGCTGCCCGAGGTAGAACGCTTCCTCGGGTTGTGTTCCAACCTCGTTACAGAAGCGGAGGGGAAAACCAGACTTGTGCTCTCAGGTGGACGAGGCGGCGATCAGCTCCAGCTTCAGGCAGAGGTGGAGTGAGCTCCAGCAGCTGCTGGAGAGGCAGAGGTCTAACGGCGGAATCATCGACCCGGAGGTGGAGTCCAACCGCTTCCTCATCCACATCAACGAGGTGAGAGGCGGTCCCGGTTCTCCTTGATGGATCGTCCCAGCAGTGAAATCCCCAGATGTACCAAACGGTTTCCATTTCTTGGTCCTGATGCTGGTCGACTCCCTCAGACTGTTGCTGAAAACGGGAGCCCAGATGTTGACGGGCCGTCCGCCCCCGCCCGGCCCTCGGATGCTGCTGGCGTCAGAGTGGAGCAGCCTGCCCCGGGACTGGCCCACTGCCGAGGCAGCCAGGCCCACAGGCACCACAGGAGAGGAGGCCGGGCCAGGCCGCAGTACCGGAGAGGCCCCCCCATCACAGAGGACCTGCACAAGCTGCGTCTGGCGTCACACCCCGCCGACCAATCAGAGGAGGCCAAAGCTCAGGGTAGCCACGCCCAGCCGACGCAGGCAGATGCCGGGCTCTGTCCGCCAAAGCCAGACGGGGGTCTTTCTGCCCAGCGGCGGGAGTTTCCAGCAGCGTTGTCTCCAGACAGTCCGTCCCAGGCAGCCTCCAGAGGTCCGTGTGCAGGAGGTGCTGCAGACAGCCGCGGCCACCGGGAAAGGAGGAGGGGCTCTCACCGGCCGGCCTCCAACAGCGGGGCTCCCGGGCCTCCCCGCCACTGGGACGCCAAAGCTTCTAGAAACAGAGGACACAGCAGGGAAGGAGGCGGGCACCGCAGGGGACACAGCAGGGGGCTCCAGCACAAAGTGGTGGACAGGGAGCGAGGGAGAGAGGAGGTGCTATGACAAAGAGCCCCCGGAGGGCTGATGAACAAATGCGTGTGTTCCTCCATCATCAGAATAATTCTGCTAAAGCCCCCAAAGGACATGACTGCTGTCCCCTTCCCTCCCCCACATAGCCGCTCCCCTGCTCGATGATACATCTGCACTCAAGTATAAACTACCGATACCGACGGCCGTTGCTTTGTGTTGTGTTGAAAACCTGGTTCAAAGATGGAATTAAATATTTAAGTGTGTCTGATCTGCCCCTGATTCTTGGCTCAGTTCATTTGCACAGGCTACTGCTGCTTTTGACCACAAATAGGGTTTCATATTTTAGATTTGTACCAGTTACCAAAGACAATGTTGAACAAAGTAGCTAGCGTATACGTGCTAAAGAGAAAAAGAAAAGTCACCATTTCAGAAACGTCAACACTTTGCAGAAAGCTTAAAAAAAAAAAAAGCTTTATTGGTAGCAGCAGGGGGAGAGCGACCGTTGCTAAGGCTTGTGGGAATTGTAGTTTTTTGAACTAGTACTTCCTGTTTTTAAAACAAGGCGGAGCTCCGCCATCTTGTGGGGAGGGGCCTACGCAGGGACGTAGAGGCGTGTTGTTTTCAAAACGTCGGATGTTATGACCGGCGGGACCGATTTTCGCAAAAGCTACTACCACAAAACGGACTCTGAGCGCAGAATGGATGTAGACATGGATTCGAGTAATGTGGAGAGTGAGCTGAACAACAGTATTCCGGCTGCCTGCTCTTCTAACGGCAGTGGCGGGGAAGAGGACGAGGCGGAGGCCATCGGTCGTGGCCGCGAATCCGGGGGCTCCAGTAGCAAGCACACGCCGGACGGAAGTGGAGTGTTGTGCGGCGGCAGAGAGCAGGAGGTGTCGGTGGACATCGGAGAGACGTATTTATGCCAACGCGCTGATAAAACATGGCGTGAGTAAAAATTATTCATTTTTCAGCAGTTTAAATGAACCGTCTTCCTTAGTTTGATATAGTTGCCTTTAACAGTGAGTTGTGTACTGATAATTTATTTTTTTTGTTTTGGATTCATAGTTGGGATCTTGGAAACTAATTTTTTATGTAATTAACCTTTTTTTTCAATATGCTTTCCGTATGGTCTGAGTAAATAAATGCATTTACTGAGTAGGAATTTTACTGTGGTTAAACAGTTTTAATGCAGCTCAGTAATGGGTGGCCATGAATCCCTGCAGACACAGCAGAGGTGATCCAGTCTCGTTTGAATGAACAGGAGGGCAGAGAGGAGTTCTACGTTCATTACGTAGGATGTAAGTAGTCTCTAATCACTGTGCATTGCTTTTCACACTCATCCCTTCGTCACCATGCCCTCATGCAACGATCTGCTGCCCTTTGGTGTTCAGTCAACAGGCGCCTGGACGAATGGGTGGGGAAGGCACGCCTGGCCCTCACCAAGACCGTGAAGGACGCGGTGAGGAAGAGCACAGAGATCGGGGGCATCGGTGACTTGGGTGAACAGCCGGAAAGGAAGATCACTCGCAACCAGAAGCGCAAACACGACGAGATCAACCATGTGCAGAAGGCACGTCGCTAGGTTACTGCTTTTCGCTCACACAGCGGTGTACGGAGTTGTTGGATCTTAGTAAAGCCTTTCTTTGCAGACATATGCAGAGATGGACCCAACAACCGCAGCCCTGGAGAAGGAGCACGAAGCTGTAAGTCCGATCTTGTGTAACTGTTCGGCGCGGCCCTCTCCCCGCCGTCGCCTTCTGCTACGGATATTTCCTGTCAGCCTTTGGAAATACTTTCCCATTTCTGTTGCAAAGCTCGACTGCTTTTGTTGGTTTTCCTAGATCACCAAAGTCAAGTACGTGGACAAAATCCAGATAGGAAACTTTGAGATTGATGCCTGGTACTTCTCGCCGTTTCCAGAGGACTATGGCAAGCAGCCCAAGTTGTGGATTTGCGAGTATTGTCTTAAGTACATGAAGTATGAGAAGACCTTCAGATACCACCTGGTCAGTGTTTAACAACTTTACCTTTGGCCCAGGTTGAAGGAATGTTGCGCTCCTTCAACATTTGCACCCAAAATTCAAGTACAAAGCTGAAACCGACACCTTTGTCTTTCAGTCTCATTGTCAGTGGAAGCAGCCTCCAGGCAAAGAAATCTACAGAAGAAGCAACATATCGGTGTATGAAGTGGATGGTCGTGATCATAAGGTCAGCAGCCTGAACACGTCCTTCACGGTCGCGCCAAGGTTTCGGTTCCAGGTCGACAAACTCCATCATTGTCTCGCTTTGCAGATCTACTGTCAGAATCTTTGTCTGCTAGCAAAACTATTCCTCGACCACAAGACGCTTTACTTTGACGTGGAGCCGTTTATCTTCTACATCCTGACTGAGGTCAACAAGCATGGAGCTCACATCGTTGGTTACTTCTCCAAGGTGAGGCCTCCTCCCAGTGGCAAAAACAGAAGTTATGCACTGATTATGCTCTTTTAAAAAGCTGCTCATTCTTTTAAAAACGGTGAAATATACCTTCGAGAGCGTTCTCGTCAGTGACCCGTCTTGTTTCTTCTATTCTATTTTTGTTTTGCAGGAGAAAGAATCTCCAGATGGGAATAATGTGGCCTGTATCCTCACGCTGCCGCCATACCAGCGCAGAGGCTACGGGAAGTTCCTCATAGCTTTCAGTACGTGGTCCCAAAGGGTCGCGGATCTCCATCCCTCCGACTACCAGACGTCTGACTTGTCTGATCTGCGTCATCAGGCTACGAGCTGTCAAAGCTGGAAAGTGCTGTTGGCTCTCCAGAGAAGCCCCTGTCTGACCTGGGAAAGCTGAGCTACAGGAGTTACTGGTCCTGGGTCCTGCTGGAGATCCTGAGGGACTTCAGGGGAACGCTGTCCATCAAGGATCTCAGGTAGACACACACACACACACACACACACACACACACCGGCCCGTGTCTGGAGGCAACCTCTCCACTCGTCTCCTCAGCCAGATGACCAGCATCACACAGAGCGACATCATCAGCACCCTGCAGTCGCTCAACATGGTCAAGTACTGGAAAGGTCAGCATGTGATCTGCGTGACGCCCAAACTGGTCGAAGAGCACCTGAAGAGCGCCCAGTACAAGAAACCACCAATCACAGGCAGGTTCTTCTGGCGTCCGAGCGCCAACCAGCATGGAGTCTGACGGGTTCTCTCTCTCTCCCTCAGTGGACACCGTGTGTTTAAAATGGGCTCCTCCGAAAAACAAACAAGCCAAGCTGTCCAAGAAGTGAAGACACCCCGGCGCTTGCTCACATGACCCTGCTCCAGCCCCGCCTTGTCCTGTTCTGCTGTTGAAAACTCTGTATAGATGTGACAACTCTCTGCTGTCTGTATTTTCTTAAATATAAAGAGGAAAAACGTGTCCTATTCTCCTCATTCCTCCATCAGTGTCATCTCAAATCAGCAGAAGTCTTGATTTGAATTACTGGCTGGCAGAGAAGGACTCAGTTCTTCTCAGTAACACACACCTGCACCCACCGAGTCACAAATCAAACCTTAACTTTGAACAACAAACCGGTATCATCAGTTCAGCCCGGGGAGCCATTGGAACTAAAACCTGCAGCCACGCGGCCCTTTGTGGAAGTTTGGCTATCCCTGAACCACGAGGCGCTTCCTTTCCCCTAAATCGACCCGATCGATCCACCTGATCACCAGAATCCGCGTCTGATTGGTTCCTGCAAAGGTGGTTGTGATCTGTCCCCGACCACCAGGGGGCGGCAGCGACCCTCTAAGATTCCTGTTCTATGAAGTAGTTTGAAAATAAACCTTTCTTTTTTGTTCTAATAAATGATTTTTAAAAAAAAAAATAAATAAATAAAACGACCTGATTTTAAAAAGCCCACTCAAGCATATTTTTCTGCAATCATCAATTGTTTCTTTTTCAAACTATAAAAGGTCTATTAAAGTATGTTTTAAAATGCAGCAGCTTAATCTTCACAGAGAGATCCCGTTGCCTGTCTTTAGGAAAACAGCTGTTTGCTCTGGATCGGAATGGAGCGGCCGATCGGAATCACGCGGGTGATCAGCTCTCCGCTGTGGGTCATCGATCGCTGCTATTGATGGTTCCAGCGCTGGCAGCTGTGGGGCCCGTTGGTGCCATCGGTCCCGCTCTGAGTAAACCTGTGATGACGCGAGTCAACACCAAGCCCTGGCACAACCATCTTTATTGATCCGATATTTTCCATGACCGCTTGCTGGACCTGAACATGGGAACCTGACCTCTTCCAGAATAAAAGGCCAATAAAAGGCGAAGAATTGCTCAAGGTCAAAAAGGGATATTTTCATATTTATCTTTATTTTCAAAAGTTCTCTTACCATCGGTTGTTATTAAGGCATTCCAAACACGTCCTTCACTGTTTTTTTCCTGGAATTTTGAGACGCTTTTTGATGCTTTCGGAGAAATTTGCACAACAGGGGCACAGCTAAGGCACAACACTACTCCCAGAGAGGCCAAATGATAAAAGTATCAGTCAGGAACACAAATGGCACCGAAACGTGGACGCCGTCGTTGCCATGGTACTAGACTACAAAATAAAAGTTGTGGACGAAGCGGTCAAAGGACAAACCGCTACTGGGCTTTTCCTCTGGAAACACAACATCACACCATCGAATCCACCTGCCATCTGTGCAAAGAGCCGCCGTTCTTCTACACGGTCTTTTAAAAAAACCTACATTGTGCACGTTTACAAAATCAGTTTACAAAGATTCACAAATAATCCAGGTGGACATCAAAGGGCCCCATAGATCAGCTGGAAGAAGGCTTCACAAAGAGCTTCTGGTGAGACGGATGACTTGATGAATGTTGGACATTATTGTTAATGTGGATCCCACGATGGAAAAAAAATGCAATAAATGAACGACTAATGAAAGACAAAAGGCATCTGTTACACACATCAAAGCACTTCCAGCTAAAAATGATCAAAGATCTGGAATAAATGTGATAAAAATGATCACAGCCGGACTGTAACTGCTGGTTTCTCTCCAGTTTGGTCCCAGTTACGTCCGTCTCATAGGGACACCTGGGAATCCGAACCTGCAGCGGGGCGGTCAAACTCGCTTTTTGAGGAATTTATTTTCCCAATGATTCCCTTTAAAAACCTAAACAATCGTCTCATTAAAAATGTAGAAACATAACTTCAACATCCTTCTTCATCGGAACACGTGGGTGTGCTGGAATGCCTTTAGAAACCAAGGCAGACGTTCCTGTTCTAAGAAACAAACACGTCAGCAGACGCACCAAATATCAGCACATCCATCGCCACGACAACACAAGAGTATCTACAAACGCACCAATAAATTAATCTCTGTCAACACGCTCACAATGCTCTTCAATAAAAAACACAAGGTGGAAACGGCGAGGTGAATGTGGGTTCTGAGGTCTGACATGACGAGGCAGAGAGCAAAGGGAGACGCTCTAAAACTGCACCCAGTTTGACAGATTAGAGATCAAAGCTCCGAAGGCTTCGTCCAATAATCTGCCCAAGAGCGACGAAGTCGGGCCGTCTGAGCCGCCGTGTGAGGATCCAGTGTTTTTTGCAGATTCTGCGTGAGACCGTCCACGGCTGCTCCGAGTTCTTCACAGTAGGAAAAGGTCCATGTTACGTCCTCAGCTGACATGTCTTTGATCATGTGATCGTTGCTATTAGCTAAAGTTGGCCTCAAACACAGTTCTACATCAGTGTGCAAAAGTTGAACAGTTTCAGTCCTCCTTTCAGGCCAAAGGCTGCAAACGTTCACATTCTGAGATGCTTCCTGCGATTAAAATGCTGCTTTGAAGATGAGAAGATCACCGAGAGCCTTTAATTAAATTAAAACCTTTGAAAAGGGAAACTCAACCAGTGATCAAAGAACAGGATCCATCATGACTGCGAGCAGCCACGTCCGCAGCTCCTGAACGTGTAAAACAAGAGGTATGCAGTTTTTCTAACTTCCTACACACACACACACACACACACACACACGTGCGCAGCGAGCGCAGGAGTCCATCCTTCCTCTCCCGGCCTCCAACGCTGGATCGGTTTTCTTTTGCTCCGATGTTTCCCAGATACCCAGAGTCGTCTCCTCCTCCTCCTCCTCCTCCGCCTCCGCTACCTGATCCGCCCATCCTCTCGTGGCGGTTCCAGCTCAGACTTGGGGTCGGGGCTGGCCGAGCTCCAGGCGGTGAGGTGGCAGCGCTGCATGACGGGGCAGGCGCTGGGGCCCATGGAGCAGACGTCGGCGGGCGACCAGTGGGCCTCCAGCAGCCCGTCCAGCCAGCGGCGCAGCGGCGCTCCGGTCAGGCCGGCGTTGGCCTCCGCCTCCTCCACCGCTCCCAGGCTCACCGGCAGCCGCAGCACCGGGTTCAGGCCGTGGAAACTCTGCTCCATGTAGGAGTTCCTGGGAGGGCCCCCGTGCAGCCGCAGGGCGTCCTCTGGACCGGGGCGGAGAGAGAGAGAGAGAGACGCCGTTCAGCCTCCACATGAACGAACCTCAGGGCAGCGACCAGCATCAGGTTCTGTCCTTCAGAGCTGGACAAGCTTCTGATCATAGAGCCGCTTCTGAAGCCTTCAGCACCCAGGAGACGCTCAGAAAGGACGAAGGTGTGAAAACAGACAAACCAACAGTCGGTCAGGCCTGCAAAACCTCCCAGACGAGACCTGCAAAAGGCTCGACTTGGGCTTTCATATCACACACACACACACGGACCTGCTGGCACAGCTGTCATGCAGACATATATTTATAGCTTCAGTATCCAGTCACTCACACACACACACACACACACCCAGGGTCACCTCTGTCTGAATTAGCATCTTCTGAGGTTTCAGTTATGATTTGTTTGACCTCTCACAAACCAGTGTGTGTGTGCGTGTGTGTGCGTGTGTGTGTGTGTGTGTGTGTGTGTGTGTGTGTGTGTAACGACATACTGTAAACCCTCTAAAGCTCCTGAAGCATCATCTCAACAGGTGCTTCCAGAGTTTATGGTCGATCCTTAAAATACTCGGGCCAGCTAAAACACTCGGAGCGTATTTTTACGCCGTCCCCGCCGTCTCTCACCTCGCTGTAGAGGCTGCTGACGGTGGAGTTCTACCGGTGCCACCAGGAAGCTGGTCTGGCCCAGCGGGTTCCAGTGGTGCAGCACCCTCAGCGTCCACACGCCGGGCCTGAGCGGCGGCGTCAGCGGCGGGCGGTAGTGGGTGACCTCGGTGGACGCGTCCACCAGGATGTCGTAGGTGGCGGCGATGACGTTGGTGGGGTCGATCCACACGATGGTGGCCGTCAGGTTGCTCTGGCTCCGGCTCCAGCGCTGGACGGCCACAGGCTCGTCCTCCGGGCCCAGCAGACCCCCCCAGTTCCTGAAGAGACGCTCTTTCGGATCCCAGTCTGTCCCAACCTGAAGGACCAGAGCTTCTGCATCAGCATGGCCGCCGCCCTGTGTGTGTGTGTGAGTGTGTGTGTGTGTGTCTGACCTGGATGTGCTGCAGCCTGTTGCTGGCTGGGGGGGACTTGGCCAGGGTGAAGTGGTCTCTGGGGGTCACCCAGGTCTCCAGGCTCTCGGGCTGGGTGGAGGCGTGGTTGGTGGCCACATGACGCACCAGGTAACCCTGGAACTGGTCTGACTGGAAGTAGAGGTGGACCGACACTGGGTGGCTCAGAGCCACGTACCTGAGGAACACAGGGGGGTCTTCTCAGCACCAGCAGCTGGTCCCTTAACACAGGGCAGAGTGTGTGGACACACTCGCAGCCTCAAACCTGACTGGAATGGCAGGTTGGGAGGAGACAGACCAGTCTTGTTCCAGCTTCCTGCCTGTTGCTTGTATACACACACACACTCACGATGCTGCCCCCACCCACCCAATCCACACCAACACCAGCAACAAGCAGCTCCTTGTATCTGCTGCTGGGCTCCACCTCTCTCACACACACACACACATTCACACACACACACACACACAGCTGGAAAAAACCAGCTGGAGGCGCCTCTGTGGGCCGACTGTACCCCCGGACAAGCAGCCCAGTTATCTTTTATATTTGATTTGGACTCGGCAGCACCGCTGGAGGGAAGGCTAATGGAAAGACCCGTTCCCAGTGCTGGAGCGATTCCGCAGCATCCCTCCATCGCTGAGCACAAGGCTGGATTCACCGGGCCAAACGGCAACGACCATCAAGCACCTCCGGCTCCTGATCATCCACAGCACTTTCCCACTTCCAAGTCAGTTTTCCTGCTCCTAAAAACACCACGTGGCTGGGAATTTCAGCCAGAAAGACCACCGAACTAATCGGTCACAGCTTTCAGGAAACGGCTGGCGGAGCCTTCGGCAGCGTCGTACCTGCAGCTGTTGTCGCTCGGGTTGCCCTGCAGCGAGCCGGCGGCGCGGGTCAGGCCCATCCGGGCGAAGGCGCGGTAATGGCTGACGGCTGAGTCCGACAGGCCGGCCAGGCCGTCGGTCTGCTGTTCGTAGATGTTCTCCCAGTAGGCCCGAAGGCTCGGCGTGCCCGCGGGGTAGGAGCCGAACAGGTACGAGTCCAGCTGGTTGATGATCTCCTGGCTGACGCTGGCCTCGAACTTCCTGGCGAAGAAGGTGGGTCTAGACGCTTGCTGAAGGGTGGAAAATGAACAGAGAGACAGGATGAGATGTTCTACCAGCTCCACACCAACCGCACGCATGGAAAGAGCCACACTAGAGCTGCAAAACTCCGCTCTGGTTGGGTCTTTTAGGTTTCCAGCGACGGCAACGATGGTCATTACTGCCGATTACAGGCTGATTCAGGCCTGTGACCACTCCGAAACCTTCCGTCCCCTCACACCTTAATTATTATTCACTCTGGGAGGACGCGGGTGAACGGTTGATGAGGCCTGAGGTTGTTTCTGCGTGCGTTCTACGTGCGCGCCGCGGCCCAGGACGAGAGGGATAAAAAGAACGAATCAGCGGCTAAAACAGTCGATTTCAAGGCTGTGTTCATCCATCATCCACAGCAGAGGAGGAGGAGGAGGAGGAAGGGCGGAGTGGGTGAAGTCATCAGCCACATCATCACTCCGGGAAAGCCTGAACAAGAGGTGCCCCAAAAACCAAAAAATCTGATCAGAGACCTGGACCCCGTCCTCACCAGCACTCAGACCAGGAACTGGTGGTTTGGTGACATCTCAGCTTTGAAAGAAGACCGAAGACTGCAGACCTGATATCAACCCACGTGGGAGGAAAATGTGAAAAACCTCTTTGAATGTGTGTGTCATCAGTTGCGTCCTGTACGTGCGCGTTCCCTCCCTTTCCCTGAGGAACATCAACTCTCCCTGGCTGGCAGAGCCCAGTTTCACCATAATAACAACCTAGAAAAACACAAAAAAGGCTCCAAAAATACCAGGCGGCTCCGCTTTCCAGCTGCTTCTAGAATCAGCTCTTCTTCCAAAAATCAGGCGTCGCTCGACCACAGAGGCCGTCCCCAGGTCAGCCGTAAGTGATCGTTGGTGAAAGTTATTCTGGTGCCGGCCGAGGCCCCGAGGGCAGAACTCCAGGCCCGGCTGCTTCTCTGTCCTACAGAGCCGCATGTTTGTGTTTGACCCAAAAAGATCCCACTGAGCCACTGGGGAACCTTGAGAGCCATGCTGGAAAAACACAGAACACCTGGATTGTGCGTTTTAACACAAAATAAAGCACATTTAGAGGCGGCGTTAGCAAGGACAGACGCTCCAATCCCACCTGGAAGCGCGGCAGATCCGAGGGCTTGAAGTCATTGGGCGAGCAGCCGCACCAGTCCACAATGTGCTTGTACTGGCATTTACATCCCAGTTTGCGATTCCAGTTGGTGAGCCTCAGGTTGTTGTCCACCATGGTCTGACAGTGGGCGCTGTTCTCCAGCACCGTGTGGAAGAACGACTGTCGCCAAGAGGACAGCAGTCAGCCGAGGTGTGTGTGTGTGTGTGTGTGTGTGTGTGTGCGGTTACCTCAGCGGGCAGCAGCGTGTAGGCATAGAAGCGCTTCATGCTGCTGACCAGCTCGTCCTGGGAGTTCACCACGTAGTCCACGAAGAGCCGGTTCAGCAGGAACCAGTCGGAGCCTCCGTCCACGGCGATGCCCTCTGGGATCTTGCGGTCGCCCAGGCGCCACATGTGCGTGTCACACTCAAAGAAGAGGCGGTCCAGACCCTGCTTACGGATGAAGCTGAGGAGCAGAGAGAAGTTCCTCCACATCTACACCTGCTGGGAGAGCAGGGAGAAGGGGAGGAGCGGTCTGGACTCTTACCGCGCGTTGTCTCGCCCGTGAGACTTGATGAAGTTCATGTTCCGGTACTTGGACAGGAAGGCCACCAGCTGGTCGTTGGTCCTGGAGGCAGAAAGCTGCTCAGATCTCCAGGCAGTGAGGTCAGGTCACTGTAACTTCCTGCTAAAACTGCTGATTTACAGCCTGCGTGAAGACGCAGCTGCTGCGGCGGCCCGACCCTGACATCTGTGGCCTCTCTGATTCACCCCAAACGCTTCGCTCGCTGAAACATTCGCCTTAACTCCTCCACAAACATCAGTGTCGTCATCTGGCTAAAAGTCCTGGAAAACCCATAAAAGAGACTGTGTAATCCTGGCAGATAAATCCGCTTTAGCCCTGTTAATGGCTCTGCTCTCAGCAGGATGTAATTACATATCCCAGCGATGCTTCCCTTCTTTAAACTAGCTTCCATTTAAGGTCATCCAAGCGGCTCCTAGGAGTGTTGGGCGCAGCTGGACCCAAACCTCTCGCCGTCCCTGCAGCTGTGCTCCAGGCTGGGGGACGAGCGCAGGCAGCATCGGCCCCATCTCAGCGTCACCGTCCGCTAGCAGCATCGGGGGTACGTGGGAGGCGCAGGTGACCTTGGGGACGGAGGAGCCTTTAAATGTTGACCCGCAGGTCACGTGACAGCGCAGCTAGGGATGCCTGTGGAACGGGTGTTAGCCTGGAGGGCTAACACTCGGTGTGTTCTCATCCCAACGGCGTTAAGATGCCGACTAGATGTCATAAATGGCCGAGTTGAGGCTGAAACGCTGCTTTGCTCGTAGTTCAGGCGGCTGCGACAGATGAGAGGACCGTGTCCTCCATCCATCCGTGCGTTCACGGCTGCAGCGACTCCAACCGATGGCAGCGGAGCTCCTCCTCCAACCGCACAGATCCGCTCAGATCCCAGAGCAGCATTCCAGCTGTTTGAACGCGACAGACTCCCGATGCATCCACGGTCCTGGTGCATTCGGGGTCTTCCGGCCATGAAACCTGATCCATGAGACCTTAAACCAACAGGGCCCTGGGGGCCGACGGCCTGCAGCCAGCGCTCGTTGGCCCCAACGCTCCTGCGACACGTCAATGTGCTTCCGCTCTGGCATGATGGATTATTCTTACCGGGATTGAAGCAGCAAAGAATAGAAGGATTTTCAAACAGGCTGCTAAAAATAGATAAGCTCCCTGGGCTGGAAGGGAATCATTCCCAGAAACGAATCCATAAAGTTTGCAGATTTTTTGGCACCAGCCTGATAAGCTAGCAGGCGCCGCCTGCTTCCCCTCCCTCACCTGATGGGGTAGTCTGCAGCGCTCAGGTTGATGAAGAAGTCCCAGGACCAGTCAGCCATCTGGAGGAGATCCTCCATGCTTTGCAGGTACGTGTTCAGAAGGCTGGCTCCGCCCCAGATGGTGGACATCCGCCAGGGAGTCACCCTCACGTTGGGGTAGCGGTTGGCCAGAGAGAGGACCTCCCTGTGGAGGTAGCTGGACCTCTGGGGACCAGAGAGAGCCCTTTGAGCTGAAGCGGAGAGGTTTGGGGAGCGCTTAGCTCTGCCGGCGGCCTCACCTGGTCCACGTGGACGTAGTAGTAGTGCGAGGTATGGTAGATGGCCTTGAAGAGCCGCTGGAACTGCCGAGAGGCGCGGCCGTGCACCACCAGAACGAAGGCGATCCGCACAGGCGCCGGCTGTGTGGCGTCTGCGGCGTCCTCGTCCCACTGGACGTTCACATTTGCCTTTCCTGGAAGCAGAAGACCAACACGTTACCTCCAAAGCCCCGGGAACGGGCCAGGGACCACTGCAGTGCATGCTGGGAGCTCGTTTGACTCCCATCTCTCAGCTTGTGTGTCTGGTGGAGCTAAATCTGCCCCGCTGAGAACCTGAAGCTGGTTCTGGCTCGGGTTGAGGCCCGCTGGTCCTAATTAATGACCTTCCCGGCCTGGAATTAAAGCTGGAGAACACAGGAGAGTAACGGGCGTCGGCGTGCAGTCAGAAGGACGTGGGAGGAGCGATGTCGCGTCCAGTCGGGGTCGCTCTCCCAAGAAGAAGCCCAGCAGCCCAACTCGTGTGGGCCCAGGGCAGCATCCCAGCTTCTGGTGTCAATTTACACACCGGTTTCCCATCGGAGCAACGCAGCATCAGAAAAATGAAACCTCAAATGATCCAGTACGGCTGCAGGCTGGTCATTAGTCCTCCAGTCCAAAAATAAGACGACACACCGCCGCTTTAATGAGGGGTAATCAGGCCGCTGGGTCTGGTCCTCCTGAGCCGCCTCTGTGGGCCCACTCCTGGTCTAGGTCCCTGGAATAGATCCGGGGGGCAGAATGGATCCTCCTCGGTGGTTGGAGCGCCGGCCGGGTTAAAAATGGTTCTCAAAGGCTACGTTTTGGACAGAACATTCTTCAGGCCGCCACTTCAAAGCGAGCGGCTGTCGGGTTCCTTCTTTCACTTTCGGCCTCTGGCTTCCCGCCCTGTCATTTCAGCCGCCTCCGTCATCATCGGGCTCCTCGGAGCCTCCTGGGTCCGAAAACAGGGGAACACCAACCAACCGTTCCATCTTTGTCACGCTTCGCAGTCCGACCACGACAGACGACCTTTTTCCAGTGAGGAGTAGTCTGATGCATTACTTTTCCAACCGATTAAAGATACTAATCCAATTAAATTTTTTAACCGTGTTAAACTGTTTTTATGTGACATTATTAAATGAAGTCAAGTGACTGATTTTTTTTTATGAAATGCTGTTTTTAGGAAATGTTCAATCTAAAATGTGCAGAGAAACATTGTTGACGTTACTTCTAATAAAGTGATTGTTGGCGAAACGGAAGATAACTTAGTTACTTTTAAAAAGTAGTGATCAGCCAAGTAACTAAACTACTTTTCAGAGGCGTAATCACCAATCAGTAGTCTTTTACCGCGTCACCGTGGCAACGCCGCCCAGGGCGAAGCCTCGGTAAAGGCCCAGGCCTTCAGGCTAACGCGGGATGCTAATGCTAACGGCCAGGCTCACCTTCCGTGGGGCAGAGGCGGGGCACCTTCCGAGGCATCAGCGCTCCCTCCTGGTGTCGGCAGTACACCTGGACGATCTGCTGCCGACACTGGCGGCTTTTGGCCCTGGACAGCGCCGAGATGGCCTCCTTCCCGCTGATCTCGCACTGCGCCTCCTTCCTCGGTTCCCAGCCGGTTGGCGGCTCAGCCCGGTGGAAGGGCGGCTCCCGACTGGATCCCTGCGGAGCCGCGGAGACGGTGGGCGCCTGGGGGCGGGGCTGGCGGATGAAGGTGTGGTTGCGGCTGGGGCTCCGGGCGCGGGCGGCGGGGAACTTGAGGACCTCGTTGGTGGATTTTGGAGCCTTGGCCCTGTCCAGCTTGTGCTTGGCGTGTTTGGACCGGGCCCCCAGGTTACTGTTGCTGTCAACGGAGTCAAAGTCCTTGGGGACGGAGTTCTCGTTGTTGTTGCTGTCCAGGTGGGGCTTCTCCCTGGGCCGGTGGGAACGCTGGACGTCCTGCCGAGGAGAGGACGAAGGTTTCAGGGTCAGAACGAGGCTGAAAGCCAACATCAGCCGCTCTTTCTAGGAAAGGAAGGGACTAGCTGAGCTGGGGAGACCTTTGACCTCTGACCTCAGCAGCTGCGGCCTTGACCTTGATCTCGTGATGGATGCGATCACATGACTGTGTGTGAGGCGAGTGTGTCGGAATAAGAGAGAGAGAGAGCGAGTATAACCTTGATGGTTATTTTAATCCCACCCTATATCTGTCAGGGATGAAGCATTCTGTGTGTCTCTCACACACACACACACACACACACACACACACACACACACACACACACACACACCCTTTGAGAGGCAGTAATATCAGCTTTTGCCACCTGCTTCTCTTTTCAACCTGTCATTATCTCATCTGTAATATTAAAGGAATGTGTGTGTTTGTGTGTGAGGAAGAGAGAGAGAGAGAAACACACACACACACACACACACACACACACACACACACACACCAGGCTCCAGCCTTCAAACAGCTGACTAATCTCAGTTTAGCGTCTCATGGTGGATCTGACTCTAACGAGTTTGAAATCATCTTTCTCTCCGAGATCCTCCGGCCATCCTGTTTTTCCAGAATCCTTTGCATTCCGTGGAGACGACCGCAAATAAAACACCGCTGCTAACCCTACAAAGACATCATTCTCTGTACACACACACCCCCACACACACAGTCATTGCTTCCTTGCTCTGCTCCTCAGCAGGCTCCCGTTGACGTTTTCTCCATGTTCAGACCTCCTGCAGCTCCCTGATAAAGGCGCCGGAGAAGAGACAAGAGGGCCGTCCCCTCGGGCCCCTGGGCGAGGGACAAAGATGACAGAGAGAGAGAGGGAGGGAGAGGCAGGAAGACGGGGACGGGTGGAGGACAGACCTGTTGCTCTGACATCTGTTGGTCAGAGACCACCTCACTGAGGAGCGTTGGGCTGTGAGCTCCGCCCACCAGCCGTCGCTAAGCAACATCAGTCAGTTAAGGTGAAAATGTGTGTGTGCTTTCAAATCAAGCCACAGAGAGCTCTTAGTGTGTGTGTGTGTGTGTGTGTGTGTGAGTTTGTCTACACCTGAGGGAACATCCAGCCTTCTGCCTTCTAGGAACACAAACATCCAACTTCAGGGGATATTTTAGGCACCAGGGGTTCAGTAACCTGCTCAAGGGCACTTGGGCAGGCGCTAACAGGCAGAAGCTCCGAGCAGCTTCAAGATCTTCGGGAACGTCAGACAAACTTGGTCTCGTCTCCGTCCAAACTGAGAAAACATCACTTTTTCCTTTAACTGCGGATCAAAGAGGACAAAAATCTCCCAACGAAAAGGAAATATGTCTCAGCAACAAACAGCAAAAATAGAACTGGTGGCAGAAAAAAGGAAAGGAAAAAGCAGCCAGATGGACAGAAAGGAAGCTAAACGGAGAATTAAGAGTCACAGGATTCTGCTGCTTGGTCGGCAGGACCTGGACTCAAAGGACACCCCGGGATTACAGCCGGATTACGTCTATCTATGCCAGATTTAGGACATATTATGGGTAAATAATAATAAAAACCAAACCTTAAAGCAGCTTTTACCATTAGATGGTTTACAGCCGACGCTGCTGCCCACCGATCTGATCCAAACCGCCACAAAACCAAGATTAGCTCACTTTGTCTAGATTAGAGAGAGAGCGCTGCCGCACATTTAGTTACGTTTACCAGAGGAAAATAAACCAGACCGATCAATCATCACACACACACACACACACATCATTGAAGAGCCTAAACAAGATGAGGAAATAAATCCTATCAGAGAAACCTGATCCCAACCGATCCTCTAATCTAATCCAGCCTGGCTGTCAGGATGTGGAGGCCTGGGTTGACACACACTTTCAGAGAGAGAGTGTGTGTGTTTGTATAATAAAAGAAAGATTTGTTGCCAAGGTGGCACCCTCCACAACCGCTGTGTAAACACACTGAACTGGACACACACACACACCTTGACGGTGTCACCTGAGGATGCTAGTTGTGTCCCTGGTGGGCTGAGTGAACAAGCTAGCAACTGTTACCGTTAGCCTGCTGCTAACTTTGTTAGCAGCTCCTGCACGCCTTGAAAATACTCCAATTACTCCAATTATTATTATTGTTATTTAAATCAGGAATTCAGCAGAAATATTGTTGCCGTTTCTACACTTCTATTTCATTCCCCTTCTAAGCTCAGCCTCTCCTGACTCTGCACACGCGTTTTCTGTTTTTTTCTTTACTTTTCTTCGTGTTTCCGATCTCAGCGTGGATCTCGTCTCTAAGTGTCAGGATGCTTCCCGGCTCCCTCACAAACGAGAAGATGACAGAGCAAACACTCGCCGTAATGAAAGGATGTAAAAATCAGGGTTGTCAATGCTCCTGTCTCACACACACAAACACACACACTCGAGAACACCTGGAGGGCAAAGTAACACCCTTTTCTTGGATGTTCCAGGAACTGTGGAATGTCCCCGTGTGTGAGAGCCACACTGACACACGCGGGCTGTTCAAATGTGCACAGACGGGTTTTGTCTTTAACCTCACTGATCCTGAGTTAGAAATCCTTGACCTGACAGGTCAGGCGGGCCCTGGGGCCCCCAGGGCCCCCAGCAGCAGCCTGGGGACCCCCGTCAATCTAAGTGCTGCTAAATTGGATAAGGTTGCAGGTCCAGGAATGATGGTTGGAGCCAGCAGAGGCTCTGAACCGACCCCCTGTCCCGATCCAGAGGCAGCGGCTGCCTGCTGCCTGCTGCCTGCTGCCTGCTGCCTGCAGCCTGCTGCCTGCTGCCTGCTGCCTGCCCGGGAACAAACGCTCCTTCTGGAGCACAAACGCAGCCATGTCCGCAGACGTACCCGCCTGCAGCTTGTGTCGAGCGGCCGCCTTCTCCTGCGGCGGCGGCGGGTCGCCCTTCCTCAGCAGCCCCCTCCGCGGGGGCTCCCGGACGGCTTTGTTCGGCCCCCCGCCTCGATCCGCTCTCCTCTCCCGGCTCCGGGCTCCTCGCTCCCCGCCGGCGGAGTCCAGGCTGCTAAAGTTCCACACGATCAGAGTCTGCAGGAGCAGCACGGCCAGAGCAGCGACCAGCAGGGCGGACTTGGAGCGGCGGGCCAGCCTGCGGGCGCACGGGTTACCGCTCATCATCATCCTCCTCCTCCTCCTCCTCCCGCGGGTTCACGCCGCGAGCCCCGGCCGCTAAACATTGACGGCGGGTATGAACGCTCCCCTGCACGGTCCAAGAGGGGGGCCTGGCTGGCAGAGGAGGAGGAGAGGAGGAGGAGAGGACGAGGAGGAGGAGGGAATTTGGCAAAGGCTTTGAAAAGAGGAGAGAGATGCGGAGGCTGCAGGGACGAGGGCGCCCCCCTTGTGGACACAGCAGCCCAGCGGTTCCGTCCCAAACGCCTCGTTGCACGCCGGGCACGGCGCGTCTCCGGCCGGACTTGCTCCTCCGGCGGCGGCTGCGTGTCGCCGACTACCGCCGGGTCGGGCGGACAGAACCCGAGACCCGGCGTCGACCAGGCCTCCCCCCCCGCTGAGTGCCACGCGCGGCGCGTCTCTGTCGGAGCACGCCGCTTCAAGCTCGCTTAAGGCACCGCAGGGGGACCGGAAAATAGGGGCCACGAGAAAATAATACATCCGGGATGATTTTGTCAAATAAAAGGTCGCGTATTCAGACCGATGGTTCTCAACTGAAAAAAAAAAAAAAATCTGAAACATATTGATATTTGCAGTTCTAATTTAAATGTTTTTCTCAAATTTTTAAAAATTAAATACTTTTTTTCCCTGATTGTTTGATTCTAGTCATTAAAATCAGCCTTTGTTCTTGCAAAAGTTTTAAAAACCATTTTATTTGTGCAGGAATGTTGGGCAGAGTCACATCTTAAGAATCCCCATGGCTAATATACAGGAGACATCACTGTTTAGACATGGTTTCACGTAAAAACTGAGCCACAACAGAAACCACGCAGGAAGGTCAAAATCACCACATCTCCGCTTCAAATTGTGATGTTCCAGGAGCTGGATTGATTAAACTAAGAACCTTGATTTGCTTTGGATTCCAGACACAGTCCTCCTCCAGGCCACTCTTCACCATCCCACATTTGGGCGGCACCCAGGCGCAGTCGTAGCCGTGGTTGTGCCAGGTCTTCTGAAGAGGATGACCTTGGCGAGTGATGGCGATCACTTTCCCCACGTTGACCCTGACCTTGATGACGACCTTGTCGCTTTGGGGGTGTATTGATGGGGTAGCGGCTGGCCTTCTCCAGGTTTCTGCTCAGGTACACGCCACGGCCGAGCATCCCGTCTGCGGACTGGCGAAAGCCCGTTTCCAGAATGGCCTGAGCGCTCCGTCTGGTGGTGCCGTGGTACATGATGTAGGTTCTCCCACTGGTTGCTTCCACTTGGTAGTCCAGTTCTCCTTCATCACTGGACAGATCAAAGTCCTCTTCGTCCCAATATCTGGCCATTTGAAAAGCACTGCAGGAAACGTGAGGGGCAAATATAAACTGATCTGCACCTAAATCTGAAGGGCAGAAGGAAATCATCTGCTTCTTGTCTCAAGATCTCTGATCTAGTTTCTGAGTTTAAACGGTTAAAAAGCAGCTGCCAGGCCGCGGATCCCCGATGGGTCCGGTTTCACTCACCTAGTTTGATCTTGTGGTCAGATCCTTCGTCCCTTCTCCTGAGTTCTTCACCAGTTTCCCTCAACAGCGACTAAAAGTCTGACTCGTTGAACCTGCCCAAACTTTAGAAACGTTCGTCTTTCACTTTTGTTTCAGAAGAAAAAAAACCAACCATGTGGGCGGAGGATGAGAGAGAACCGATAAAATAGTAGGAAAAAAGGCAAAAAGGTCAAGTCCAAAGTGGTCAGACCACCATCATTTTCATGATCATGAACAGATTAAACTATAGTGAGTTGAGTTTGTTCTTGTGAGAAACAGTGAGTGTTTTCAGTGATTGTTGACAGTTTCCTGCCAGGAAGTACCACATACCTCCTTTGGGTGCGGCTGAAGAGACGAGGCACAGACACCCACTCGCTGCAGCTGTACTTAATCATTTCCTCAAAGCTCAAGCAAATATTTCACCGGCACCAGATGTGCAATAGCAAAGAACACCAGAACATCTGTAAAACTCAAAAAACATTCAACTTCAGATAGTTCAGGTTTGTATAGTTTTAATCAGAAGTGGACAAACTAGGGCCCGGGGGCCACACGCGGCCCAAAG
Source organism: Tetraodon nigroviridis (assembly GCA_000180735.1). Taxonomy (NCBI): domain Eukaryota; kingdom Metazoa; phylum Chordata; class Actinopteri; order Tetraodontiformes; family Tetraodontidae; genus Tetraodon; species Tetraodon nigroviridis. Next base: position 583,817 of record CAAE01014679.1, on the reverse strand, counting down.
AACTATTTAGTCCGGTCCACAGAGCCTTCACGATCATTTCTCCCAAAGCCAAATGAAGGCGGTTGTCAGCTTGATTGATTAGCAAAAGGTTCAGACCCCCCTTCAGCTAGCATGCTAACATGTCCTTCCAAGAAGGCGGGGCCAAGCATCAATCATCCAACTCCAGTTGGACCCATTTACCGGCTCTTCAAAATATTTTCTTAGTCCATCAGGAAGGGTTTTTAGTCAGCCTCTGATCCTCATTTTTGGGTCAACTTCCAAGATCTAAAACCCAACGTGGCCCTTGAGGCTAAATAAATCCCCACATTTAAATGTTATTTATGTTTGTTTATAACCCCTCACTGAACAGTGATTATCCCAAATCTAAGCGATTACGTTCAGACAATCCTAATAAAAAGCTAATGCCAGATTGAAAGAGGGATGTGGAGGAAGTATAGTGTTAACCACACCTCCTGGGTCTTCCTGACCACGTGCTCAGGCTGCAGCTGAGGCCCTGTCCCTCATTCAATGCTGACCTTCTTTTCCATTTCCAAATAACTCAGGAGTTTATTTTATCTTCCAGAAGGGCGTATGATGCTTCCCTACACAGATCGAGAGAGGGAACTGGCAGGCAGAGGAGCAGAGAGAGGAGGAGGAAAAGGAGGAGCGGGTCTTTCCCAACCTACATTTCTTGTTTGGAAATAAACCACAGAAGAAAAGGCCAGAAATCTGGATCCCCCGTTCACCGATTTAAACATTTCTATTTGCTCTAACTGTTTTTAGGTGCAGCAGAGTAATGATGACTCCAAGCGTCAAGCAGTCCAACAAAGTTTAATATACTTTCAGCAGTCGGCGGTAGCCTAGACGACGGCCCAGATCAGAGCCTCACGTCCAGGGAAACACCCCGTTACTCATAAACCATCTGGGTGGAGAGAACACGGGAAGCATCTACTTTTAACCTTTTAAAATACTCATTCAAAATCAGCTTTTGTTGTGGAAACACTTTTTCAATTCCTTATATTTGACGACTAATCTACAGCTGATTCTACCGTTTAGAAGTTCAACATGAAAGCAAAGATAAAACGACCATGCCAACAGCTGCAAGGGCTCCCACAGCAATAGCAGCACCAACAGGAGAAAGATCCACCTTCTGGGCCGGCTGGCTCTGGATGACGTCCAGGATCTTGATTCGCTTCGGGTCCCAGACGCAGTCCTCCTCCAGGCCACTCTTCACCATCCCACATTCGGGCGGCACCCAGGCGCAGTCGTAGCCGTGGTCGTGCCAGGTCTTCCGATGAGGGTGTCTTTTGCGAGTGATGGCGATCACTTTCCCCACGTTGACCCTGACCTTGATGACGACCTTGTCGCTTTGGGGGTGATCGATGGGGTAGCGGCTGGCCTTCTCCGGGTCTCTGCTCAGGTACACGCCACGGCCGAGCATCCCGTCTGCGGACTGGCGAAAGCCCGTTTCCAGAATGGCCTGAGCGTTCCGTCTGGTGGTGCCGTGGTACATGATGTAGGTTCTCCCACTGGTTGCTTCCACTTGGTCGTCCAGTTCTCCTTCATCACTGGACAGATCAAAGTCCTCTTCGTCCGAATATCTGGCCATTTGAAAAGCACTGCAGGAAACGTGAGGGGCAAATATAAACTGATCTGCACCTAAATCTGAAGGGCAGAAGGAAATCATCTGCTTCTTGTCTCAAGATCTCTGATCTAGTTTCTGAGTTTAAACGGTTAAAAAGCAGCTGCCAGGCCGCGGATCCCCGATGGGTCCGGTTTCACTCACCTAGTTTGATCTTGTGGTCAGATCCTTCGTCCCTTCTCCTGAGTTCTTCACCAGTTTCCCTCAACAGCGACTAAAAGTCTGACTCGTTGAACCTGCCCAAACTTTAGAAACGTTCGTCTTTCACTTTTGTTTCAGAAGAAAAAAAACCAACCATGTGGGCGGAGGATGAGAGAGAACCGATAAAATAGTAGGAAAAAATGCAAAAAGGTCAAGTCCAAAGTGGTCAGACCACCATCATTTTCATGATCATGAACAGATGAAACTATAGTGAGTTGAGTTTGTTCTTCTTGTGAGTTTGAAACAGTGAGTGTTTTCAGTGATTGTTGACAGTTTCCTGCCAGGAAGTACCACATACCTCCTTTGGGTGCGGCTGAAGAGACGAGGCAGAGACACCGACTCGCTGCAGCTGTAGGTAATCATTTCCTCAAAGGTGAAGGAAATATTTCACTCTTTTGCTCTCCTGGACTGATCTTTTTATTTCAATTTTCGTTGTCTTCATATATGTCATGAATAACAAATGTTCCTAAAACGGTCCAGTGGTCAGGAAAGTTGTGTCCGTTTCCTGGTGGGACGGGACAGAGTTGGATCGTTTTCAGGATCTGGATCCGACTCTGATCTCCGACACGGTCCTCCTGACCAGTCATCCTCATCCAACATTTAGCGGCACCAGATGTGCAATAGCAAAGAACACCAGAACATCTGTAAAACTCAAAAAACATTCAACTTCAGATGGTTCAGGTTTGTATAGTTTTAATCAGAGGTGGACAAACTAGGGCCCGGGGGCCACACGCGGCCCAAAGAACTATTTAGTCCGGCCCACAGAGCCTTCACGATCATTTCTCCCAAAGCCAAATGAAAACGGTTGTCAGCTTGATTGATTAGCAAAAGGTTCAGACCCCCCTTCAGCTAGCATGCTAACATGTCCTCCCAAGAAGGCGGGGCCAAGCATCAATCATCCAACTCCAGTTGGACCCATTTACAGGCTCTTCAAAATATTTTCTTAGTCCATCAGGAAGGGTTTTTAGTCAGCCTCTGATCCTCATTTTTGGGTCAACTTCCAAGATCTGAAACCCAACGTGGCCCTTGAGGCTAAATAAATCCCCACATTTAAATGTTATTTATGTTTGTTTATAACCCCTCACTGAACAGTGATTATCCCAAATCTAAGTGATTACGTTCAGACAATCCTAATAAAAAGCTAATGCCAGATTGAAAGAGGGATGTGGAGGAAGTATAGTGTTAACCACACCTCCTGGGTCTTCCTGACCACGTGCTCAGGCTGCAGCTGAGGCCCTGTCCCTCATTCAATGCTGACCTTCTTTTCCATTTCCAAATAACTCAGGAGTTTATTTTATCTTCCAGAAGGGCGTATGACGCTCCCCTACACAGATCGAGAGAGGGAACTGGCAGGCAGAGGAGCAGAGAGAGGAGGAGGAAAAAGGAGGAGAAGAAGGGATTTCAAAAAGTTTTGGAAAGAGGTGAGAGATGTGGCGGGTGCAAAGACAATGACGCCCCTTGTGGACACCAACACCCCAGCAGGTCTTTCCAAACCTACATTTCTTGTTTGGAAATAAACCACAGAAGAAAAGGGCCGAAATCTGGATCCCCCGTTCACCGATTTAAACATTTCTCTTTGCTCTAACTGTTTTTAGGTGCAGCAGAGTAATGATGACTCCAAGCGTCAAGCAGTCCAACAAAGTTTATACTTTCAGCAGACGTTGACAGTGAGCAGCCGGCGGTAGCCTAGACGACGGCCCAGATCAGAGCCTCACGTCCGGGGAAACACCCCGTTACTCATAAACCATCTGGGTGGAGGACACACGGGAAGCATCTACTTTTAACCTTTTAAAATACTCATTCAAAATCAGCTTTTGTTCTGGAAACACTTTTTCAATTCGTTATATTTGACGACTAATCTACAGCTGATTCTACTGTTTAGAAGCTGCAAGCAAAGATAAAATGGCCATGCCAACTGCTGCAAGGGCTCCCGCAGCAAAAGCAACAGGAGAAAGATCCTCCTCCTGGGCCGGCCGGCTCCGGATGACGTCCAGGATCTTGATTCGCTTCGGGTCCCAGACACAGTCCTCTTCCAGGCCACTCACTCACCATCCCACATTCGGGCGGCACCCAGGCGCAGTCGTAGCCGTGGTCGTGCCAGGTCTTCCGATGAGGATGACTTTTGCGAGTGATGGCGATCACTTTCCCCACGTTGACCCTGACCTTGATGACGACCTTGTCGCTTTGGGGGTGATCGATGGGGTAGCGGCTGGCCTTCTCCGGGTCTCTGCTCAGGTACACGCCACGGCCGAGCATCCCGTCTGTGGACTGGCGAAAGCCCTTTTTCCGAATGGCCTTAGCGTTCCGTCTGGTGGTGCCGTGGTACATGATGTAGGTTCTCCCACTGGTTGCTTCCACTTGGTCGTCCAGTTCTCCTTCATCACTGGACAGATCAAAGTCCTCTTCGTCCCGATATCCGGCCATTTTAAAAGCACTGCAGGAAACGTGAGGGGCAAATATTTCAGGAGCAGAAAGAGACTGTTACTGAGACTTGGGGGAGTATAACTGATCTGCACCTAAATCTGAAGGGCAGAAGGAAATCATCTGCTTCTTGTCTCAAGATCTCTGATCTAGTTTCTGAGTTTAAACGGTTAAAAAGCAGCTGCCAGGCCGCGGATCCCCGATGGGTCCGGTTTCACTCACCTAGTTTGATCTTGTGGTCAGATCCTTCGTCCCTTCTCCTGAGTTCTTCACCAGTTTCCCTCAACAGCGACTAAAAGTCTGACTCGTCAACCTGTTTCTTGTACTTTCGTTTTAGAGGAGTTCTAAAAATAATCACAGTGAGGCGAGGGGGGGGACAGACTCACCACCGATTAACTTTCTGGGCAAAAAGTCAAAAGGGCCCCATCAGGGTCCCGCCTCCTTTTTTTTTTACTTTCCTTTTGTGCGCCTGCTTGAATAACCCGCCTACAGACGCAGCCACAAACCTGGAACTGAAAAAGTTTTAAAAAATATTTTTATTGTTCTTCATAAATGTCATGAAAATATCAAAAATAAATGTTGGCACTAACTAACGACTGACTGGTGGTTAGTAAAGTTACCCGAGCTTGACAGGATGTGGTTTGTTGTTTCGATGTTATCATTAAATTCTGACAATCCTCTTCCAAAGCTTTGTTCTAACTGCACCAGGTAGAGGATCGGCGGACCAAAACTCAAAGATAATCAGGTTTTTCTCTTTTAATAGTCCACTAAATGATGCACGTAGCAGAAAAACCAACAGCGACGCACAAGCTTCAATACTTTTATTGTGAAAAAACTCTTCCTCTTTACACCCTCGCCTGTACAATCAATAATTTAAAGAAAAATCAGACAGGAATGGAGAGAATACACACGTGCACGCGCACAAACCCACGCACATGGACTTGTTCCAATTAAGTCAGCAGCATTAGCCAAAAGAATAGTGTTTTCTGGTCCGAGTTAACAGAAACACGCCCACAAATACTGAAAGGAGCCCTGAACCTTCCTGACGCTTCCACAGATAGAAAATATTAAAAAATATCTACAAAACACTGAGAAAACGCACAGACGGAACACGAAGAAGCAAACGGGAGTTCTATCACTGGGACTGGATGTGAAATGGAATTTCCAGCCAACAAAAGCAGCATCGCTGCGACGGAAGCCTGAACTCGGAAGCTTCTCCAACGCCAGCCGTCTGCTCCGCCCCCAGCTGTCCTCCACCTCCTGAACGGGCCAGACTTGCACTTTAGCTTTTGTTCAAGCTAGAACGCCAATGATAGAAATGTTTGACCATCTCTGATTTGTTGTTACACCAAACGAGCTGTAAATGTGGAGGAAAAGCTTCCCGGCGGTCCTGTGGCGATGGGCAGCGGCGTCAATCATTAGCCCGATCCGCCCAAGTTTTTGAGAGCTTTAACTGGTCATTGAATTAAAATACTTCAGTCTGAAATGTTGAATAAAGATCAGGCGGCCTTAAAAGAGGGAAGAGGTCTGGTAACAAACAGCAGCTCCTCTTTAGTGGAGGAAACGACAGGAAAGCAGATGTTGAGGAGGAGGAGAGGCGGAGGATTAAACAGCTGAGAGTGTTCGGGAGACCAGATGAGGCCGGAGAACCAGCCAGAGCGGCTCAGTGTCCAACAGGCAGCTCAGCCCAACCAGCCCACCAGCCTGCATGCAGGCGGGGAAACAGAGCTTCCTGCAGGTGGCGCAGGCTGCTCGCGTCTCCCGGAGGAACCCAGCGGAACCCAGCAGCGCTCGGAGCGCCACCGAGGCCCTGAGCCGCAGCTCAGAGGAGCAGAAACACTCCTGAACACATTCTAAACGGCGATGCCTCCCACTTCTAGTCTCGGAGCAGCCAAATATTTCATGTATTACCTAGAAATTGCACAAGATCACCCATCAAGTCTAAAATCAAAGCCTAAAAACAGCCGGTCGGGTCCTCAGAGCTGCTGGAGCTGCTGACGCGGACCGATCACACCTGGCCCTGAGCTTCCCGTCAGTCCGCAAGCAAAAGCCAGGGAGCAAAAACACCTCGCTGCACCCACGAGGACCTCAAACACTAAAAAACATGTACAATATACACACCGGCTGGAAAAGTTGGCACGAGAAGATCATTTCAGCCACCTTGCACCCAAAATCCTCCCAGGTTAGAGTTTGAGGAATAAAGTTTTAAATATTTAGTTCATGACTAAGTTAAGAGAGTAAGAAGTCTCCAGACACCAACTCAGGAGGTTTAAATAACATCATAAAAACCAGCTACAGACAAAAATATTCAGATTTGTCTCTAAAATGATTACAACGAGCACTGGTGATTGTCGCCACTCCTCTCCAGCTCGACCTATTTACAGAAAACCTGATGAATCTGCCTCTAAACTTCACACGTCGTTTAGAGCGGAGTTCCACCGTGAGGGCGTGTGTGTGTGTGTGCGTGCGTGCGTGTGTGTGCGTGTGTGTGTGTGTGTTGTGCTCAGAATCAGGTGCAACAGAACAGGTGAGGTCGTGAACGAAGGAACAGGAAGAGAAAGAAGGCGCCGTCTTCAAAACTACAGTTCCCAGAATCCACGGGGGTGAAGAGGAGACTTCCGCTCAGCAACCAACCGCATCAGGAATCCTGTGACGTTCCCGCTGCTCCCAGGCTGCTTTTGGGAGATCTGGATTTCACAAAAAAGCTTGGGAAAACCCCAAAGAACGGTCTCCGTGGCAACAAGCATCCCAGGCCAGAGTCGGCGTCTGTGTGGACTGGTTTGGAGGGAATTTGGCTCAAACGTGCGATTTGATGTTAGTGTCTTAGGAAAACAGGAAGTGTTGGTTACAAACGCAGCAAGTGTTTGACGTTCTGTCCGCCGTCCTGAAGGGACCCGGACGGGAAAGCTAAAGGCACGTCAGTGGTTCACCTTTGACCTTCGGGGATTTCAGGAAGCTCGGCTCCTCTGGTGAAAAAGCCGGGTGGAGGAGCGGCTGGGGAGCAGCGCCATCTGCTGCTAGCGTCTTCATCAGTAGCTTATCGGCTCTTAGTGGTGGAAACAGGCGGTGGAGATCAGAAACAGGCAGAACAGGAAAAGCTGAGGTGGTTTTGGTGTCAGTGACACATTTCTGTACACGCCGGCGCTCCAGCGGACAGGAGGGGACGTCGTCCTCCGGTTTCTGGTGGTGGTCGTAGTGACGTGGCCTCAGGCTCCTCCCCCTCGCCCCAGGTGCAGCCTTCTTTGTGCTCTTCATCGTGAAGGTCATCTGCGCCCTGCTGCAGGCCCTGGTTAGGAAATCTTGCAGTTGTTGCGTGTGCAGTTCTGAGGCGGGCTCTGAGGCGGACGGCTGGACTTGGTGCGCTTCAGGCTGTTGCCCTTGGAGCCGCCGGCGGGGTTGGCCAGCGAGTAGGAGCGTCCGTGCATCATGACGGCGTTCATGCCGTTGGCCATGGAGAAGGACTTGAGGTGCGACTTGATGGCGACGGGCAGCGGCAGCTTGTCGATGAGGTGGACCGGCGTGCACGACACGATGGCCCTGCAGCAGAGGTCCTGCAGGCTGAACACTGCGGGGGGAAACGCCGTCTGGGTTACCGTGGCAACACAATCCAGTCCTGTAAACCAGCGGTCCCCGACCCTCGGTCTGCAGACCAGGACCAGTCCGTGGGTCCTTTGGTAGGGGCCGCACATATAGGAATAATCACCTACGTAACTAATACGTTTTAATTAAGTTTTATTTTGAAAAATTACAGGATTCCCTCTGTTACGTGCATCTATGGCTCACTATTGACACATGTTTATTATTCTATTTAGAAAATAGCACAATTTTCTTCATCTTTTGCTGTATTTTTGTCCCTTGAACTGGGTCAGGGATGATGATTCGGGGCCTCAGCTCACCTCTGTTGGGCCTCCAGAACTTCTCCATGCCGTGCCTCATCAGGACGATGCGCGACAGCTCCGTGAAGGACTCGATGACGTTGAAGTTGCACAGGGGACTCACCTCGAAGAACGTCATGCCGTTCTTCTCGGCGTAGGCCCTGGCCTGCTCGGTGGGAACCTGGCGCTTGAAGGCCAGGTGCAGGCGGTTGCCCACCAGGATCCTCGGCACGCCCGGAGCGTGCTGGGACAAAAAAGAGACTTTTAGGAATAAAATCACAGGTAAACAAACCTAAAACCTCAACCTTTCTGTGCACAGGAAAGAAGGTACAGAACATTGTTGACAAAACAGGAATAGATGTTTAATAATCGATGATTTGTTCCATTACAAAAACAGTTCAATTTTAAATTTCTGTTGTTTCGTCACAAGCAGCAGAATACTAATTATTCAAGATCTCATTTAACAATCCATGTACAGTACCTGTATGTATGTTATTTCTTCTTTTATTTTATCTTATGTGTATATAGAGTTTGGCACATTTTCTTATTCTTCTATCCTCCGATCTATTTTTTTTCTTATTTTTCTGTAGGTATTTTCCAAGATTCATTATTTTATGCTGCTGCTGCTGGAACAGTGCAATTTTCCTATTGTGGGATAAATAAACATATATTCTATTCTATGCACTTATATTTGATAAAACACCACATTAAATAATACATTATATCATAATGATCAACAGGAATTCCATACACTTTTATAGTCTAGCTCCAGTTCTGATTTCCGAGTCTGGCAAAACTGTAGAGGTGGGGGCAGGAAACACCCAACTAAAACACATTCCACGGGCCCCAAATAAAACACACACACACACACACACACACACACACAAGGAGAAGTTCACCAATAATCACATACACACTACACAGAGGATAAGAATAGACAGAATCGATCGATCGATCCACCTCACCTCATCGATCTCCCTGATCCACCTGTCGATCCCGTCAAACGACCAGCGGTTTGTGATGTCGTACACCAGCAGGATCCCCTGCAGACGTGTGGAGGAGAGTGTGGGGTTAATCTTTTAGGGTGCTGCTGGTGGAGGTGGCGGGTGGGGTTAGACTCTCACCTGAGCCCCGCGGGAATAAGAGCGGAAGATGGTGCAGAACCTCCCCTGTCCCGAGGTGTCCCTGAGGGCAGAAACGCCACCACATTCAGTCGGAAACACGTCTGCAGCCTCCTAAAACCACCCTGACACTGTCCTGACTCATGAAAAAGAGGTGTCAGGAAACTGAGGATAAGCGGGCGGAGGCGCAGAACGCTGCTGCTGCGAAACGGCGGTATCGTTCCGACTGTGGCAGCGGCGACGTGTGTGTGCGCTCACCAAAGCTCCAGCTTCACTCTCCTCCCGTCCAGAAGGATGGTGGTGGTTTTGTAGTCAATTCCTGGACACAGAGAGAGCAGACAGAGGCAGCGTGAAGCAAACGGAGTAACAACAGCATAAGACGGCGCGTGGCAGAAACGGGACCTCTTCTCTGGAAGTTTTGCCCCGGAAACATCTGGAGAGGGTTTGTTTGCGACCGCTGCAGTACCGATCACTGCCGGCGGGCGGCGCCACAGCAGCGCCTGTGATTGGCTGGAACGGCGGCTGGAGTCAAAGATTCTTTGCAAAACACCCCATTAGCATGGATGTTAGCAGTCTTTAGGCGTCACACGGTGCTGCCTCCGTACGTGTGTCAACAGCAAACAGTGAAACAAAGGAAAGTTCAGTGTTTACTGTCAGACTGCAGGGACGTGGGGGCTGGACCGCCGCCGGCGGCTAACTGGTTTGTTGTTTGCCACCTCAGACAAACCAGTCTGACTGCTACGACCTGCTGCTCCGCCGTGTCTCCACAGGTCCGACCCGACTGTGGCTCCAGAACCGGCGGCGGCCCTCTAGAATCGCCTCGTTCAAGTGCAACAGTGGTTTTGATGTTGTCCATGTGACCTGGGTCACGTTGAAAAGACTCCAGAAAATCAAGAACACTTTTGGGAAACACTGGGAAAACTAAATACTGTGGGAGACAATATCCTTCCAACCCTCGGCCTTTTCACCTCACACACACACACACGCACACACACACGCACACAAGAGTGCGTCAGCATCCGCTGGTTACCAACATTACCAATATCTTCCAGTTTTCCAGCCAGCGTGCAGCCGCCCGGGCCAAGAGCTGCTCTGAGGCCAGCTCTTTCAACCGGAGCGCTTCCTCTCTGCTGGTTTCCAGGACTGGCTGACATCCGACACGATCAATCGCTGCTCTGAAGCCTGAGAACACGGAGCGGGGTCCTCCTGATGGCTTACATGAAGATCACGTTTGTCACAGACCCACGGCGCCAGTCAGGCCAACGGAGTCCTTTAGACTCCAAAGCAGAAGGTTCGCTACGAGCGCTGGAGACTCGGATACTGGGCTGAGGATGACCCTTTTACTGAGCCTTTCAGGCTGACAGTTGCAGGTTTCATGCTACGTGCTGGGCTGTAGATGGTGACATGTAAGGGAAGATTCCCGTCAGACGGACGGTCACGGGCCCCCCAACCCCTCGCCTGTGCTAGCCGCCACGCTGCGCTAGCTGCTGCCAGGGGATGCACCGGTGTCCAGAGCTACAAAGGAACAATGGAGCCTGGAGCCTGCAGGAGCCCTGGGGAATATTCCACTGCTGCTGGATGAATAAAAGATTCCGACGTTTCAACCTGCTTCTGCATTTGAATGAGCGTTTCGCTCCTCTGATGCTGCCTTTATCGGACGCGAACGCAAACCCACAGCCAGCGAAAGAAAGGCCTCCACGCTTCCAACTGAATTTAATCTCAGGCTCCGCCCACAGCGCACCTTCAGCTCCGTGTTTTTTCACGTTCCTTCTGCCGTGAAGACCGGAGGCCATGATCGACGCCCAGTGACAGCACCAATCACGGAACGCCACTCTTCCAACCTGCCTCTTCTGATTCTCGGCGGCTGGCAGATTCCGGCTCATCGCCAGCGTTCCCAGTCCCTCTGCGTTAACCCCTTCTGGCCTGGGCTGGGAATCCAGAGTGGCGCTTCCACCAGTGAGCCGAACGTGTTCAACCGCATTCCGCTGCACCTTCAGGCGCAGAGAGAGCGGCTGATCTCGCTGGCATCTATCGTTTAGGTAAACAGAAAAGTACTGATTCATGAATAAACACAGGTGCCCGCTGGCCTGAAGTTAACGGTGCTTTGCTGGGTCATCCTGAGACGGACGCTCGGGGAATGGTCCGACGAGGATGGAGAACAGCCTGGGCGGTTTAAAACCCCCCGTCTGAGGGGCTGTCAGAAGCTGTGCAGCTGAGACCAGATGAAAGGGCGAATCAGAAGCTTCAAACTAGGACGCCCACGTTCTCCCGTGAAGCCCAGCATCGGTCTCGGTGAACTACCGAAGGTCCCACCAGAACCGGCCGGCTGGGCTGGGCTGGTATTTGGGCTGCAGCTCATCAGCATGAAACGCTGCCTCAAGACAAACGTTGAAAAACACTGAACTAATGACACAGCCTTAAAAGTGGCACAAATGGAATTTATACAGGAGAGAATTCCTCCCATTTGTTATTAAATTGTGTGGTTTTACGTGGCTACTAAACAGGCTTGTACAACAGGAGATATTACTTTAGCATGACTCATTTTACGAGGAAATACTTCTAATACCAACCAGCATAATGCCAAAACTGCATCGATGATAAAGGTGAATGAGGTAAACTAGTTTTAGCAGCGGAGGGACTCACCGCTGCTGTAGGCGTACGGGGACTCTGCCGAGCCGTCCTGCAGGCTGTCCAGGATCTCTCCTTTGCCCACGTCGCTGTCTCCAACCAGCAGGAACTTGAGCAGGTAGTCGTAGCTCTTCACTGGGCTGCCCTGGCTGCCCATCCTGACCTCGTTCTTGTAAAATCCACCCCAAAGTCTGTTATCCCATCCACTTTTTGAGGGGTCGTCCCTTGAAAAAGTCCCCAAAACTGTTGTTTTCTTTTTCTTTCACACTGAAATGCTCTGCAGATACCAAAAATGTGCTCCAAAGAAGGGACGCATCCTCACCCCCGCAAAGATAACAATAGGAATAGTTTGGGAACAAGTGGTGCTCAGCAACTGGGACTGTCATTCAAAGCAGAGACTGACAGGTTATAAAAAGGTGTAAAATGAGTCTGGGACTAAGATTCCCATCGGAGCCCAAGAGTCACCATCCCAACAGTAGATTAAGGTCTATGAACAAAAAACAAACAAACAAACAAAAAAGCAGTTGACCTTGAGGATGGATCTGGAAAAGATGTCTCTTGTAGGCTTGCTGGAATTTAAAAAAAGTCTATGTGAGAAAGAAAAACAAGGTCATTGTTTGGAACAGTTATAGAAATGCTGAGGATGCTCGTAAAAACTCTGCAGTTTATCCACAAACATCTGTGCTGAGACTATGACATACCCTTACATTCACCAAATCGCAGAAATAACCCAAACAGACAGCGTGTGTTTGTTGTTTGTTTGTGTCCTAAAGAAGCTTTGTGGCTAATTCAGCAAGCAAACAACAAGCTAGTGCTGGCTGTGCATTAGCCAGCTAGCTTAGCTATGATCAATGCTGCCAACATGACCACAACAGTCCTCAGGAAAGACTGTATTTTAAACACAATGCAACGTTATGCTAAGCTACACAGCCCTGCACACGATCTCGTTTAAAGCTGTCAGTGCTTTTAGTGAGACTACTCTAGGCTACAAAACAAACGAGCATTAGGGTACAAAAGCTAACGGCTAACTTAGCTAGCCGAGGCTCAACTTTAACCGACGTCCATGTAATTTTCAGGCCCCCTTGTCTTTTCAGTCCGACCACGATCACAAAGATTCCCGTAACTTCACCGCGGAGCATCCACGAAACGCCGATATCTGCAGCTGGGATCCGACATGTTTACGTCCAGTCGGAATCTGGGCGGGGGGCTGTTTAATGCCAGTGAACGAAGCTTCCATTCCGCTCCGTTAGAACCATCCTAATCACAGCTGCGTTTCCTCAGCGGCGCTAACAGCGCAGATCTGTCAGATCTGCCTCCGCTCGGGCCCCGCCCCATCCGCACCAGCCACGCCCTCCCCACGCCGCGATTGGACACCCACGCCACAGAGACACGAGGCCCTGACGCTCATTGGCTAAGCCGGCCGCCAATCAAACTACAACGTCAACAACAAGCAGATGGCGAGAAGGTGGAAAACAAAGATGATTCACTTCTCACTGAATTCATCCAGAACCGTGACAAAGAAATCTCATTATCTGCATGAAACAAGACTTCATCCAGCGTTTGTTCTCCTGACACTGCACAATATTCTCTGGGATAATTTAGTGGGAGTTTGGAAAAACCCATTTTTCTGGTCTTTTGTGTAAAAAGGTTTGGGAATATCCAATAAATACTAAAATATATCTCAACTTTCCTGACAGCAAATGAGCAAGTAGAGCAGAACCAACGACCTCGGTGAGATTTAAAAAAGGAAGCAGTCAGGGTTGCTTACCACAATTTGAGTAGTACGTTTTTAATAAGTCGTTTATTTCAGAAAAAGTCAAATTGATTTTTCTAAAGCATTACAATCACTAATGATGGGAAAACAAGATTATTAAAAGCAGAAACACACAAACAACAATTCAATTTCATGACTTAAAAAGGGTTAAATAAAACAATTTTTACAAAACTGTTATTTTAAAAAAAAAATATCTATATTCACCATTATAATGTATAATCTAATTTGATTTTCAAAGTAACATAATCCTGTGTTATGTCATGTTGTGAATTGACAGAAAAAAAGATTATTTTAAAGATGTTTGATTAAAAACCTAGGAAAAGGCACAACAACAATATTAAAAAAAAAGACAACAAACTACAATCATGATTAAGAATTTGTTCATCTACTTCTATGTTTCAAGTAATTTCAATAGAATATTTTCATTTTAAGCAAAATAGCAAGTATTATTAACATTTAGAATAAATATATTTTAAAATAAATGTCCAGTAATCATCATTTGAACTTTACTAGTTTAGTGCAGTTAACACCTACTTTTTTTTGCAGACTTTATGGACTATAATTGGCATCATATAAAAGTCAAAATTGGATTTTTTTGTTCTGTATTGTCAGTTTATGTCATCCCATCATGTCAGAAAGGTTTGCTTTTCAGTCAAATTTCACCGTGCTGCATGTTATTATTGGAATATTTCCTCCCACTAGCAAAAATAACAACCTCATACATGACTCCCTGCAGCAGCATCATGTGATGTTTTAATGTGGTCAAAGGGGCAGATGACTAACAGTTGTCACGTAGCCAAAGCAGCGGTGCGTTCGCTGGCAGAGCGGAGGCCGGGTTGGAATCCCGCAGGGAGGCGCGACTCGTGATAAACCTGCTTTTTGTTGGAGCACAAATGTCAGGTCAAACTCCCTCCGTGACAACGTATGACACCGACACTGATGTGGTAAAATAATTCATTTTCAACTTGTTTTACAATAATGTCACGTTAATGAGGTCAAAAAGGAGGAGGAGGAGGAGGAAGAAAAAGTACATTTAGTTTAAATGCAATAAAGATAGCAAAAACTCACATAAAAAATCCAGAAAGTGTTCCTCTTGGAGGGGACAGGGTTAATCAGCACGTCACAGGTTCATGTCTGCTGCTGAAGGGGAGTTTGAGGTTTTGTTGGTGTTTCTGTATCAAAAATGTAATAAATTTCTGCTGTTTTTGTCATGAGTTGAGTGAACTTCTGTGTGGTGGCTGTGCTGTAAAACGCAAGCTCATTTGTCCTCTCAAAGCCTCCATCAAGTTCACCCTATCTACTCCGTTTCTCCACATTTTCAGTCGTTTCCCTTTGATTCTTTCTGTTCTCCGGCTTCTCTCAGTCACTCTTGGTGCTTTTGTGCCTCCAGGGGTAAATCAGCTCCCCCACAAACAGCTTCTTGACCAGAGCTGCCCAGGAATCTTTGGGGTAGCAGCTGTAGGTGGGGATGCGGTAGGTCTGAACCACGCTGCTGCACCCGAGAGGGTTGATCTGAGGAGCGAAACACATCCAACCTCAGGGCAATTAGGGAAGATGGCAAATCAAGCACCACGGACTCTGCAGAACAACCTTTACCTCCATCAGCAGGTGAAGGGCTGTTCCAGGCTCCTCACACAGCACCCTGAACTTCACACCCTCTGTGGAGGCCACGTTACACAGTGGTGTTCCACACATTAGTTCATGTCAAACTACCCCAGATCAGGATCAGCACATTTAAACTCGGTCTCAGGTCAGGTGGCGGGAGGCGTACCTGCCAGCCTGTAGGGTCGGAGCACCCGGAGGCCGAAAGCGAACATAGGGAAAGAGTTGATGACGTCCACGCTGAGGTGGAGGACACCCTGGAGCATCACCACCACCAGCCGCAGCTGCACCGTACAGAAAGGGGAGACGGGTTAGGGTAAAAGCAGCCCGTCCTGGCGGCATCAGCCAGGACGCCGCACATACCAGCGGCGTCACCGATCTCGATCTACGGCCAGGATGAACCCGAGCAGATCAATCCTGAGCGTCTAATTCAAGCGGGCTCGTGTGGCACAGACAGGAATGAGTGGAAACCACAGCCAACCACCTCAAGACCTTCGGTAGGTTTGAAAAAACCACCCCAGCAGAATGTTTCCACATGCTGGATCATCTGAAAGCTGCTCCCAGAGGCTGGGAGGACGGCCTCCGTCTCACCAGCCCTGAGGCAGCATTCTCTGGGACTCATCCGGAGGAGTGGAAACTGGGCTCCTCACAACTTCTCTAAGGCCAATGTTTTATCTTGTCACTGAATTATTCAACATTTCTGAGCTGAATCTTAGTTATCAAAAAGAATCCTGGATTGAGAAGAATCCAGCCGGCGTCTTACCAGAGTGAAGACCAGGTAATAGAGAGCCGTGGTGGGCAGCAGGAAGAGCAGGATGGTGAAGAGCAGAGTTCCGATGAAGAGCTGCAAGGAGCACAGCTGCAGTCAGCGTGTGAAGCCCAGCAACGATCTGTGAGCCTGTGGGGATGCGTCACCTGGTCCAGGTCGTAGGAGCAGGAGTCCACCCTCTGCCTCAGCACGTTCCACTTCTTGCCCCTGAAGAGCCTCCAGAGGGACGAGAGGCCGGAGATCTTCAGGCAGTACAACCTGAGACGGGAGCGACATGATAAAAACCGCCTCAGAGGCTTCCGGAGCAGCCAGCACCAGACGTCCGACACTCAGACTGCTTCTTTCATCATTTCCAGACACTTTTGGGGCAGAAGAAAAATGATTTTTAAAGAACTGCTTTGAAAATAAAATTCTCTCATGTTTGTTTATGCTATTTTTTATTCAAGACTCTTAAATGGTAAATGATTTATGCCTTCTGTCATTCTTTAACAGGGCAGAAAAGACTGATGATGAGAGAACAATACAGGAATATTTACCATCCCTGCTGCCACAGTGCCCTGAAAAGAAAGAGCGCTTTGATCTCAATTATATGATTAAGAGAAAAAATTGTGTAATTTCAGGGCTGAAACACATCTAAGGTAGGCCGCTCTCTTTAACCATTCCAAAGAAAAGCCTAAATAAATCATTAATGAAATGTAAATACGCTTTCATGAGCAGTCTCTGACGGTTGCCTGCTACTCTGAGCATCGTTCTACCAGCCGAGGAGAAGCTTTGATTCTCCTCTGAAGCAGAACGTGAGCTGTGGTGTCAGCAGGAGATATTTTTAGGGTTCAGGGAGACAGATTTAATAAGGCCCTCTGACAAAGCTGTTCAGACTGACTCGAGATGCACGCTTGTAGTCACAGAGCTGCTGGAGCATAAATATGTAACCAGAAGAGCGGCTAATCATTTATTATGCAGCCCGAGCCAAGGAGTGATGCTATCTTTGGAGCAAATGCATAATTTAGTCAATCGTCTCTCTCCTCCACAGCTGAACACTAATATAACAGTATGCAGCCCTGCAGCAGCCAGGCACACCACCACAGCCGTTATCAGGATTTAAATACATTCAAACTCCCGTCAGCAGAGGTAAAAGCCGACTCCAGGGCTCAGATTTAAGAATACTTAAGAATTAGGCTGCTTTGACTCTCACATCGCTCCGGAGGAAGATTAAGAGTTTCACTTTCTGAGACAAACTGCATTTAGAACGTTCGGCAGAGCCAGATTATGTTCTGCTTGTCGTAGCCTCGTGGTGGTGCTACAAGAACATAAAGAACAACTCAGTTTTACAGGATTTGCGTTCTAAAAAAAATGCAAGCGATTATAATTGTTAGCATAATCATCTGACACTGGAGCAGGTTTTGGCTCTTTTAATGTCGACGTGCGGCGTTCAAATCAGCCCAGCAGCACAGAGACAATTAGCGGTGTCATTTTCTATTTGTAGACAAAGCGGATTTAACAGCTCAGAGCTCTACTGGAGCCAGTTTGATTTGCTCCTGCTGAACCTCTTTCTCCTCTTCTCAGTTATTGCAGTGGCTGTCCATTTAGCTGCTCCTCGGTACCAAAACAACCAGTGCCGACTGCTTATATTTGTATGGTTTGTTATCCATACATTAGGATGGATCCTGTACAGCGTATTATGGTCTCAGAATACTGGCAGATTACACCGCAAATTCAATCATTTTAGCCTAAAACTCAAATTTAAGATCTATTTACATTGTTTGTTTAGTAGGATTTAAAATATTAACTTTAGCGGCTGCAGAGTATTTAACATGTCAGTTCACATAGCTTAAACAAAGAATGTTTGGAAAACCACGCCCCCTGCAGGGACAGATACGGAACCATTTTATAGTCACACTGCGGACCAACATTAGCTGCAGAATTCACATTTTGTAATCTATGTGTGGTAAAACCAGCTGTATGCACATATAATTATATAATAGTAAGAAGATGGGGTAACTTTTACTAACTAAGGTTTTACGTGACATGCTTGAGATGCTGCACTCGCGATTTAGGAAAACCCAAAAGACTGTGGTCTTTTGTTCTAAAGAATCGTTTTATAGCATGAAAACCAGCACGTGTGGCTCCAGCTCACCTGGCTCCATACACGTAGAAGCAGTAGATGTGGAAGGTGAGCAGCGCAACCATGTCAGACAGCAGCGAAAGGGCAAAGGTGAGGCCCAGGCAAGCGGACAGGCCTCCGTACCACAGAATGGTCTCAATGAAGGGAGACATCAGGTGGATGTAGCACCTGGAAAAAGAACCAAGGGTGTGAATACTGTCAGAGCTTAGCACGGGGAGCCTGTGACTGAGGTGCATGTAGCAGTCATGGGAAGACTCACTGATCCAGAGGTGGATGATGATACAGGAAGAAGACGTCCAAGGACCTGGTCTAGGGCCCGGTTCATCTTCAGCCCTGCAGGAGCTCCCATCAGCCACTGCAACAGCTCTACCAGCTCTTTAGCGACATGCTGACAAATAATTTATTGTTAACTTATTTTCTAAGTTTAGTAATGACAGTGACAAAACATCCTTGATCAGAGAAGCCTAAAGTGGAAGAAAAGTTAGGGTTAGGGTTAGGGTTAGGGTTAACCCTAACCCTAATACCCTATACCCTAACCCTAACCATAACCCATCACTACACAAATTCCTTTCTCCACCTTTTTTGTGATT
>CAAE01014679.1:536733-558321 GCA_000180735.1 Tetraodon nigroviridis | reverse complement strand
TTCCAAACTTTAAACTAAAATGATTCATCAAAGGTGACCTGATCCCCCAGTTGTTTTGTAGGTCGGCCTTCATGGCGTTGGTAACACAGAGACTGTGAGTGGCCAGAGGGCCAAAGAAGTGTTCGTACCTGCAAACGATAGTAAATACAAACTAAAAGTATTAATGACATTAATGTCTTGAAGTCAGTTCAGAATGACCACCTCAGGACTGACCGCTCTGCCAGCCGGACCACCGGGTGTCCCTGACCATGGCTCAAGGCCATGATGGAGTAGCCGTAGTTGTGCCAGTCGATGATGAGCCTGCTGCCACGTAAGATGCTGACAAACCAAGCTACTGAAATGCTGGGTAGGCCTGGAGGATTCTGGTGTGTAAAACAGAGAGAAATGTGCTTTTTATTTAAAATTAATGACAGATTTCACAACATATTTCAAAGAAAAAGTGATAATCTGTCTAGTGCGACAGCCACACTGTAAATAGAATCATTTACTTTTATCCTCAGTCTCATACCTGCATGAGGATATGAGACTGCAGCTCCATTCTCATCAACACGGAAAGAAGCTGAAGACACTGAAAAACCACCTTCGTTGCATAGGTGAGAATTTTTGGTCCTGTAAAGAAAACAACACAGTCACACAATAACAGAATACCACAATCAACTGTAATCAACTATCTACACCTCAGCAACGCTGCGATATATCCATGAATGCAACTCCTGTATAGTAGAATATGCATTTTCTATTAAACATCAACATAAGTGCGGACCACAAAAGAAGTAATGGTAATAATAAAACGAACCCTTTTACCTTTAACACCTTTCATTTCTCTTATGGGCACTATCTTTATTTTGTCTTCTTTTAGGAGATCTTCGGGTGGTTTCGTTTCTGGAAAGAGTATTTAGATCTGTAACTTTTGGGTGGCAAATGAAGGCTGAAATTATTTGTACTTTCTGTCTTTTTTTTACAAGTCCAGTTGTTTGCGAGGTTATGGACAACTTTAAGATTCAGGATGACACAATCTTACCCACAAACCCGACAAAGGTGACATTAAAGCCGTGTTTGCTGAGGGACAAGGAGTGATACCGCATCCGAGGGCTGCGACCGATGTCGCCCAGAACTAGAACGCAGACTCGTCGGCTTGTTCCACTTGTCCGTTGCCGCATCCTCCGCAACAACGGCAACATAATTCCGAATAAACCAATTACTAGCACAACAGACCATGATACGGTTAGACCGGCAGCATAAAACATAGCGAGAATAAAGACAAATACAGTGAAGAGACGCAGGTAGTCGCTGTGCGCCGCCATGTTTGTTTGGGTTATTTCGATGACGTGTTTCAGCGGAGGGGGAGGAGCTTCAGCTTCAAAGGGGTCACGTGGGCTCTGAACTGAGCCGAGTGGCGCGTGCTGTCAGCGGACGCAGCAGTTATGTCAGACGGCCACAAGGGGGCAGTGCCGCACCAGTGCCACGTGGGTACTCTATTTTAAATCACTAGAGTTCATCATTAGAATAATATTGTGATAAATGATTATCGTTTATTAAACCTCGTCATTGTTTCATCGCTGTATAGGTTTTAGATGTGTGTACCTGAAACTCCTTCCTCCAAAACGCCATGTCAACTTGCAAATTTAGGTAAGTAAACGTTGGAAACTTCGCGTCCGTGCGTGTGCGGCTGCGCGCTGGCCCGTCCACAGGCGCGCTAGAGCCGCACTGGACGTTTGGGGCCGTGAAAGCGCCCATGTCGCAGTGTGGAGTGTGTGGAGGAAGAATTCGGCTGCGTGGACGTGTTCAAACCCACAAAACCACGTTAAGGAGAAGTTGGAGCTGCGGGATAAAAGAGGGGAGCTGCTATTCCGCCCCGAGCCGGGACAGGCAGTTTGTTCTCCAAACGAAACAAATATTTGTGCTTTGTTAACTGAAAATAACATTTAAAAACATCTTTCACTTTAAGGCTTATAATAAATATCTTGCTTTTGGGCCAAAAGCTGTACTGGAAAAGAGTTTATTTGGTGTCAGATCGGAAGAGCTATCGCACCGGAGACTGGCTCCGTCTCCCTGGTCCTGCTCCTGCACCTCCTCCTCCCTTCTCCATCGCCCTCCTCCCCTTTGTCCTGGTCCCTCCTCCCCTCCCTCCACCCCTCGTCCTCCTCGTCCTCCTCGTCCTCCTCCTCCTCCTCCAGTGCGCTGCCGTTACCCGGCTGAGAAGATGCGGGCAGCGGGGCCCCGCGTGGCCGCGGCGCTGCTCCTCCTGGCTGCGGTGTCCGGGACGCGGGCGGAGGTGATCGACGACATCCTGGGCAGCCTCACGGCGGCCGTGTCCTTCCTGGAGCGGGAGCGGGAGCAGGTTAACCTGGACGGTTTGGTCGGCTTCGTCGCGCTGCAGGGTTGGTAAACACTTCCAGGGACCAGAACCGGGAGGGGTCGCCTCATTTCTGCTGCATGAGCGTAAACATCATCTCTATCCGCGCTTGTTTATGGGTGGAGCAATCAAGATAAACCCTAATGACCGCACATTATTGTAAACAGCACTTTGCCTGTTTTGTTACATAAGTTTGCGCCAGAGCTTCTCAGTTTTCCTCTAATTTCTCCTGGGTCCAACTCCTGGTCTTCTCCCAAACCTCCTCCCAGAGGAGGGCTGTCAGCTATTTGCTCTTCTGCTGTTTACAAACCCAACAGCCAGCAGTGATGGGAGCTTTTCCCACCCGATTCTTCTGTCCCAGCTGTCCTGAAGGATGCGGTCCGGAACTGGCCTCACAGCGACCCAGTCAGCTGGGCTCAGAGAGCCTCCACGGTGGCTCTCATCAGACGCCTGGACCGAAGCGTGGTCAAGGCCGCCGCTGCCGTCAAGCAAAGTGACCCGCTGTACTTCAGAGGTTGGACGCCATGACCGACAGACGGATTCACAGATAACCGCATTTCTTCGGTAGCCATTACGCTCACCCCCCGTCCGTCCGTCCCTGCTCTGTCATTCAGAGTTCGAGCCTCTGCTGTCGTGGCGCTTCTGGGCGATTCCTCATGAGTGGACCTCCACCGATGCCAGTCTCTTCTATTCCATCACCAGGAAATCCGACTGTTTTGACGAGCAAAGCGGAGATAAGTGCATGTCACTGCTGCTCGGGACCTGGTATGGTTACACACACCTGGTGCCTCGGTTGCACATCGCAACTGGAATATAATCCAGATTTAAGTTAGACATTTTAATATTCAGTTTTATACCGCTCAGTAGCAAGACAACCCAAGTCTCTTTGTGTGTGTGTGTGTGTGTGTGTGCAGGAAGGTCAATGGGACCCCCTGTATTTCCACCAAGTCCTGTCTGGACATCGTGACCAACTTCGGTTGTCAGGACTACTCCCTGTCCCACCAGCAGCTCTACTTCATGATTGGGAAAATGGTGAGGGAGCGAAGGCAGAGCATCAGACAGGAGAGGATCTGGAGCTGACGACTGGTTCTCCCCCAACAGAAAGGCTGCACCAGCATGCTGAAGGGCTACGCACGCGCCTCTCAAGCCAACATGACCGTACGGGGCTACGAAAGGATCTTCTGCTCCAACATGATGAAGATCAACCAGGACATCTTCAGCGAAGCTTTCAGGGAGACCAGGATCGACCTTTTCATGGAAAACAGTGAGTCTTTTACTCTCTCCGCATGAAGGAAACCTACCCAAGCGCGGCTGAAACCTCAGAGGGATTCCCTTGCTGTCTCTCCAGTCTTTTTTTGTGGACTGGCTGGTTTCTCCGACTTCTACAAACCTGACTGGCTGCAGTGGATCATCAGGCGGCAAGACAAGGACTTGGGCTGCTTTGTGCAAGATGGTGAGTCTTTAAACCAGCTAGCGCGTCCGTTTCAAAGTGCACCCAAGCGTTCAGGTTTTGTCGTGTTCCCAGACATCACCACGCTGATGAAGCTGCTGGAGCAGCCGCATCCTCCTCACACCAGAGTGAAGAGGAGGGAGAAAATGCTTCCAGGTCAGCCTTTCTCGTACTCAAAGCTGAAAGAAAGCCTTCTTCAGACAACAGAAATGGTCTGCAGTCACAACTTTGCCCTGCAGACGGCTGCTCCAGTCACGCCACCGCAGTCGCTGTTGGTGCTCTGGGAGGGTACCTGGGCTTCTACCTGACGGAGCAGGACATAACCAAGAGGCCGCTCTCCTGAAGACCAGACAGGAACCTTAGGTGTGCAACAACTTTAGGAAACACCAAGGTCTTTGGAGCACATTCTCCTCCTCACTCACTCATCTCTTAAGGAAGCTTTTTAAAGTTCCAGTGTAGTCCTACCACAGTTAGCTATGCTGAGATGATGCCCACTACCAGAACGGAATAATGATTGTAATAACAAAATAATAACAACAGTAAAATATTTATTTGGTTGAAAATTTACAGTAAGTCTGCTGAATACAAAAGTGAAAGCATCAGAAGGCGGCTGAGCAAGAGGACAAACAGTCATTTAAACTCTCATGGGAAATGATAAGAAACCAATAAAACATTTTTCAGTCTTATGGGTCTGTGTTCTCATTGTGCGGAAGAATAATCCCAGCATCGTCTTTCTCCGGGCAGGAAAGGCGTCACTCTTTCCAGCAGGTTACCTCGTAGATCAGGGACAGAAGTTTTCGGGCCTCGTAGGCGACGGTGTTCTTGCCGATGTGGATGCGACTCTCCTCCAGAGGATGCTCAATGAGGGCGGGAACCGTTTTTCCGTACACTGACCACCAAAAGAGATGGAAAAACGAGTTAGTGCTCCTATACACAAAGGGTGAGACGCAATAGCGCCGCCTGGTGGCAAAACATGGAGGTGTAACCAAAATGTCCGAAAGGGGGCTGCAGAGAGACCACTGGAGGGTCGGAAACGATGAGAATAAAGGTAGACCCGCAGGCCTGGGACCAGTTCTTATCCTCTGGAGATCATTAGGATTCAAACGGGTTTCTTGCTTAGGTGTGTGAGTGTGACAGCGGCTCACCCTCGCATTGCTCCAGAAACTGAATACACTCCTTTATCACAGAGTCCACCGGCACGACCATGTGTTTGGCCATGTTCTCCAGCAGAGACAGGAAGCAGCGCTTGGCATAAAACCACGTGTCCGTCCCCAACTACACAGAAACGGTGACGTGAAATAAACAAGCATTTCATCATGCATGCATACCACCCATGCGAAAACATTAGTTTACATCAAATGAGTAAAAATCTGTTTGCTTTGAGTCAAGTTTTCAGGTATGTGCGCTGTCATTTGAGTCGCTGTAACAAGAGAAAAGCAATAACAGTCTGACCTTGTTGTTATAAGGCTCCAGGCTCTTTATAACACGAGAGATGCCAAACTCATAGTTCCCTTTGGCGCAGTACAGCGTCCTCAACATTGAAACATCACAGGAGAACTGTCAGTATGCAGCCATTTTTTTTCCCTTTTTAAAGCACTTAAATGTCTTAAACCCATGAACAAACATTTGCTTAAAGTGCCTTGTTCATGTTCCAGCCCAAGTGGGCACAGTCAGGCCAAGACTGGGCTTCTCTGGCGGGAACTCACCCAATGACCAGATTCACGATGCAGTGGTGGAACACCTTCTTGTTGGGGTCATCGTTGGAGATCTGCTCCTCCTCTTTCTCAATCTTCTTCATCAGCTCCTCAGCCTGGATGATCAGGGTTTTGTGAGGAACGATCATGGATGATTGGACCACTCTTCTGCCGCTTACCTGTGCGTTGTTGCTGGTCATGATGTGAGAAACGCAGAGGTTAGCCAGGACCACAGCGCTCACATTAAGAATCTACAGGGAGGCAGAGACACACAGGAATAAGACCGCATGGATGAAAACCGACAGAGACCTGCTCCCCAGGTGTGTCGAGGTCATCTAGTGTTTGGTTCTGTGTCTGAAGAGACCTCGCACTTCTGTTTATCTGAGAAGAACTTTGAATGCCAAAATCTCCACAGCACCACTGCAAACACATGGAAACCATTAAAGATAAAACCTCCAAAGCAGTGTGGAGAAAGAGGAGAGGCTGTAAAACATGCGAGGAGCACAGCAGGGAAACCACGATGGTTCTTGTTTTACCGAGGGTGTGTTCCTGCAAGGACATTCCTGAATACTACACAGCTCCACCTGAACACACAACCAGACCGTCAGCATCAGGGTCTGAGCTCAGAACCGGCCCCAGCTTGGACCCTTCTCAGGTGTGGCGATGGCGCCGACGCAGCCATCCCCTCACTCACCTTATCGTAGTGCTTCGTGACGATGGGCTCGTAGAAGCTGATGGCCTTCTTGTATTTGTTCTGCATGAACAGCACGTGAGCGAGGTTCAGCCTCAAGGTGTCGTCCTCGCACCAGACCTCCAACGACTTTTGGAAAATCTTCTCCACCATCTGGTAGTTCTCCCGGTTCCAGTAGATCTTGGCCTGGGCCATCAGGACCACAATGTACCTGGGGCAGATCCAGAGCAGTAACACAGAACAGACCGGGCGTTCGTTTTGACATGGTTCTGTTC
Source organism: Tetraodon nigroviridis (assembly GCA_000180735.1). Classification (NCBI taxonomy): domain Eukaryota; kingdom Metazoa; phylum Chordata; class Actinopteri; order Tetraodontiformes; family Tetraodontidae; genus Tetraodon; species Tetraodon nigroviridis. The sequence continues at coordinate 551,855 of CAAE01014679.1, read as the reverse complement.
TTTTCAAACAAATAGCATCTTTCTGTTTTTAGGCTATGCGTGCGCTCACTTCTCCAGCATTTGGTTGTATTCCTGCACAGCTTTCTTCTGCGCTTCCTCATCTCGAGTCTGCGTTTGGACCTGGGACAGAACCGGCAGAACCATCAGCCCCTGCCTCCCACTGACCCAGAGTTCCCTTAAGTGAAGAACAGAAGAGCGAAAAGGAGACCACACGATGGCGTTTCAGAGACGCACCAGCTTGGCCAGCTTGCGTAGCTGCTCTGTCAGTTTGCCGCACATGTCGTCCAGCTTCCTGAAGGCCTGAGACACAAAACAGCAAAGCAGTTTCACCACAACTTGCCAAGAAAATCCTTTTTATTAGTTCATTTCATCTCCAGTTGATGAGGCACAACTAAAATTCCTTATTTAGGAGAGGAGAATACATTAGAGACACTCAAACACGGTGGCGCTCCAGTCCAAAGCATGCAGCATTGCTCATCCTCCGCAACACCAAGCATCAGTTTCACAAGCACGTTTAATAAGAAGGGTGATTAAAAGCACGTTTTTAAATGGCACAGTACCTCCTCTGGGGTTGTCTGACTCATCAACAAGGCGTCCAGGAACTCATAGATATACTGGAATAAAAAGAAACAATGAGTCAGGCTGGACCCTGACAGAGGGAGCACATCTCCAGGTCCTTTATTCTCGTCTTACCGGTGTGAGAAATTTGTAGGTAAGATGTGCGTTCTCGGCCAGGACGTCAGCAGCCAGGTCAAAGTACTGCCGGGAGGAGAGAGATTCAGCCCACCGGGGACAAAAACGCCTCCGCGTTTCTACCAAATCCACCAGCAGTTTGGGTCTGCACCGAGGCTTGGCAGCGGGACCGCCACACCCGGTGTCATCAGGGCGCCTGCGGGTGCAGCGGCGCCTACAGCGGACCAGGAGGGGGTGAAAGGTCGTACCTCGTACTTGCAGTAGAGCAGCAGCAGGTTTGCAAAGGTGACAGGAGGGAAGGACGGCTGCTGCAGCAGGAAGGCCAACTTCTCGAAACCCTCGGACGGTTTTGAGTCCATGTTCAGCAGAGCCTGGTTGTGGAGGGTCACTGCATCCAGCTCCTAAACGCACATTGTTTTAATCGACGGGATTTTAACTGAGCACACAAGAACTGCCACGCAGACGCAGGCATGTCTTAAATGAGCAGTAACCTTTGAAATCCATCAGGAGGCGCTAGTCACACACCTCTCCAACACACCTCAGGCTCACCGGCAGAGACAGACTGGACCAGAACGGAACGCAGAACAGGTGTGACCCACCATGTTCCTAAAACACCCGCTGCCGTTACCTCCACGTGAGCCTTCACACCGACATCCCCACCCAAGTACGCCATTAACTGCTTTTCTCTCCAGGTGGTTGCACACCCACACACACACCCTGGAGGGAGAGGCATGGGTACGTACTTGCTCGGATCTGGGTGGCATGTCTGTCAGAGCCTCCTGAGCTGTTTTCACTGCAAGAACAGACAAAGAGCCAGAGTTTTATTATCAAACGACTCCGAATGAAGTGGCTTTCTTAACGCTGAAATCAGGCAGCGCAAATTCACATTACCGGGACTGACCCAACACACGAGAGACCGTTCAATTTTACGGGCTAATAATAAATAACAATAATAGTCATGCCCTCCAAGTGGTCTGTTAACTGTCTTTATTTTCAGAGACTCCCATGTCTGACCGTTCTTCAGCTGATATTCAATGGCGGCTTTAAGGTTCAAGGCTTCGATGAGAGCCGTCTGCTGCAGCTCCAGCGTGTTTCCCACACTGTGGAAGTCCACTCCCTCTGAAGTCATCCCCACGCTCAGTTCTAGCACGTGAAAAAGAAACACAGGTAACCACCATTACCCCGATAAAACCCCCCCCAAAAACAAAACCGACGCGCTGCCCAGAGGGGCTGTGACCTGGATGCTCCTTAATTCCTCGGTTTTTGATGTCTTCGACGTGTTTTAGGGCCTGTGGGTACATTTTCAGGCTGTAGTGACACAAGGCGATGTTGTAGGACAACGCTAACGGAAACAGACAGTTTGCCCATCAGTCTCACTGAAGCCACACAAGCGCTTAGCAACCAGAGTGCAGGAGGGACCTTTCTGGACAGGTACCTGGCACGTATCCCAACACTTGCATGGCTGAGGTGAACTTCTTGCAGGCCTCCTCGTACTTGCCCTCCTGGTAAAGCAAACAGCCCATGTTGTAGATGTAGTCGGGGTCATCTTGGGGAAGCTGCTCCAGCAGCGACTGCATGAAGACACAAAGGCCCTTAGAAAATTCCTCAACACAAACACTAAACTGCAGACAACGGACAAGCAAAGATGAATTTATCGTTAGAACTGGCACATAAAAACGGGATGGATGGACACCTTCGCAGCAGAGATATCCTCCTCACAATATTTGATGCAGGCTTGAAGCTTGAGCATCTGTCGGAGAGACGCACAGACAGAGACAAAAAGGTTTCTCTGGTGATGAAACCTAAAAGGTTAAGAGTCTGTGCGATGCGTGAACAAGTGTGACGGAACCTTGGTGTGACTGCTGGTGTTGTCCAGAGCAAAGGAAGCCTTGGTGGCCTCAGGGTAAGCGCCAGCTTTGTACAGGGACTGGGCATAATACACCTTGTAGTCCTCCACCTCTGGGTGCAGCTGTGTGAGCTGCTCGTAGCATTCTGCAGAGCCACTGAAGTCCTGGATGTGATAGTAGCAGTAACCCAGCAGCGACAGCGCTGCCCTGGACTGGAGCCCCGGCGGACATCGAGACCAATGTGACACAATGTTTAAGACACTGACACCGTGCTGTAAATACACATCACACATACCTTTGGGTGTTTTTGAAGTTGCACTGTTAGAATCTGAATCGCGTCCACATACTGGCATTCTTTAATCTAAAAGACATAAAAAGTTGGTTCTATGTAAGCTAAAGGGCGGTTTGTATTTTTTCAAATATTCAAGTATTATCTCAAGTATATTAAGAAGATAACGAGGTGTTATTTACGGAGTAAAAGAGAGTCAGAGATGCTAAATGAGATCGTCATTACTGTAGAGTGAAATTGTTATTTGACGCAAGCATCATCACAACTCATGCTAACTTTCTCATAATTGTAAAGAGACGATGAGAAAACGTCTGTATTTGTCAGCGTGTTTCAGTTCTCTGAAAGGACGGCAGTAGAAGCTCGGGTAGCTAATTTGGCGTGTAAGCTAACACAAGGCTAACTTACAAACAAACACTCTTACCAGTTTGAAGATTGTAGCCGTGTACTCTCCGTCTTTTATAGCGGTCATACTTCAAATGCAAGGTAAAACCACAAAGAGTTCGGAAGTAAATTTTGATCAGTGATGTGTAGCAGAACGATCAATTGTTTCATCTCAGGTATTAGCTAAACGTCTGCTAGCGGCTGTAGCGCCATAGCACCCGCTTGGCGCTGTTCCTTAGCAACGAAGAAACAGGAAACTGAAGTGTTGACGGACGTCTGCAGTAACCAATCACATGTTAGCATCTATCTATCTATCTATCTTTCTATCTATCTATCTTTCTATCTTTCTATCTTTCTATCTATCTATCTTATCTATCTATCTATCTATTTTTCTATCTATCTTGTTTTGTGGAGAAAAATCCAGACTGTCAAAATTAGGGGCAAGCAAAAAACAGATCAAAATCTAATTGTGATCTCATCTCAAAAAAATTCAGAAATCACACACACACACACACACACACACACAACACACACACACACACACACACACACACACACACAGCAGTCATAAACGAAACTGACCCAGGTGCTGGAGCTTTGCCTCAAATAAACCGCACATTTGAGCAGTTGACCATACAGTTTCCATAACGACAGGGAAGGTTTTCACCCTGCATGTTTTTTTTTTGTTTTTTCCTTTTGGGAGATCGAGCTGTGAGAGTGTGTATTGAGTTGTGTGTCTGCATGTGTTTGCATGCTTGTGCAGTTGGGGCGTGTGTCTTCTCTTCTCCCCTCTATTTCTGCACTTTTGTGCAAATCAGAGCCCAGAACTGCTCGGACTCTGCTACAGGGAGCTACAAAGCCACAGGTAATAAGTATGCTTTTATTAGCACATTTTAATGCCTTGCATGCCTCTAGAATTAAGAAAAATAAAAGCTAGCAGAATCATATGGGCAATTAGCAGATGGAATCATAAAAATGTTTGGAAAATTATACATATTTTAAATTAAACCTTTTAAGCTTGGTGCTTGTGTGAGTATGTGCAAATCTATATTTACATATCTGAAAATACACTTTACTGTGTTTTGATTAATGTGTAGCGCAGTGCAGATGAAGAAAGTGTCTGCGACTTTGATGCACACGTGGACAGTTGTTGTTTCTCTGCCTTTCTGCTCCTGTCAGGTTGAGTTCACACCTTAAAATAATCAGCAGCAAGTGGAATCAAAAAGAGTGTGTGTCATTCAGAGGCCAGATGTGGGGGACATGCCTCTGCAGCTTCCCCTCTCTGCTCCCTGGAAGTTCAGTTTGAGGATCAGTTGCTTTGACACGACCTCGCTTCAAGGCATCCACTCCTCATATTAAAATGCAGATGTTAGAATGCAGAAAAGTGGTTTTTCCCTCCCTTTTCTTCAAAATGGTGCTGGAGAACAGAGGCAAACCACAAAAGAATGAAAATATACTGCACTTCTAGCATGATGTGCAACCATTTTTTTTGGAGAAAGTTCTAAAAATAGATGAAAAAATGCAAAATCCTTAACAAACTCCAAAAGTACAGTGACATGAAATTGTCAACCATTCCACGTGATATTACACATAAGGCATGCAGGACCGTGACAACTTTGATCATTTCATTCTCGGTGCTGTTACTAAGGCGTCTTTTTGCAGGTGCTGCTGGGATCATGAACACCAGACTTCATGTTGGGCTGCTGCTCTTCCTGGCTGTTGGCACGGTTACGGTGCTGGCCCAGAGGAGACGCCCCGCCGAGGCCAAGGATGCCTGGAACTACAGGGATGGCTGTGAGCACCCAGATTACTCTCTGTTTACTCTGGGACAAAGGTCAAGTTCAGGGCTGGTGTCAAAGTCAGAGGTGAAAGACGACGCTGTGACCAATGTTTAACTGTAGAATATCCTCGGAGGAAACCGAGCGGCTCTGGAAAAGCAAAAATAAGACATTTTAGTCCTGTAAAATGATGGCGTAAATATCCTCAAGGCACGTCAAATAAACTAAAAAAAGGCTTCTCAGGAATCCTTTATTAAATAATTTAAAAATACATAATTATTCATTAAGATATTGGTGGAGAAATCAGTGCAGTAACATAAAATCACTGTTTTTGACCCAGCTGAGCGCGTGAACATGCGCGGCGTGGCCAACCTGACTCAGGTTCTGGACAACTGGAAGTTTGACATCATGAGCCAGGTAAAAGGAATCCTGCAGAACGACCACCAGTCGGTTCTCCCAGACTACGCCAGGTACCGGCAACACCGCGGTGCTGTGATGTCGTTAGCACAGATGGGTTTGAAGATGTTTTCTGAATTGCATCTCCTCCACATTCTGCTGTTATTTATAACCCTGCTTATATGAATGTTTAATGGCAGAAAGTACAGTTGTTCAGTGCAGAAATATACCAGAGCGCACTGACATTTTTCAGAGAAGGAGGAAATTTTAGGCGTATACTTGCAGAGGTTTATTGAGATTGGCATTTAAAAAAACACCGTTGGGTAAATAAAAGAGAAATACTGCTTATATGACTGACGGACCATGTGACCTGTCCCCGGTTTCCTTGTGGGAAAACTCCATCCTGTTTCCTCCCTCCAGCACAGGAGATTGTTGCTATTTTGACTTTCAAATTGCAGTTTCTCCTGCAGTTTCCTCCATGGCGTCAGCCACAAGGCAGACCAAATAATCCCCTAAATGTATTTCCAGCCTGAAGGCTAACCCAGATTCTTGTGGTAAACTGACCATCCACCCTTGACAAGGGCTCTGTTTATTTTATGGAGGATAACAGCTACTAAACTCATCTAATTATCATGTTTCCCTTTGCTCTTCCCGTTTGCTCAGGATCCAGCCGCTGTCTGAGGCTCTAGACGACCTCTACAAGGAGTTCAACGCTCTCAAAACTCGCCTGGGAGACCTCACTGAGAAGTTCTCTGCCATCGAAACTTTTATTGATGAGGTGAAAGCCAAGGCCAATCGTGTCAATGCCAACGGCAACGCCTCCCCCAACGCTCCGGTTCCAGCAACCGTTCCCAGACAGTCCGGGCGGAGGGTGCTGAAGAAGGCCACCGCCTCTTCCTCCTCCTCTTCCGCTGCCTCCTAACCGCCCAATCATGTCCTTTACTTCTTGGGCTTCTCTTTTGCATTCGTATTTTTGCTTCCATCAGGTCCTGATACTTTGAAGCCAATCTGATCAAAAACATGCTGGTGAAACCATCAACCCTGCACCTATTTTCATTTGACAAATAGAAAAATCACCAGATTATTAGAACAAGTGGACCGACTAGAAACGGAGCTCTGTCGCCGCCAACCCACATCATTTAAGCTTTAAATAAATCTCCTTAAAGCAAGTAGTTCTTGTCATCAGAATCACTTATTTCAATCTATTTTAATATTAATATATGTCATTTTAAAACAGGTAGCAATAGCGGTTGCAGAAAACCTCCTACTTTACAGCTAGATGTGACCAATTAGGAGCCCCAGGAGCAGCTTTGGAGTTCAAGATGATCCGTTTTGTTCTCATGGTGGTGTTGAATTTGCCTCGGTTATAATCCTGTGATGAATGTGGCATGAAACTGGGAGATGGAAAGAAAAAGTCAAATTCACACGGACACACTGCGTTAGGAGCGTCTGGCCGACTTAAACAATTGGAGAGCAGATTCTCCTCAGCTCCGCTCCTGTGTTTTCTCAGAGGAGAACCCGGATCAATAACACATTTCATGCTTTCTGGTGACCCTGATACTTTAATTGTGACGTTACGAATGAAGAAGACTCTTAACACACTTGCCGGGATAGGAGATTTCTTCTCCTCGTCTGCATGCGGGCCATTGAACCATCTGGTCTTTTCCTCTCTCCTGTCATCTGACCTCGGACTGCTCACTTGAGAGGTGGTCGTATGTCATCGCATGCAGCATCGGAGTCCACCAATCAGATGTGGCTATCGATCTAACAGCACATCGCTCGGGGCCTCTTGACCTGAAGGTCAATGAGGGGCAGTAATTCCGGGAAAAAGCTGCTCTGCACCTCAGACCGTCATGGCTGAGACTCCTCCAGCTAATGGATTCACCTTCAATCAATCAGCTGGTTAAATGCGTACGACTGAAGAGGCTGAAGTAAAACCCTTGTTTGAGCCAAAATTTCACTTTTAAAGTAATAACAAGAGTTGGATCTTAAGCCCTTAATGCAGCCTGCCACCAGGGGGCAGTCTACGACTGTAAACGTGCTCAGGAGGGATTTATTTTAAAGCCATATTATACCACGTTAGCGTGCTAATTTTTTGCACAAACCTCACAAAGTAAAAATGATCAAGTGTGTGTTTTTGCTGCTGTACTTAGTTTTTGGACAACAGTAACAGGATGGGGCAACGTTTATCTTTTAATAACAACGGCGGTGGTGGAACTCCTGATCCGCTGGTATTCATAATGATAAATTTTGTTGAAGTAAAAGGTTTCCCAGGAAGTAAGCATCCATCTTCCAGCGCCTCCTGTCCTGCTGATGATGTATGCAGGATTTTGGAAATTGGCTGTGGAGCACATTTCCAGCCTCACCTGTCTGCTCCAGGAGGAGATTGCGTCGTTTTTTCTTTTGACGTGGCTTCATGGAGCTGCCTGCCTTTCCAGAACGCTTCCGTTAGTCAGGAAAATAAACAGATAGGGCTGATGTGAGCTTCTTTACAGCTCTCGGAGAGACTTAAAAACACAACAGGTGAAAAACGAGGGTGAGCTTTAATAACGTCTGGTAGAGGGAATCTGCCATGAGAGGCTTATTTTTCAGGAGGCTGCAATCGACCCAAACTACTTGGGTTTTTTTTACGTGGATTTCTGAAGGAATCTGCTCAGGGATGAGCAGTTTGGATCAATAACTTTCCTTGTTGAGCCAAAACAAAGATGTTTCCTGTCGCTCCCAGTCAACGTCAACCGTCCTTGGTGACGGCTTCCACCCTGGCTCTGACCCAGGTTGAGGACGAGGCGGCTGTGGTTCCGGACTCATTAAAACCAGATACATTTCACATCGTCTAAATTAGAAAATTGCTCGGTGTGCTTGCTTTGAGTCTCTGCGAAGGCCATTAAACCCACACATTTAGCAGCGCGGCGGCGCTCCGGGACAAAGTGGCCTGCCTCCTTTGTTCTGTCATCTGCTGCTCGGCCAAATAAAAGCATCGTCCTGTTGCTCGAAGGCCGACGACGCTTCTGATCTGCAACAATGAAAAAACCCAAGATCCCCTCCACCAGCGACACTCTGCAGGGAACACAAGCCGCTTCCCCAAAAATATGCAACACAATTGAAAGTGATGAAACGCCCGCAGCCCAGTTCAACTTCCCACTCCCACAGTAATCTCCTGGAAAATGAATTCAGTTTGGATACACAAGACTGTGCAAATACTCCCAGGTTTTTTTTTGTTTTTTTGCTGTTGGAAAGATTTGTGATGCTTGACGAAATCTGTAATACTGGCGGCTTTTATGCAACACAATATTAAAACTAAGGACGTGAGAGAAACAGGATTTCTGAAGGAAAGAGCTGGGAAAAGTATGTAAATGAAGCTACAGCCAAAGTTCTGGGTGCATTTGATGATGCTGTCAAGGCAGCCCTCCGCTTTCCTCCTACCGGTCTGTAGAGACGCCCAGAAGAGAAAAATATAATCTTGTTTTCCCTTAACGATGAACTAAGGTGATATTTTTATCCCTGCAGATGGAAACAGAAAACTTTTTATGTGATCCTTCTTGGTTTGAGCTGTGTTTGCACGTGTTTCGTCTTTTGTTACTCTCCAATAATGGAGGAGTGCCAACGCATTCAGCCTTAGAATCCTGGCTCCTTCATCTTCTCCCCAACTCCAGACGCCATAATCCCTCCTCTGCCATGGCCTCTAATCCAAGTCCCAGATGCAAGGAGATCCTCAACCAGCCCCTCGTGTGTGTGTGTGTGTGTGTGTGTGTGTGCGTGCACGTGCATGCGTGTGTTGTTTGAAAACTGTAGCGAGCAGCCTGCACGTCTGTAAATTGATGCATCTTTTGACGGTGAGACACAAACAGCAGACGGCAGCACCTCCGTCCAGCTATCTAGTGACTTTAACCTGATTAACCAGCTGGCTCCCAATCAGCTGACAGGAAACGCATCACAGCAGCTGTCAGAGCCGCAGAAACAGGGCTCAGATGCTGCGGACCAGCTCCTTGTGATGTTTTTAAACATTCCTAATTCCAGCAAATCACAAACTAATAACTCAGTTTTGTGTTCAGGTTTTGTTTCACCTCCCCCAGCAGCGGTTTCCCCAGGTCCTCCCGTCCTCCTGCTGATATTTACACGTTGCCCCGGAGACGCCGTCCTTCCTCAGGAAGACACGTCTGAAGATCAAGAGAGGAAACCATGGTGACTGTGATGAGACGCTTCCATTTTCTGGAGGAGATTCTGTGAGTAAAGAGACTCTGAGACGCCAGCGTAGCCGGGTTGGCTAATTGGTGATTCTGAACTGGCCCTCAGTGTGTTTGTGTTTCCCCTTTATGATGATTAGGTTCAGTTTTATTCATACAGTTTGTAACAAATATCATCTCTTGATACTAAACATGCAGAGCAGGTCCAAGGCAAACTCTTCTCACAATAAATATCACAATATTTTACCTGCGCTGAGCCCAATTCTACATCTGCTGCTGCAGTAAAAGCTGCTGACAATAAGCATGTAGCGTTAGCTGTCAGAAACGCTGGTTTATTATGTGTTTAACTTTGAACTTACAAGGTCAGGAAGTAATTGACCTGTCAGGGATCCTCTGCTTTGATTTAGGACCCTGGTGATGTGGAGCACGTGTTCTCCTGCTGGGACACAGAGGACGGAGTCAGTAATGCTGTGGTGTCAATAAAGTTAGTTAGAAACAAGAGCGGGAGAAAATACGGCGACTATGTTTAAATAAATAATATCCAACACAAAACCCAAACCTGAAGGTTTGAAGTATAAATGAGCCAAAATCTGACAAAACGGCTAAAATCAGCTGATGTTCTGGAAACAGAACAGGTCTATGCTGTCATTGGATGCCACAATGACAGATGAAGACACACACATACACCCACCCACACACACCCACCCACACACACACAGACACAGCAGACAAAATTCATGTTAGTGGCTCAAGTCCAAGTAGACGGCACACCTGCTGCCCCACCAAACTGTTTCATCTAGAAGATCATCGGAGGAGAGACACACACACACACACACACTTTGACACACGTTCTTCCTGCATATGCCAGTCATGATGTGTGTGTGCGTGCCTGTGTGTGTTGGCCCTGGACTGATTACCAGGTGGGCTGCACAGGAGGAGGAAGTGCTGCCCATCCAATGGCCGTCTGGGCGTGGATAATTTCTGTGTCGCATAAACAAACAATGACAAGTGAATATCTGAGTGTGTGTGTGTGTGTGTGTGTGTGTGTGTGTGGTGTCTCATACAGGATGTGCTCAGATGGTCCATTTCGGTCTCTGAATAACTGAATTTTTGGAATTGTTGCTGTTGAAAATTGATTCCTTGATTAATATGCTAATAACGGTTTTCTGGCCTTGATATTGCAGGAACAGGTGAAAAGGAAGCTAAACACTGCAATCTGATTAGGTGCTATTTTTAAAAGTTAGATGCATCATTTGGGTTCCCAACATAACACCTTGAACTGGCTTTAAATGGGCATTTAGGGGAATTTAAAAAAAAAAAAAAAAAAAAAAAATCATTTTTCCCGGACTTGACTGGCACATTTGATCAAGAGCATCTGAGCTCCCCAACACTGGAGTGTGAGGTCAGAGGTCAGAGGTGTCAAACCCAACAGGTGCTTTAATACTGAGCCTCCACAGGGAGAGAGGCTTGATGAGAACACACAGACTGTGGGGATAATGTAATTCATTTCATCTATAAAAAGCTTTTTAAAGAGTGTCAGGTGGTTGGAGCCACCTGTGTCACCAGATGTTACCCTCCTCAGGCGTGTGTGTGTGTGTGTGTGTGTGTGTGTGTGTGTGTGTGTGAGCTTGCAGGAGCTCACCTAGGAATGGCCACCCGTGCTGCTCACACTTTCATGCTGCAGGTGTTTCATTAACGCGCTGGGATTTCTCGGTGTCGTGGCTGCGTGACGGAGAGATGACACGTCCTGCTGAGTGAAGACAATCCAGGACATCATCAGCTTCATCGCTCTCTGTGGCCCAGCCGCTACGGCGGCTTTCTGAGAACGATCCACATGGCTGGAGTGTTCACTCCCAACAGACAGAGCGTGTGTGTCTGTGCTGCAGGTACCTGGTGTGTTGCCTAAAAGCTGCTGTTTTCTCTGTGTGTTTGTCGTTGAAATCACCGCGGTGTCAGACATTAGGGAGGTTGTTTATGGGAGATGCGTTTCACGTTGCTTCAGACTTGTTTTTTGACATTTAAAACCCGCCTGTGACACCCGTCAGGCGTCCCAGCGGATCCTTCTGGGCGTTGACCTTTGTTCTCATGGAAATCAAAGACCCAGAGGTGTGACTGGGAAGCGCCAGTCTGGACGTGCTTGTGTGTGTGTCATGCTGTGCGACGGAGTCCCTCCTGGAAGAGAGCCACGTCACTCAGGTAAGGCTGCAGGAGGGGTCGCGACCTTTCCCTGCTGTGACCTCCTCGCTGGAGCCCAGCCCCCCCACAGCCGTCCTGTCCAGAACATCAACAGGAAGCTGGTGGTGTGTGAAGGCACACACGGAGCTTCCGACTGCGTGGCTGCCTGCAGACAGTCACCCGCGTGTGTGATCTGCTACTCACTTTAATCCCAGTGACGAACAAAGACCGATCAACACAATCAGTGTTGCCTTAGAGCTAAAACACAACAAATCCATAAAAAGTGTAAATGAAAACAGGAGCCGACAGGTGACGATGAGTCGTGCTGTTTTACCCACCCTGAATCTCTTTCTCCCTCCTGGAGGAGTTTCCTTCCTCACTCAAATTCCTCTGTCTGACCTTTTTCGGCCACATTGGTCAGTGCACATCAGGCAGGACTCCGCCGGCAGTTGATGAAAGGTTAGTATCGAAGGGTTCAGGAAGCCATCGTTGTTCATCTTTATCACGTCGATATTTCCCAAGAATCTTTTCACTGAATTAGAGTCTCTGTTCTTCACCTAAAGGTTCAACCTCACCCTAAATCCAGAATTCTGCCATCACTAATTTTGGTACCTTTTTAAAGATGTGAGCCCCCCCGACTGTGGATCGCATTTAAGGGGTGAGTAGTGTGTGTGTGTGTGTGTGTGTGTGTGTGTGTGTGTGTGTGTGTGCTTGTGTGTGTTGACGTTGCACACACTGTGGAGGTCACTGATCCACCGGCCGTCCGTTTCATAATTTGATTAATTTTGCCCCTGTGGCATTAGAGGCTGTAATCTAAAGAAGGTCGAAAGGATGAGCTAAAACACACACACACACACACACACACACACACACACACACACACACACACACACAGAGCGAGCGTGTGTCTTTCTCGTCGCCACTCTGGTTTTTGCCAGGCAGTTAATTTCCTGCTCGTTCTCAAAGACAGAAGGTGAAGGAAGGCCGACGTCCACTGATTCTCTTTGACGCCTCCAAAGTTAATGAAGCTGTAACAACAGTGAGGCTCACTCTGAGCGGGCGTGGTCCTGACGGAACAACACCAACACTAGCGGTGTGTTCGCTGTCAGCGCTGGTTTTCCTGCTCAGGTTTCCTTACTGCTGCGTGTAGGAAGAGGCAGCACACCTTCTCCTGTGAGGTCCTCCAGGCCTCCATTTGGCGCCTGGTTTATTTACAGTCTTTGAAGCTGTAAAAGCTGTGAAAGGGCATCGTCCACCTCAGGGGAGGGTGGTGGTAAAGGCTCGGATATCTCAGCTTTCTTCTCCGTGTGCATCCATCCCTGCGACAGAAGCGGTTGCCCCTAAATCACTGGAGCATTTTTTCCAGATGCAAACGTTTTCCCGTCTGCCAGAGCAGCCGCAGCAGCAGGGAGGAGCCGCTGATAACGCTGTACACCCCAAACTCCAGATTAGGCCCAAGATGAGCTATTGATCGCTTGTGCAAAACAGGTTTTCCTAATTCCCTGGTTTTACCTGCTGTTTCCAGTCGACCGATCTGTCAAACAAGAATAAAAGAGCGCAGATAAAGACGTGAGGGAGGCGAGCGGCGATTACCCGTCAGCTAACGAATCCGCCTCCTGTCCAATCAGAGACAGGAACCTCGGGAGGCTGATAAAAAAGGCTGAAATTGAAATTGACCAATTGGTCGCCTGTAGACTCGGAAGGTGGAAACCTCAGACATCGTTACAGTGTGGAGATTTATCTGCTGCCTGGCCACAGGCCCAGCTGGACACCAGCAGCCTCCCACCATCCTTTTCAGTCGTATTTTGTTAATTATATGTCTTTTTCTCTGGGCCTCAGTAACATTTGTGTCTGTTGAGTCTGCTTGATGTCATGTCTTTGCTCTTCTAAAGGGTAAAACTCCCATTTTGGGCTGAACAAAGCCCTAAACACCCTCAACCCTTCACCCAGCTTTGAAAACGAACGAAGCCCTGCTGCAGATGAGCTGTTTGACAAGATGTCCTGTTAGAGCTGCCAGGTCGAAGAACTTCCACGTCAAAAATACTTTAGACAGGCTCAAAGTCACTGCAGACGAGCGCCAGCTACGCCCGATTTCCCCAGGTGGGGATTTATGGTGCATCTTCTCCTTTCCACATTCCCCTTGACACTTTCATTACAAAGTAAAATATCTCCGAAATTGGACGTTTCCCTGTCGCTGAGATCAGGCGCCTGGCAGGGGAGAGTGGGCCGAGCCAGACAGGTGAGCTCTTTGATAACTCGCTGCAGCGAACGCTTGGCTAATTCTGACATGTGACTGAAGGGCCTTCAAAGAAGAGGGACGACTGGGTTTCATCCGGGGTCCCCGGCGGAGCACTTGGAATGAGAAGTGGATGAGTACCCAGGAAGTAATGGCTCCTGTGAATTTCAATTGGAGCTAAAAGGATTATGAATGAGCTGCAGCTTCCCCGAGAAAGGTTTTCAGCCACCGAGGCTCGCCGCGAGATTAACTCGCACTGGAAATCTTTGGAATTCTGTTACAGAAAAGGTTCAGACCTAGTCAAACGTGTGGCAAATAAAGCAAGGATAATACTGCTAATTATATACTTGGGACTCTGTTAGTCTTTAAGGACAAAAATCATGAAATGGTCATTTTATGACTGGCTGGGAGAGGGTCAGTCCCTCTTCTCTGCGCTCACCTTTTCTCTCCAGACCTGCAGCCATCAATCACACCGGCGCTCCTTTAAAACTTTAGCTTCCGTCTGAACTTGACGTTCCTACTTTATCAAACACAGAGAATTCCTCTATTTCTTCTCTGTGGAGTTAACAGAGTTTTAAATGTTTGAACTTTTCATTCTTTTTACGCACCAAGGAGCATCCATCCATCTATCCACCCATGCTGTTGACTCCTAAATCCACCCATTTATCATTTCCCACATCCTCTCAAACGGCTTTATTTCCTCTCAAAAGAAGCATCAGACATGAAGGCAAACACCGTAAGATTACACAATCGGCTGAAAACTCACTGACAAAAACAATTTATCTCCGACTGGGTAAAAAGAGAGCGATGCAGCAAATAAAAGAGGGAGTCTTGGGTCTTTTTGGAGGCCCAGGCAGCTCCTCTGAGGCTGATTGGCTGATTGGCTGAGCACCATCTCATCGAATGACCTTCGGTCCCCCTTCGCCACCCAACACCAGACGCCTCCTCACCTGGCGGTGTGTTGTTGCTACGGTGATTGCGTACTGTGGTAACGGCGGCGTTGCCGGTCCCGCAGACAGAGGAGCAGGTGGACTGATAGCTGGAGTCACACCAGTACAAAACACTGGCGTCACACACCTTCATCTCCCAGCCTGAGCGGTGAGGCCCTCAGAGACGGAACACGTCTACTTTCTTTCCCTCTGT
>CAAE01014679.1:409833-532516 GCA_000180735.1 Tetraodon nigroviridis | reverse complement strand
TCGATGGTGTTAGATAGATATAGAGAGAGAGAGAGAGAGGGAGAGAGAGATATAGTAGTATAGAGAGAGAGAGAGGGAGAGAGAGATATTGTAGAGAGGGGGGGAGAGAGAGATAGGGGGGGAGACAAAGTTCTCTCCAGCACCCACCCAGACGCACTTTAACCCTGATGGCTGCCGACGTGATTTTGAACCGGTGATGATCGACGCCGGGTCCACGCGTGTCACGTCTCTCAGCTCTGACGACAAACGCACGTGCAGCCAGCAGGGAGCGGGACGCGCTCACGACTCCTCCGCGCACCGCCGCCGCGCCATGCCGCCCCTGGCGCTCCCCCGACTTGGTTGAACTTTCGCAGGGGCGAGATGATGAAGACGACACGGAAATGTCGCGCGCTGCTGTCCGTGGGCTTGAACCTGGTGGCCCTCCTCTTCTCCACCACCGCCTTCATCACCACGTACTGGTGCGAGGGCACCCAACGCGTCCCCAAGCCCACCTGCAGCAAGCAGCGGCGCCACAACTGCATCGACTATGGCGTGAACGAGACGGACCAGAACAAGGTCCACTACAGCTGGGAGACCGGGGACGACCGCTTCCTCTTCCGCCGCTTCCACACCGGCATATGGTACTCCTGCGAGGAGAACATCCACGAGGCAGGTGGGCTCATCGCTCCGGGAACCTTCCTCTTTCAAACCAGCACTCACACTCACTCCAGCCGGCTCAGGTTCGGAGTACTTTTCTTTTCGGCTTGGGTCTGTTTGCGCGTCTTTACGCACACGGCGGACGCATCTGTGCGTAAAAGCACGAACAGCTCCGGTCGCTGCTTCAACACAATGTTTGTTCCTCTTCTGCTTGTCTTGCTTTATTCATGTTGTTCTGGCGTGTTCATGGTGCTCGAACCCTGCCCCATCTCAAAGAAGGTGATTTGTTCAAAAGGATAAAAGGAAGCGAGAGAAAAAACACCTAACAGTATAAAAGCTCCTCTAATAACTAGCTCAAGTATTAGAGGCATTTTTCATCAGAATGATCCATTTTTGAGTGTTGTTTTCCCTGAAACCAGCTTTAATCTTTTCCTGTCTGTGTGTTAATGATCAACAACAACCCATCGTCATTACAGATCTCTGACGCAGATCCTTTAGCTGTTTAACAACTAGTAGAAATGGATCATTTTCAGTGGAAACGGCTTCTGTGGCTGCCTGGAAAAGCTGGAAACCCCAGCAGGTATTACCCCCATCATCAAAGTCAGATTCGTCTTCATTCCCCATGTTGGTGTCTGCAAAAATGAGCGTTTATTGATTGTTGGGTTGACATTTATTACAGCCGAGCCATAAACCGAAAGAGTGTGACAGCCTCCCAGAGAGAGGACGCATAAAGAGTCAAATTCAATAGCTTTTCCCAAAGATTCTTGCTGTCAGGCTGGTTTATTTCTGTAATGCTGATGTATTTTCTAGTCCATTTGTGCTCCTCCGGTAATTGATGGCTCCTGAGACTCAGGCCCAGGTTTGTGCAGTGTAGTCTTGCGTGCGTGGGACTTCCTTCTCCGCATCATTACTGCGCAAATGGGACCAACCTGGCACCGGCGTCCTGGATATCCAGGCCCAGATTGATTCTTTTCACTGATGTGAAAGTTGAGGCAGCAGCAGCCACATACGGAGCCGTAAGCACCGAGTCTTCGGGTTGGAGGAGCCGAGTGTTGGGCTGAGCTGAGCCCCGGTCCACGGCCTCCCCAGCGGAGGGTTAGACCAGACCGGGTCGATTTGCTGTCGCTTTGCTGAGGCTTCGTTACATCACTGTAATCTGGCTCAGGCTGCAGAAGGACTCAGCAGATCATCTCTGTTTCACCGCTGCTCTTCCTCCAGTGTTAGACAACACGAAATCTTTACTCTGGTTTAATCAGGGTTAGATTCAGATAAAGAAATCAGGAATTTATGGACTAACAACGAAGGAGGACACTTGATTTAGATGTTCCAAACCGGAGCCGTGTGGCTAACGCCGACAGGGTGACAACTGTCAGACCAACATCACCTTCAGTGCACCTTCACAAATCCGTTCGTACTCACGACGGCAGCAATTAGCCCCAAACCACAGCGGCTGGCTGATGAAAGAGGCTGCAGGGCTGCCGGCCGAGCAGAGGAAGAGAGAGGGGAAGCATGGGGCCTGGGGCCTGGGACCTGGGGCCTGGGGCCTGGGGCCTGGGGCCTGGGACCTGGGGCCTGGGGCCTGGGGCCTGGGGCCTGGGACCTGGGGCCTGGGGCCTGGGACCTGGGGCCTGGGGCCTGGGGCCTGTTTCACTGGCCCATGATGGCTTTTTGCCGTCCTCGGTTGCCGACTGGCTGAGGCACACTGGCACATTCTCATGAGCAGTTCTCGTTTCTCCTCCCGGGTTTGACCTTGACGGGGACATTCTCATCCAACCCAACCCAGGAGCAGAGTATTTCCTTTTTTATTTGTTTTAGTGGAGGCAAACTGGAGTTCTGGAAGACGTCAGGGCAGCAGACGGTTAAAGACGTTTGCTTGGGTCAGTGAGCAGGACGAAACAACAGGTGGCAACAAACACTCAATTAGCTGCTAAAAGTCCGAATATGACCTTTTTTTTCTGAGTGGAAAAATGCATCAAATAACCAGAAAAACAACCAGCGTAAACAAGGTTATTTAGTAAATGGAGGCAAAGCTCATTATTTCACTTCAAAGAGACGTCAAATAAAAGAAGAGACAAGTTCTTCTGGAAATTCTCTTTTAAGTTCTGAGAGAGTTTGGATCAGTTTGTTTCTGTGGGACTAAGGCAGCAGGAAGGCCAGAGCCTGAATCCATTTCCAGTGACGTCAACTCCCGAGGCCACACGTCACATGACCTGTGGCGTGTTACCTCAAGGCCTTTTCATGACCTCCATCAATATACCTGCTGCACTCAAGGTGGACACACAGGACAGGAATCCTTTGCTTTGGTGATGAATCCTCATCGTTCACACAGATACACGTTCCGGGAGCCACGTGATGCCCGCTGGCTCTCTGACGGATTCCATCCGTCGTTCCTGTGTGTTCCTCTGGGATTTCATGCTTAATACTATTTATTGTTACATTCAACTTTTTTGTATGTTGTAACTGACACGTCAAAAGCTCCAACATAACAGACATGCAGAAATGCAGAAATTGGAAAATGAACGTTAATCCGCGTTAATCCAGAGGAAGCAGCGCGTCGGCGCCCCCCAGCGGCCACGGCCAGGACTTCGTTCCACGGCCCTGCAGGTGCAGCTAATTAGTGATCGTACTGGTTAAACAGCTGAGGATAAAGGGAAGCTCGTTTCATTTGACCTGACCTGGCCAACCGGTAAGTTTGGCGCTCCTCATTTTTTTGCACTTTTGTTTAAAAAATCGATGCGCTGCGCAACGTTCTGTTTCACACTCGTTTGAAATAATGCTGCGCTTCTCTCCTTTCCCTGTAGTTCTCTCATATCTCAGCACTGTCGCAGCTCCCAGCTAATGTTTTATGAGCTTGTTTTCCTATTTTGGCGCACCGACACTAATGCTTGTTTTATCCTCTTCTCTCCTTTTTTTGCTTTCATTCCATCCTCCTTCTTCTCCTCATTAATCATCCTCCCTCTTCTCATTCCTCCATCTACTTACTTGCTAGCCTATTTCACCTTGTGTTCTTCACCTTTCTACATCTCCTTCCCTCTCTCCATCCCTCTGTACCTCTCCTCTCCTCTCCTCCCCCCCAGGTGAGAATTGCAGGAGCTTCATTGATCTCGCCCCAGCGTCGGAGAGAGGTGAGTAATGACCGTCATTAGGAATGGCTGCCGCGCCCGACCTGTTTGTCGGCCTCGTAGAAGAACATGTACGACACACACTCGCACACACGCTCACACACTCTTGCTTTTTCAGCTTCATTTTCCCCAAAGCAGAGGTGATAGCTGTCGTTGTTTGATTCAGTCGTTCTGGGAGAAGACCAGATCATCTCAGAGCGCAGGAGTCCGAAAACATAAGAGCTCCAGAAAAGAGTTGTTGAGGTCGAAAAAACCGCCCCTTCGCCCCAGAGCTCCAGGTCAAAGGTCACCCAATGTGCCATGTGTTGACGCTGACTGACTGACCGACCATGCTTTCTTAGCAGTTTCCCAAGTTTGGACACCAGAAAGGATGCTTATTCTTTTTTTGCCTAAAAAAAGTAAATATGAGGTGCGTTTATGGGATTTCTGAGCTTCTGGTTCACGTCTTTGTGCAGAGCTAGTAATTAATAATTGAAGTTCTGCAATAAGACGAGAAATCTGTTAATTCCATGTGGAAGCGGAGCGGGGCTGTTGCAGGGAACGGTGGTGGGTGGATGGAGGCGCCGAGCACAAAGCGACTGTGCTCAAGGCTCAGTAGTTCCAACCTCCTACCTCCCTCAGAAGTTGGAGCAACAAGCCAAATTAGAAAGTGCTATAAATATGTGAATTATGAATTATAAATGTAATATTTCAGGATGATTTGCTAAACAGCAAATAGATGCCGACACGCTTTTTATATCCCCACTTTATTACAAAGTTTTAATATGTGGAGTAGAATTCATATTAGGATACAATGAATTATTAATAAGCGCTGAAACAAAGCGTTGACCCAAGTCGTCAGAAGCTACCTGAGCTTAGCGGTGTGTGTCTGAAGCAGCGTTCGGCATAAATCAGCAGTAACTCGTGAAATGAGCGCTCGTGCCACCGAGGCTCCTCCAGGGTTCGCGTGTCATCAAACCAGCTTCTCCTCGCACACGCTCTCTGAAAGATCGGCCGCATTTACCAAAACTTACACGCACACGCAGCCAGTAATTAAAGATGCGATTAATTGAGATGAGTCTCGCTCGGTTGAGCAGCACCCAAGCTGTTATCAGTTCTGCCTGTTGAGTCCCTCCAAACCTGATTTATTTACCGTCTAATGAAGTCTGGTCTCCTCCCGGATTTAATAAAAAAGGAGCTGGAGAGCAAATGATTTTGGTCAACCCTGTGGTGACTTTTCCTTCTGGGCGTCTTGAAATGCAGTAAAAGCTGACGCTAATGAGGAAGCGGTGCAGATTTGCATGGGGGCGATACTCCTGGAAGGTGTGATGTTGTTGATGTGCACGTTTCCAGAGTGTCAAGAAGAACAGCAGGGTTTCGAAACCTGCTCAGCGTCCAGCAAAACGTCCCCTCTGACGAGGTCACGGGCCCGCCAGCCGTTTCCAGTGGACGTTTGTCCCTTGTCTTTCAGTACGGGTGTGTGTTGTGCTCGCAGGCGTGCTGTGGCTGTCCGTGGTGTCCGAGGTGCTCTACATCCTGCTGCTGGTGGTCGGCTTCAGCCTCATGTGTCTCGAGCTTTTCCACTCGAGCAACGTCATCGATGGACTCAAACTCAACGCTTTCGCCGCCGTCTTCACCGTCTTGTCCGGTAAGCTGGACCAAGGCATGATTGACTGTCCAGCTCTGCATCCTGACGTGGGTGCATCACACGGCTGCAGCAGCAACGTGCTGCAGAGGGCCTCGGAGGTCCTCCCGGGCCAGAGGTTATCCCCTGGAAGACCTCCCTGTGCAGGGATTTGGTTTTGCCTTAACTCGTGTTAAACCTGTTACACAAGCTGCTGGCTTTGGAGCGCCCCCCCCCCCCACCTCTGGGAGGACGTTTTATACCCTCCCCCTGAATAAAACCAGGAGTTCGGGCTTCATCCAGGCTCCTCAGATGATGCAGCGCTTTTATCTTTGATCTGTATTAGCAGTTTTTTGACGTGTGGCGTTCATTTCCATCAGAGTGTCAATTTCCTTCCTAGATGGTCTCATAACTGACGAGCTAAATTCCAATCATAACAGCTAAAATGGGAAATATTTGATCAGAAGTGACAAGAAAATGTCTGGTCTACTCTTGTACTAGCAGCTCAATTTCCGTCTTCATCGGCATTGAACTAATAAGTGTAACACAAGAATGGGGACGTAGGCAGATTAGCGTTACCTGTTCCCCAGTGAAAACCACCAGGCTGAGGCAAAAGCGGCAGGTTTCATCCACGAATGAAACATGTTTACAAAAGTGTGTGTCCTAGGTCTTCTGGGCATGGTGGCCCACATGATGTACACCCAGGTGTTCCAGATCACAGTCAGCCTGGGTCCTGAAGACTGGAGGCCCCACAGCTGGGACTACGGCTGGTCCTTCTGGTCAGTCTCACACACACACACACACGCACACGCACACACACGCAGCATCAGTTGACATGCAGCAGGGGGTGCTCCAACTCCTTCATCTTACAAGCTGCCCTTAAAAAATAGTTCAAAAACACATTCAGGGTGATTTTTAGTCCACAATCTACATTTGTAGGACTGATGTTGACAGGAATGCAGCGCGGCCTCTAGAAATTCAAATTTCAGTGAAAACAATAACTTATTTCTGTTGCAAAAATCCATGCTGGTCATTTTTGATCATCCTATAGATCATTTTAATGTGGTCATCTGAGTTTCTGATAAACCCAACTGCCTCGCTCAAACTTTTCTCATTAACTTTGGCTGTGAAACCAGTAAACAGGCTGATTATGAGGAATCCATCTCTGGACTCGTAAAAGTTCCACTCAAAACAAACCAAAAAAAGACCCCATAAATCAAAAGTTCTTTTACCAGAATTTAGTTTTCAGCATTTCACAGAGTACGTTTGTATTTACAGCCCAAACAGCTGCTGGTATCATAAATCTACTAAAAGAAGAAATCA
Organism: Tetraodon nigroviridis; assembly: GCA_000180735.1. Lineage (NCBI taxonomy): Eukaryota > Metazoa > Chordata > Actinopteri > Tetraodontiformes > Tetraodontidae > Tetraodon > Tetraodon nigroviridis. The sequence continues at coordinate 525,832 of CAAE01014679.1, read as the reverse complement.
GTCAGACTACAGCAGGAAACATTGATGTTTATCTGTCTTGTAAATGTAGTTTATCACCATTTATTGCAGTATTTCTCTCCTGTTTGTAGCTTTTTAGTGTAAAGACTTTTTTTCCAGTCTTGGGTCCAGATATAAAAGTGAGTGAGTTTTCACAGTTGTAATTTAAATAAGTGATGGGTTTTTGATGTTTTCTCATTGGTGTTCGACTCTGTGCCATATTTTTCACCTGTATTTAGTTTGAGGCAAGTTCATTTTTGCTTTTTACCCTCATAAAGCGTTGCCGTTTTTCCTCCAACCGCCGCCATATTTCTGTTTTTCTGGTTCCTACCAGCATGGCCTGGGGCTCCTTCACCTGCTGCATGGCTGCCTCCGTCACCACCCTCAACTCCTACACCAAGACGGTGATCGAGTTCCGGCACAAGCGCAAGCTGTTCGAGCAGGGCCTGCGCGAGGAGCAGAACTACCTGGACCAGGAGGCCTTCCACTACTTCCGGGACCGTTCCCTCCAGTCCATCTCCAGCGCCGTGGAGGTCTTCCCCGGCCACAGCGGCACCAGAGTTGGGCTCGTGGTCGGAGGGCCCGTTCCTGGTCCGGGACCCGGTTCGCTTCCTGGACCCGGACCAGGACGGGGTAAGATGAGAGCAGCGGCCCCTGTAGACCTGGGAGAGAACACAGACTCACTGGGGGAGGAGCAGTGCTGAACTGGTCACACTGGGATCACGTTGAGTTAGATGAAAGCACAGCAGCACTAGCTTTCTCTTTGAAGATTATTACCAGAGCGAGAAGAGACAAAACAAACGTTGGCCAAAACATCAGAACTATGTGAAACTATATGTTTTAGCGTTAGTAATGTCATCCTTCAAACGTTATTATTCTTGACCCCCGTGGTCACAAGTGGCAACTACAGCACAAAGTGGCGTCGCTCTCGGAGCAAGAACCTTTGCTAACTTCACTGCACGCAGGTCCAGCATCCAGTATCCAGTGGCGTCAAATAGGAAAACACACACAGTTGTGCTGGTGGCCTTGTTCTGCCCCAGGTGTGGCGCTGAAATACTGGGACGGTTAAAAACCTTTAAACCGATGTAACGCTTCAGTTTTGCTTCTGTGCCAAGTGAAAGCCTTTCCACCTTTTACTATAGCTCGTAAAGCCCGTCCCTTTATGCTAAACTACAGACGTTCAGACTTTATTTTTAACAAACTTTGTTTTCAGTGATAATCAGAGCAGAAATCCACTTCCAAAGGCTTCCGCTCTCACCTGCCGTCCGCAAAACTCGTCTCACAGAATGTATTCCTTGTTAAATGGCCTCCGAGTCCCATCACCCGGAGTTCAGAGGTCAAAGTTAATGTGCTGCTCCATGGCGGCGTCCTTGAGGAGGCTGCTGAAGGGGAGAACGCTGACCTCTGACCTCTCTGTAAATGACCTGCATGGACGCGCTGTCTGCGTCTCTGGGGGATGTAGAACACATCCATCCTGCGGTGAGCGGCCCAGTTTCACACAAAAGAAGCTAAATTCAAGTGTTTGGAGCAGAGCGGGTCTGTAAATAAACATGGCCGAACGGAGGAAATAGAAGTTTGAGTTATTAGCTAAAGGAGGGATGCAGGAATCCACCGAAACAGAGCCTTGAGGAACGTCTGGGCTTCGGGTGTGGCATCTGTTGTGGGAAAATGAAGTTTGGGACTGAAAATATGACCCGACTGAACAGGCTCCTCACTAGAACCACAGCCTCTGACTGAAGATGGCGCGTGTTACGTAAGTCAGCTGCAGGGATTAGACGGAGGGTTCCAGTAGGAACGGGGAGGTTTGTGGGGGCTGACGTAATCCCACTTCCCAGGGTTCAAGTCTTCACGCTGCCTGTGTGTAAACCGCTGGTTTATATGTGACTCCTGTCTGCAGATGTAAACACTCTGATGAATGTCTGAATGTATTTACTGACATATATTTATCTATGTAATACACATCCTGTTTCCTGTCTTTCTTTCTCTGTACTTAAATGTGTGCTGAGGACAACCATTGTGCTGAAACAGCCCTACAGTATTTCAGAAAAAACTGATGCTCAGAGTTTGGTGAACAAACAAGGTGAGTGCAGAGCGCGCGCGAGGGGAATGCATCCACGCGGCGGCTCGGAGGAGTTAGGATGGATGATTTGAGCACCAGCGTTTGTGTCGACTACCAGAGTATGAACCAAAGTATCAATCCAGGATTGATCACTGCAGCTGACGGGTGTAGCGGGAATCAGCCGCAATACGGACGATTGTTACAGTTGTTCCTGCCAAAGGCCAAAATAGCAGCTAACGCTGCATCGCTGTGTTTCATCTGTTACCCAACTGTTTACGCACCATTAAAACTCTAATTTGAGTGGTTTAGCCAGTTGTCAGGGGAAAAAAAATTGTCACAAACGCACTGAGGAAAAACAGACTCATAATTCTTGGAGAATACATTAGACGCATATTTCTGTTCTGCTCTGGACTTAATGGGGCTTGATGAAGGTAATTCTTCATCTCAAGGTGGACCTGCATTTTTCAGCCAGTATAAACAGGTTTGCTGCATGACCTTCTTTAGGAATAACAGAGAGAAACTTTACTGTGAGATGCAAAACTGTCTCTGGTGCTTCCACACCTCAAATACCAATGAAAATACTAACGCAACATCAAACATAGATGTAAACTATTGCAGAAAACCTTCACAGTTTGACACCAAAACATCATCATCGACGTACACGGTGCAGCTTACTCTACACGCTTTAATCCACAAGCTAAGCTAACACTAATTTAATTTTTATTACCAATAGCAAAACAAGAGCCACATAGTGAAATTTGTTTTATCACTGGATGAGCTTTTATAGGCTGAATTTGTGTTATCTGGACACATCCAGCAGCCACAGAAGCGCCGAAGCAGTTTATTGCAGCCGTGTGACACGTTGTGTTGGATCCCTAAGGACGGTTCAAAGTCAGGGAAGCTTGTTTGGAACTCTTTACAAGGCCGGGACTGGTGGCTGTGGCCTGCGGGAGCTCTGTGTGGGCACGCCGTCTAGCGCACGGCTGTAAATCACCGTGGGTTTACGCCCCCCCAGGGTTTCTGTGCTGCTGCGATCTGTGTCCTTCATCACATGACTGTCACAGACACACACATGTTCGTTTACCAGAGAGGAGGTTTCGTTCTGCTGCACAGAGGGGCAAGCTTCTAAAACATTCATGTATCCAGGGCAGGTCCAGTCCCTCAACTCTGACCCCTGGTTGACCCCAGGCGGACAAACTGGGCCCGGCGGAGCTCCCGGTCTTACGGCTGCTTAACTGGACGGTTGCTCTGAGGTTGCATCAGCTGTTTTCATGCTCTCGCTGTTGGATTATTAATCACGCGTGAGGATGAAAGGTCAACGCAAGAAGGGACATGTGGTTTCAAAAGGGTTGAAAGAAAAGCAGAACTGAGTCAGATTCAGACAGGAAGGCTTTCTGGAGTTTTACCGAAGCATATCTGGATTCTACTAACCTTTTGCAGCCGAACATCGGTCCTGTTTCACAGCAGAAACTCTGCAGAGGCTCTATAATAAATGTCAGTGTAGCATCAGGAACACTGGTTGCTGCTGACTGTAACACCTCTCCAGAGCTGAGGTCTCGTCTCAGCGTGGATGAAGTGGAGAAGCCACAGCTGGTTCTCTCTTATTACACTCATCTGTTTCCGCCTGTTGGGGTGCAACATCCAGTCACAACATCTGGATCTCAGGGGGAAAGATCACAGCAAAACTCAGACACCTTCTGATCCCAAACTACTTTTACTGTAATAGTTTAACGACTAAATTTTGTTTTTCCTCTTAATTCTAGTGATTGGGTCAAAGGAACTATTGCGTTTTACTGACCCCTGGTGGCAGAAAGTTGTCACCACAGCCGGCTGCAACACGTCAAACCGGTATATTTATTTTTTTAAAGACGCAAGGAAAAACACGCCAGCGGGAGAAGTTTTGCAGGTTTAATACACAAACAACTGACAGATGACTGACTGAAACAGCTCAGAAGAGGCGAAGACAAAACCCCCCGACTAAACTGGAGCACAAACAGCCTCTGGAGCTGCTCATGTCAAAATGGCCTCAAACAGTCACCTCAGTGTGTTGATCTCAGTCCACAGAGGACAAGGTCCCACTTTCAGATCTTCTGGAGGTCAGAGGATCCACTCCTCATCAGCAGTGATGGATTCCACCTGACACCTCCGTCAGCTGGAGGCGATCAGCTGAACTTGGGGGCTCTGGTTTTCCGCCTGTTTGAGTTCTGTTTGTTTTCTCATTAATGTCCTCCTTTGTGTGAGTCTTTTCCTTTAGGTCCAAGTTCAGCTTGGTTTTTTTATAGATTCAAAGGATGATGGTAGGATGGTAAACCTTCTTCTGGGTGACTTTATTCAGGGGCTTGAAGAGGTTAAAGAGCAGCCATGAAGGATGGATTTCTGTGTGCTCCTCAGGTTTGAAACCTTAAACCAGGTCAACAGTCCCAGACCTCCTCTCATCCTATTATGGCTGGGTCTTCACCACTGGATGTTTGGAGATTAAATACCCACATAAAGCTCCCCACGTTTGAACCAGGCGGCACACATATGACCCCGGGAGGACGTGGGCGAAGGTGACGGTCATCCCTGATGTTCCCAGATAAACTTCAACAGCATGTGTGATTAAATCTGTCCTGTTTTTAAAACTACCTCAGAGAAGTATAAAAATAGCTTGCAAAACATATTTATCATCCTGCAAAAAAGGCACTAAAGAAGGAAGAGGCATGTTTTACATTATTCTCTCTATATGAACTTCCCGTTAAAGAAGGCGCCATCATTGCTTTCGTTTTTAAATGTTTTCTGAGCGTTTATATTTGCTTCTGGGTCGTTCTGAACCTGTTTCCACTCTGCCTGCAGAGGTTCTGCATGAGTGGATCACCGCTCAGCGGTCGGACCAGGACCTGGACCTGGTCCTGGTCACAGTCTGGACCTCTCGGCGCCCCGCCCTCGGGCCTCGCGTGGGGCCCGCGGGCCGCGGAGCCGAGCTCTCTCTGGATCCTCGGCAGGGCCAGGAGCTCCCTCCTCCGCTCGGCCACGGTCCGCGTACCGCTGCCGCTCCTCCCGCCTCCGTCTGGGCTCCGGCGCGGACGGTCTGGGGCCAGGCGGCCGCGGACGGGACACCGGCAGCCTCTGGCGGATGTCTGCCGACACCAGCCGGGACTCCAGCGGCGGCAGGAGGAACATGGAGCTCCACAGCCGCCGGGCGTGGGACACTTCTGCCGGGGAGGAGCCGTCAAAGACGAGGAACGAGTCCGCGGGAGCCTCCAGCTCCGGGGCGGCGGCCCGGCCAGGCCGCCCACTGTCCATCCCGGTATTTATAGCCGCTGGTTTTGGGCTAAAAGTCCACAATTTTGCGTCGAAAGCGCTGCTACTGTTTGTAGTTGCCATGGAAACCAGGGCTACGGCAAGCCGCTGTGGACAAGAGCCCAGTCAATAACACGCTTCCTGTGTCCGGTGGTTTTGCAGCGGCCGCAAACAGGTAGAACATTTAAAACGAAAGAAATGGGAAATTTAAACAGATAAAGAGCAAACAAGTGGAAGAGGAATACCTCCGCAAATGAACGTTATCGTGTGGTCAGTCGTGGAACTTGTGCTTTTATGATAAGAACAGCTAACTTGTGTCCTCCACCTCTGTTTAGAACCATCCTGGACAGCTGGACATGTCCTGGACAGCTGGACATGTCCTCCTGGACACAAGGAAGCTGAGTGGGAACCTGGGCGGGGCCGCGCTCCTAAGCCCCGCCCCCAGGTATCATGGTGCGTTTTATAAAGTGTGAAGGAGGAAGAGATCCGTCATCAACGCTCCTCATCATCACTTCACTTACCTGACATGATATTCACACTGTCCATCCTCCACTGAGGCCTGCAGCTGCACAGTGAGTATTAAAATCATTTCTTTTTTGTAGACAACAACACCTAAACTTGTGATATTTCTGGCACAATCTGCCATTAAAGGTGGAAAAACATGTCAAAAGTGGCAGAGGATGTATTCATAAGAGGAATATAGCAGAGGAATAATAATTAATATTGACATTTTAAAGAATTTGCTCTTAATTTAATTGACATTTTGTCAAAAAACTGTCCAAAAAATGGATGGATGGATGGATGGATGGATGGATGGATAGATAGATAGATAATGGAAAACCCATTTGGCTGAAAGAATGAACTCAACTTTTTCTGCCGATGTGAAAAATCTTCAGTAAACATGCTCAATATTGATTTCTGCTCACATAGCTGCCACACATGGATACACCTTGTGACATGTCACCATTTTGGTGTAAACGATAAGCTTGGCTGGACACACGAGCTGCACCTTATAAGGTAGTATGCCCGCTAAGTCCGTAGCATCCCTCTTTGGGCTACCAAGCTACCAGGAGCAAAGGGTTAGCCAAACATGGGCATTTCAGCATGGCAGCTTACTTGTTTGAGTATTGGGGTTATCTGTGTGCTGCTTTTCATCTTTTATTGCCTGCTGTTCACTGGGAGGTCAAAGGAGCCTCCTGACCTGCAGGAAGAGGCAGAGGCCAGGATAAGCGTGTAAGTAGCTCATTTGAAATCCAGGCAAATGTGCTGTTATCAGGAATAATCTCACAGCCGTTAACGAACGCCGCACAGAGCTCGAGACCCTCGGAAGTTACAGTACCAGCCATGCTCGTTTATCCCCAACCATCCTCTCTGATGTGTAGTGATGTAAAGAGGCGCTTCAGAGATCCTGAGCCGGCTCTCGTTAATGTTGACTTAAATTCACCTGTAATTCAGATCTGCTATGAACTCAGAGTCTCAGGAGACATCAGGACAGTTTGAATGTTTCTGTCAGATTAGCGACTCCCTGGGGGGAGAAAATTCACATATCAAACTGATAATCAGCACTAATGACACGTTTAAACACAGATGTATCAACACGTTTGGCTTTGTTAAAGAGAGAAAAAAAAATACGCTTTTTTTGCAGCAGCATGAGCTCTTTAGCTTAGCGTTAGCTCCCATTCAAGTTTTAACAGTTTTGCTTTTTAGCACTACGCAATGTTTGTTTGTGGAATAAAAAGACATAAACTGCAGTTCTAAATACAATTTAAAGGCGCATTTTACCAAAAAGGAAATATGGTTATTATTTAGCCCTTGATAATTACATTTCTTAGTCTTGAAACAATGTTGAAGTTAAAATGTGATTGTTAAACACTGTTGCAGTAATGCAAAAGGCCTGAAAAATGCATTTTAAATGTAATTGGCTTTAAATGAGCTCTGTAGTCACGGAGCCATTAGGACGCCTCCAAAGTGGCTTCAAAGAAGGACAACCTTCCGCTCACACGTGATCCATCTCGTATTCGGACTTTCTGATCATTTTTACAGAGCAGAGATTAAAGTGAGGTCAGAGGTCAGCCCGTGTCCCGCCATCGCCCCAGAGACCGACCCAGTCCCCGTCGACGTCAGTTGGTCCGCCTCTAACTCTCCAGGGATCGACTCCGCCTCCCCCAGCTGGATCCCAGGCCCACCCGGTGACCAGGAAACCTCAGACATGGCCGACACTGACGACAGCAAGTATCTCTTCTCGGAGAACGACTTCCGCAACAGCGGCCTGGCGCAGGCCGACTGGGCGGCCAAGAAAATGGTGTGGGTGCCGTCGGAGCGGGAGGGCTTCGAGGCGGCCAGCATGAAGGAGGAGAAGGGTGACCAGGTAAAGGACAGCTTCCTGATGTCGTCACAGCCTGATGATGTCACGGTTGACGTCACCTGACACGCTGTGAACGCGGCTGCGCGGCTGCAGGTCCTGGTGGAGCTCTCCAACGGTCAGAAGATGACGGTGAACAAGGAAGACATCCAGAAGATGAACCCGCCCAAGTTTAGCAAGGTGGAGGACATGGCCGCCCTCACCTTCCTCAACGAAGCCTCCGTTCTCCAAAACCTGCGGGAGAGATATTTCTCCAGCCTGATCTATGTGAGACACACACACACACACACACGCGCGCACATGCACGTGTTAGTCACTGCAGCCTCTCCGGAAGACGAAGAAAATGTTAGTTATTAAAATAGATTTTTAAGGAGAGAATTAGATTGAATTAGATTAAGTTGGAAACATTAGCAGCCTTTCACTATTAGCCTAGCCGCTGTGCAGGGAGCAAAGAAGTGGACTTTTTTGGGGGGAGGATCATCGTTCGGGACTGTCCACCACCTAAACTCGCAGGATGTACCTGGAGGATCAACAGCTTATGTTTTTTTTTGTTTTTTTCTGTGGGTCTGGGATGGTAAATTAAAGCCCGTATCTAAAAGGACCTCAGAGTGGATCCCTGCTCTTATATGGTCCCTCCTGTCCATATAAGAGCAGACAGAAAAGTCTCAGATGCTGAACTCTGGAATCACCTGAAGCCCCTGAAACATCAGCGGAGCAATTACAGTAGAAGCAGCTTCTGGGAGCTCGTTTTAAGGGCTCACGTTGCTGAACTCTTTACTCTGACACACAGTCACACACTCTCTCGAGTGAACCGAATACAGACCGAGGCTCAAAGATCTCCATAACACCCACACTAACACTAACAGCTTCTCCTCCGTGCGCAGACGTACTCGGGTTTGTTCTGCGTGGTCGTCAATCCCTACAAGATGCTGCCCATCTACTCGGAGAAGATCATCGAGATGTACAAGGGCAAGAAACGCCACGAGGTGCCGCCGCACATCTACTCCATCACAGACAACGCCTACAGGAACATGATGCAAGGTGTGTGCGTGTGTGTGTGTGTGTGTGTGTGTGACACCGGTCCTCTTTTACCTCTGTGTGTCATTTGAAATTGCACGTTTGTGGTAAATGGCGTGAAATAAAACCGGTTTCTCATAATAACTGTCGTATTTTTGGCTATAGGACCTAAATTTGCTCCGGCATTTCGCTTTTGAACTTGGAACTTCCTAAAATTCCCTCTTTGATTCACGCACCTTCAGTTGTGATCTGAGGGGATGAGCGGTGGCAGGTGGAGGCCTCGGAGCGTGCCGTCTCGCCTCCAGATGGTCCTCCTCTGACCTCGGGTTCCATACTTTCCACTCGGCTCCAGAATGGCCATACATGGAGCAGACGCACAGATTAGAGTGATAGAGATCCACATCGACCTGCTATTTTTAGCTGATTGGAGCGATGGAGGCTAATCTCCCCTCTGAACAGGACTTCAGAGCCGTTTGCTTTAGTGGCTGCGTTAGGCTGCTCTGCACAGCCTGGCGAGTTTGGTCAACATCTGACTTGATCCTCCTTAACCACCCCGTCTCTCTCTGCAGACCGTGAGGATCAGTCCATTCTCTGCACGTGAGTCATTTTCCGCTCTAGCTCTCCTATTAACGTGTGATGCATGTCCAGACTGTGTGGAGTGGGTATCTGAGGTGTCAGCCAGGGTGCAACATCCTGGCTGATGGAGGGCGGTTGAACATTCCGGCTCTGCTCCGCCCCCAGAGGTGAGTCTGGAGCCGGGAAGACCGAAAACACCAAGAAGGTGATCCAGTATCTGGCTGTTGTCGCCTCCTCACACAAGGGCAAGAAGGACGCCAATCCTGTAAGTGGAAGCGATGCTGGAGCGGATGTGGGGGGAGTGTGGAGCCCAGCGTTAGTCCTGCTGGCGCTCTGGGAAGAGACAAAACGCTGCATAAAATAACATACTATGTGTGTGCATGCACTTCTGTGGTCTGCTGCATTCTAACTGGTCATGCAGCTAATTTGGGTGAAATGTGGCTAAATGTGCAAATTCTGCTTTCTTGCTGCAGCAACAAGGAGCATCTCTGGCCTACGTGAGTACAGATTCTGCCTCCAGCTGTATTTTCCCGTATTTCGTCTGTCTCCGGGGGCATGCCTTGCCACAGCTACTGAGGAAACATGTTGGAAGGTTGTTGTGGATGAGCTTGTTCTGGGCTGTAGGGGGAGCTGGAGAAGCAGCTGCTGCAGGCTAATCCCATCCTGGAGGCTTTCGGAAATGCCAAGACCATCAAGAACGATAACTCGTCCCGTTTTGTAAGCCGGTTTTCAAGCCACCCATCACAGATGCACAGGTTTTCCCAGCTGTCACTGCAGCTGCTCGTGTCTCCTCCGTCTGCAGGGAAAATTCATCAAGCTCAACTTTGACGTGACCGGATACATCGTCGGCGCAAATATTGACACCTGTATCCTTCTGCTGGTGGACTTCTGACAAACCAGACGATGTTTTTGCTGAGGCCTGTCACGGTTTTAGGCCTAACTCTGGATACACTCAGACCTGCTGGAGAAGTCTCGCTGCATCCGTCAGGCCAACACCGAGCGAGCCTTCCACATCTTCTACTACATGGTGGCCGGAGCCAAAGACCAGATGAGAGGTGGGAGATCTGCAGTCCAGAGAGAAACCAGCCAGCACCCAAACGGTTAAAAGTCCTGTCTGTGGAACCCGACTGTCTGTCTGCACGTGTTAGAGGACCTCCTGCTGGAGAACTTCAGCTCCTATCGATTCCTGGTGGCGGGGCACGTGGAGATTCCCGGCCAGGAGGACGACGTGCTGTTTGATGAGACTCTGGAGGCCATGGAGATCATGGGCTTCACCGAGGAGGAGAGGATAGGTATTTGAAGACCAGCGCGGCTGAAGTGTCCCCTCCGCGTTGGCTTCCTCGCTCTTCTCTTCCTGCTTTCAGGCATGTTGAAAGTGGTCTCCACTGTTCTCCAGCTGGGCAACGTCAAGTTTGAGAAGGAGAGGAACAGCGAGCAGGCAACCATGCCCGACAACACCGGTAAACTCCAGCAAACCGCTCCAGCAGACGCTCTCTAAAGCCGAATATGGGGCTTTGGTATTATATATGTAGTTACACGCGTTTGTGCCTGCGTGTGTGGCGGAGATCTTTGACGGCTCTGAATGTGTTTCTCAGCGGCCCAGAAGGTGTGTCACCTGCAGAGCATCAGTGTGACCGACTTCACCCGCGCCATCCTCACCCCGCGGATCAAAGTGGGCAGGGAGGTGGTGCAGAAGGCGCAGACCAAGCAGCAGGCAACCCAACGAGCAGAGAAACCTGTGACACTCCTCTTCGTCAGGCTTCTCATCTGCGTTTGTTCTCCTCCTCCAGGTGTGATTTTGCGATTGAGGCCCTGGCGAAGGCGATGTACGACCGACTTTTTCGTTGGATCCTGGCCAGGGTGAACAAGACCTTTGACAAGAGCAAGAGACAGTCCTCGTCCTTCCTGGGCATCCTGGACATCGCTGGCTTCGAGATCTTTGAGGTGAGAAGCGAACAGAAACGAGGTCCAGACCGTTTTGCTTCCCGCCGGTTCCACCGACCTTCTGCTCCTCAGGACAACTCCTTCGAGCAGCTCTGCATCAACTACACCAACGAGCGCCTGCAGCAGCTCTTCAACCACACCATGTTCATCCTGGAGCAGGAGGAGTACAAGAGGGAGGGCATCGAGTGGAACTTCATCGACTTTGGACTGGACCTGCTCCCCTGCATCGAGCTCATCGAACGGCCGGTCAGGATGAGCCTCGCAGACACGCCCTGGTTTAGTCAGAATTTACGGAGAGTTTAAACATCTGATCATCAGAGCTCATCGTTTGGTCGCATGTATCAAATAATGGCTGACTGAAGGCTTCCGTCCTGCAGAACAACCCTCCAGGCATCCTGGCTCTGCTGGACGAGGAGTGCTGGTTCCCCAAAGCCACGGACGTGTCCTTCGTGGAGAAGCTGCTGAACACGCACACGGGTCACGTGAAGTTCTCCAAACCCAAACAGCACAAAGACAAACTGATGTTCAGCATCCTGCACTACGCCGGGAAGGTGAGTGTCAAACACAACCCAGCGGGAACACAGCCGGGAACACAGCCGGGAGACACGAACGGCCTGTTGAACGTGTGACGTGTAAGACGAGTATTTCCAGGTGGACTATAATGCTGCTGATTGGCTGACGAAGAACATGGATCCTCTGAATGACAACGTGACCGCTCTGCTCAACAACTCGTCCAGCGCTTTTATTCAGGATCTGTGGAAAGACGGTCAGGCCCATGATGCATGTTCCTTATCAACCCATTTAAACTATGGTGGATTATCTTTTTTTCCAACCTTTGTGTTTCTGCTCTGTCAGCTGACAGAGTTGTAGGTTTGGAGACCATGACAAAGATGTCGGAGAGCTCAGGGCCCACAAAATCCAAGAAGGGCATGTTCCGCACGGTGGGCCAACTGTACAAGGAGTCGCTGAGCAAACTGATGACCACCCTGAACAACACGCAGCCCAACTTTGTCCGCTGCATCATCCCCAACCATGAGAAGAGGGTGCGTCAGGCTCCACATGCTGCTTTTTGTGGGCTTCAGGCGCTCGTAAATTCTGCTGCTGTGTAATCAGGCTGGGAAGATGGACGCCAACCTGGTGCTGGAGCAGCTGCGCTGCAACGGTGTGCTAGAAGGCATCAGAATCTGCAGGCAGGGATTCCCGAACCGCATCCCATTCCAAGAGTTCAGGCAGAGGTGAGGGGCTGCAGTTTAGGACTGCGGCCACTGCGGCGCAACGCCCTCCTATGCAGAAATCGTAACGTAAAGAATGAGAAGTATAACCTCAGAAATCTAAAACGCGTGCATTCTAAGCGTTGGTCCTGTTCTTGTTTGGAGGTATGAGATTCTGGCTGCTCACGCGATCCCGAAGGGCTTCATGGATGGAAAGCAGGCCTGCTGTCTGATGGTGAGCTTGGTGCTGACTTGTTCCTCTGCTCAAAGCTGAAGCAGATGTGGTGGTAACAAACTGCTCTCCTCCAGATCAAACACCTGGAGCTGGATCCCAACCTCTATCGCATTGGTCAGAGTAAAATGTTCTTCAGGACGGGAGTTTTGGCCCAGCTGGAGGAGGAGAGGGACCTCAAACTGACCGTCGTCATCATCGCCTTCCAAGCACAGGCCAGAGGCTTCCTGGCCCGCAAGTAAGCCCAACTCTGAGCCTGCAGACCGCTTTCAGATGCTTCGAGAAAATCTGTCCAATTTTTTTTTCTTTTTAGGGCTTTCAGCAAACGTCAGCAACAGCTGAGCGCCATGAAGGTCATCCAGAGGAACTGTGCCTGTTACCTCAAACTCAAGAACTGGCAGTGGTGGCGACTCTTCACCAAGGTGACTCACCTCGTCACGGACCCGAATCCCAACACCAGATGTCTGAAGAGAAACAAACACAATAAGTAGCTGACCCGAGCTGGTTCTGGGCGTCTGTCCGCGGTGCAGGTGAAGCCCCTGCTGCAGGTCACCAGACAAGAGGAAGAAATGACCCAGAAGGAGGAGGAACTCAAGGCAGCCAAGGATTTGGCTGTGAAGGCGGAGGCCGAACTGAAGGACATCTCCCAGAAGCACAGCCAGGTGAGGGACCAGCGTCTCCTGTCTTCACGGGGGGGCTGAAAGGGCGTTTGGAGCGAAGCCCCTCTCTAAAACCGTCGTTTGTGCAGCTGCTGGAGGAGCGCACCCAGCTGGAGATGAAGCTGCAAGCAGAGACGGACCTGTATGCGGAGGCAGAGGAGATGAGGGTGAGACTGGAGGCCAAGAAGCAGGAGCTGGAGGAGGTGCTGCACGAGATGGAGACCCGGCTGGAGGAGGAGGAGGAGCGCAGCCTCAGTCTGCAGCAGGAGAAGAAGGACATGGAGCAGCAGCTGCAGGTGGGCGCCTGATACCTGCTTCCTGATTCACATCAATAAAAAAACGATGATTTCAACTGATTTTTTTTTTTTATCACCTGAAACTTTTTAAAAACGTGCTGCGACGACGGCAGCTGATGGAGGCCCACATCGTTGAGGAAGAGGATGCTCGGCAAAAGCTGCAGCTGGAGAAAGTGGCGGTAGAAGGAAAGGTCAAGAAGCTGGAGGAGGACGTCCTGTTCATGGAGGACCAGAACAACAAGCTGCAGAAGGGACAGAATAGTCCTATTTACCCCGCTTTGGGCCCTTTCTTTTTTTTTTTTTGCTGTGTTCAGCGTTTTGATGCAGGGTGTTTTTACATCTTCAGGAGAGGAAGATTCTGGAGGAGAGGATGGCAGATTTGAGCTCCAACCTGGCCGAGGAAGAGGAGAAATCCAAGAATTTGACCAAGCTGAAGAGCAAACATGAGTCCATGATCTCTGATCTAGAGGGTCAGTAGATGCATTCAAAAGGAACGCGTGCATATTTATAATCACAATAGTTAGAAATTCCACACTTTTCTTTGGTTTGTAGAGAATAAAGGGCTGAGTACGGCGTTAGGTCTATGAAGTAAAAGGGGGTGTGTGTTTGTGTGTGTAGTGCGTATGAAGAAGGAGGAGAAGGGTCGTCAGGACATGGAGAAGGCCAAGAGGAAAGTGGAGGCGGAGCTTGCCGATTTGCACGAGCAGCACGCCGACCTGCAGGCCCAGCTGGAGGAGCTCAGAGCCCAGTTAGCCGCCAAAGAGGAGGAACTTCAGGCCACTCAAGCCAGGTGAGCAGCATGCTGTTGGGCAGAGTCTCCCTGTGTTCGTGATTCTTTGATCTCTCGGATCATCAAAGCTCAAGTTGAGGGTCGGCACCTAAAGGTCAGCGTCTGTTTCCTCTGAAACTGGAATCAAAGATGGAGCTGTGTGTTCATGTCCATAGTTTGGAGGAGGAGAGCAGTCAGCGCGGGGCTGCGGTGAAGCGGGTTCGGGAGCTGGAGGCTCTGATTTCAGAGCTGCAGGAGGACTTGGAGGCCGAGAGGTCGGCCAGGGCCAAGGTGGAGGCGGCGCGGCGGGATCTGGGAGAGGAGCTGAACGCCCTGCGCTCGGAGCTGGAGGACAGCCTGGACACCACCGCCGCGCAGCAGGAGCTGAGGTCAGGACGGCGCGCTGCGCACTTCTGATTGGGCCGCTCGTGACAGGTGGAAACTCCTGGTCGTCTGCATGAGTCTGTGAGCCGGTGTGTGGGATTCCAGGGCAAAGCGCGAGCAGGGAGGTGGCCTCCCTGAAGAGAGCCATGGAGGAGGAGGGGCGCACCCACGAAGCTCAAATCCAGGACCTGAGACAGAAGCACGGTCAGGCTGTGGAGGAGCTCAACGAGCAGCTGGAGCAGGCCAAGAGGGTAGCGTTGAAACCGTTCTGCCTGAGTCACCATGGATGAGCATCTGAAGTCACATCAGTATCACCTGGTGTGATGTGGCGCCCTCCAGGTGAGAGCTGGCCTGGAGAAAGCCAAGCAGGCTCTGGAGAAGGAGTCTGCAGATCTGAGCGCCGACCTGCGATCCCTCGCCAGCTCCAAGCAGGACGTGGAGCACAAGAAGAAGAAGTTGGAGGGTCAGCTGAACGACCTGCACTCGCGCTTCAACGAGAGCGAGCGGCAGAAGGCGGAGCTGAGCGAGCGCGTCTCCAAAATGACGGTAGGTCACACGGTCCCGCTTCCTGTTCCTGTCAGAGCTGCGGAGACGGGAACGCTCGTCCTCTCCCTCCATCTCTGCCAGGTGGAGCTGGACGGCGTGACGAGTCTGCTGAACGAAGCGGAAGGGAAGAACATCAAGCTGAGCAAAGACGTGTCCACGCTGAACTCGCAGCTCCAGGATGCCCAGGTGAGGCCGGAGAACGGGTCACAAACTCAAATGGATCACGTGGGTCACATCTTAGCCACATCTCTGACTCCGCCCTCCTCGTGGTTCTCCTACAGGAGCTACTGTCAGAGGAGACGCGTCAAAAGCTGAATCTGTCCGGACGCCTGCGTCAGATGGAGGAGGACAGGAACAGCCTGATTGAGCAGCTCGAGGAGGAGACGGAGGCCAAGCGAGTGGTGGAGAGGCAGGTCTCCAACCTCAGCATGCAGGTCAGTAACGGCAGGTGTTTGTAAGCATGAAAGAGAGAAGCACACCTGAACGTCTGCTGCTCCTCCCGCTTCAGCTTTCTGACTCCAAGAAGAAGCTGGAGGAGATGTCGGGGACGGTGGAGATGCTGGAGGAGGGCAAGAAGCGTCTGCAGAGAGACCTCGAGGCGTCCCACAGCGAGTATGAGGAGAAAGCTTCTGCCTACGACAAGCTGGAGAAGGGCCGCGGGCGTCTGCAGCAGGAGCTCGAGGACGTCCTCATGGACCTGGACAGCCAGAGGCAGCTGGTGTCCAACCTGGAGAAGAAGCAGAAGAAGTTTGACCAAGTACTGGTTCGCTTTTGACGCAACGGAGAACACTGGCGGTCCTGTTCCTGACCTCGAATCCTTCCTCTGCCCGGGGCAGATGCTGGGGGAGGAGCGCGCCGTTTCCTGCAAGTTTGCCGAGGAGCGAGATCGAGCTGAGGCGGAGGCCAGGGAGAAGGAGACGCGGGTGCTGGCTCTGGCCAGAGCGCTCCAGGAGAACCAAATCGCTCTGGAAGAGGCAGAGAAGACCATGAAAGCCCTCCGAGGTGAAATGGAGGACATCATCAGCTCCAAGGATGACGTGGGGAAAAGCGTAAGAGCAGCCGTCTGGGCGCCAGCGCGTGGGCTGCACCAGTATCTGCGATGGTTCGCCCGTCTGCCACCAGGTTCATGATCTGGAGAAGGCTAAGCGCTGCCTGGAGGCCATGGTGGAGGAGATGAGGACCCAGATGGAGGAGCTGGAGGATGAGCTGCAGGTCGCTGAGGATGCCAAACTGCGCTTGGAGGTCAACAGCCAGGCCCTGAAGGCGCAGCACGAGAGGGAGCTGCATGCCCGCGACGAGATGGGCGAGGAGAAGAGGAAGCAGCTCCTCAAGCAGGTGGAGAAATCTGCTGCTCCCCGTCTGAGTCCGCATCCTCAGAGCCGCTAACTGTCCTGGCTGCTGCCTGCGCCAGGTACGTGAGCTGGAGGAGGAGCTGGAGGAGGAGAGGAAGCAGCGAGGCCAGGCTTCGGGGAGCAAGAAGAAGCTGGAAGGAGAGCTGAAGGACGTGGAGGACCAGATGGAGGCCACCAGCAGGGCGCGTGATGAAGCAGTCAAGCAACTGCGCAAGATCCAGGTCAGAGCCCTTTTTCAAGCCTCTTTGGTCATGTGATTGTTCTACACCTCCAAAATCGACCCTGCTGCTCCCCTCACAGGGCCAGGTGAAGGAGCTCCAGAGGGAGCTGGAGGACTCTCGTGCAGCCCAGAAGGAGGTTCTGGCCTCAGCCAGAGAAGCCGAGCGCAGGTCCAAGGCCATGGAGGCCGACGTCATCCAGCTCCAGGAGGTCAGGCCCCGGCGAGAGGGACCTCCTCCGCTCGTTTGGCTCTTGGTTACCTTTGGTTTGGTGGCGTTTCTGATGCTCCGTGTTCCTACCGGCCTGTCCAGATGTTGGCAGCAGCTGAGAGAGCTCGGAAGCAGGCGGAGACGGAAAGAGACGAGCTGTCGGAGGAACTGGCCAGCAACTCGTCCGGAAAGTGAGCCTCCTCTCTCGTTCACGCTCTTCTCTTCCTACCGCTCTTCTGTCTGTCCTGCCTCCGTTTCTCCTCCTTCTGCCTTTAGATCGATGCTCTCCGATGAAAAGCGTCGCTTGGACGCAAAGATCCGCCAGCTGGAGGAGGAGCTGGAGGAGGAGCAGGCCAACGTGGAAGGTCTGAACGAGCGGCTGAGGAAGAGCCAGCAGCTGGTAGGTTCAAGGATCAGCTCACCCCAGGCGTAGAGGCTTCCCCAGCTTCAGCTCAAAGCGGCCGCCCTGTTTCCGGGTGCGAAGGGGGATCAGCTGGGCGCCGAGCTGGCGGCGGAGCGCTCCGCCTCCCAGAGCAAGGAGGCATCCCGGCAGCAGCTGGACAGACAGAACCGAGAGCTCAAGGCCAAGCTGCAGGAAATGGAAGGCCAGGGCCGCTCCAAGCTCAAGTCCTCCATCGCCGCCCTGGAAACCAAAGTGAGGGAGGTGGAGGAGCAGCTGGAGGTGGAGAGCAGGTAAAGGGGCATGGTGGGAAGTGGAGTCGAGCCCAAAACGAGACCCTGAGTGGCAGACGTTCCGGTGACTTTGTGGTAATGATGATGTGTAGAGAACGCCAGGCCAACGCCAAGAATCTCCGTCAGAAGGAGAAGAAACTCAAAGATCTGACCATCCAGATGGAGGATGAGAGGAAGCAGGCGCAGCAGTACAAAGACCAGGTGGGGCCGAGGCAGGCGGGTGGACGTCGCAGCTCCTCCTCCCCGCTCACTCGGGCTGTTCCTCTGTCCTGCAGGCGGAAAAGGCCAACGTGAGGGTGAAGCAGCTGAAGCTTCAGCTGGAGGAGGCAGAGGAGGAGGCGCAGCGGGTGGCCGCAGGTCGCAGGAAGCTGCAGAGGGAGCTGGAGGAGGCGAGTGAGGCCAACGACGCGCTGAGCAGGGACGTGGCCTCCCTCAGGAGTAAACTCAGGTATGAGTGACACGGCTGCATGACGCTGAAAGAGGGATTGCAGCGTTCCAAAACATCTGAGGTTGTAAAAATAAAAGCATGAGACCGTTTGTGACTTTGAATTCCTTTTTCCTCTTTATTTCCTGCTTCACGCCTGTCTTCAGACACCTCTGAGCTGCAGTCTTCCTCAAATATCCCCCTCTCCCTTAACCTCCCCCAGTTCACGCCTGCCTCCGCAGTTCAGAGGCTCCCTGAAAACAAATTTCTGAAACTTGCTGCTGCTTCCTGTCCTCTTTCTGTCCCTCTTCTTGCTGCCTCTTTTCGTGCTTTTGATGCGCCCTTGGGTGTTCCCAGGCGAGGCGGTGACTCCGGGTTCAGCAGCCCCAGCCCTCGAAGCAGCAGCGGCAGCAGCAGCATCAGGAGCTTAGGACTGGGAGGGAGCATCAGCCGAAGGAGCGCCATCAAGGAGAACTCGGTGGAGCTGACTGGAAGGAGGAACGCCGCTCGCCATCACCTCCTGCCTGCAGCTCGCCTTTGGAGCCCGAGGCCTACGACTACTGCCCTGATGAGTAGAGAAACCTGTGATGTCACTGCAAACACATTCTTAGCTTCTTTTTCATGTTCTTGAGATGTCTCACAGAAACATAAAAACTCTTAAGTGTTTTACTGTACAGAAGCTGAGAGCAAGCCATTATTTATTCCCATTATCGATCCGGTTGTCCGATAATAGGAGCACAGCTGCAGCGGCGGGTCTTGGCCAGTAGAGGGCGGAACATGTCTACAGGATCCACTGTGAACAAAACACCCGCAGATGATCAGCTGGTTATTCCATTTCTGTTGAAATTAGTTCTTTTTCTTCAGAACAGAAATCCATTGGTTATCAGATAAGCCAGCATACATGCATTTGAAACCAAATATCTACTCAGGGATGTTTTGTTTTGCTCATATTAATCATTTTAATGACTCCAGTTTTAGTCTGTCCAACTCCAGGATACCCAACTAACACCTGCACAGGTGGAGCAGCCGTCTTTTCTGAGTGAATCTGACCCACTACTGTTCTCAGCTTCTGTTAAAAATGTTTATTTTATCGCTCTAACTATATTTGCACCTTTCCCTTCCTCTGCTTGCACACACTGTTAAATTATTTATGAACCCTTATGAAAACACAAACAAAAAACCCCTAAAAAACCTCTGCAGAATCCAGTTGTCATCATTTATCCAATTCTATCGTTTAAACGCTTGTAGAATAATTTATTTAAATATATTAACGTATCAATATTGCAGATGCATTAAATAATCAACACGAGTTAGTTCCATTTGTTTTTCTGCTGTTTGAATTTCTCTCCATCTAAAGCCTGATTAAAACCATTTTAGAACCAGATGCTGGATATTTCTTTTTAGATCAGACAGTTAAAATCAGCGTATTACACTGATAAAGGATCTGACTGCTGTTCTCGGGTCGGCTCTCTTCTTCCACCTTTCA
The DNA here is from genome assembly GCA_000180735.1 of Tetraodon nigroviridis. NCBI lineage: Eukaryota > Metazoa > Chordata > Actinopteri > Tetraodontiformes > Tetraodontidae > Tetraodon > Tetraodon nigroviridis. The sequence continues at coordinate 506,118 of CAAE01014679.1, read as the reverse complement.
GAAGAAAACAAGCTTTTGTTTTCATAATGCAACTTTATTAATTTCTCAGACACACACACGAACAGGCAGAAGTGAATGTGAACAGAGAGCAAACATCTCACGCTTAGTGAAAACACTCTGAGCCTCACACTCGGTCCGTCCTCGGGAGCCAACCTGGGCCTGTGTCAGTGGCTAACCAAACCAACCACCTCTGTTCTTCTGAACATAAAACACACGTAGCCTTCACTGAAGTATCCTCATCTCAGCTAGAGACGTTTGAATTTCACTCTGCAAAGACAGAAGCTCTGCAGACGTTTCATTCAGTCAAAAAAACAAACACACCCCCTCAAACCTAAATACTGACTTCTATTGCTTATCGAGCTTCAACAAACACCGAGTCTGCTCGTTGACCTAAGCTAATCCTGTTGAAATGAGCCGCGGAGCTCAAGCTTTCCTCTCACAGTGAGGGTGTGTGTTGTGGGCTGTTTCCTCCTGAAGCAGCAGGAGGATCATCCCCACCTCATCACTGCTGGCTGCCGTAAACGTACGCCTGAACCTTTCCAGCTCGAGGGGCTTCGCCTCTCTACCGGACTGGACTTTGTACCCAAAGACAGAACTGCTGACAGACTCAACATGTAAGGTGGAAAAAACCTGTTTTCCTGAAGAACCAGAAGAAAAGTCGATAAAGCTGCAGACTGATGGCAAAACCCACATTTGACAACACAGGTCATTAAGGCCATAACGACGACACAGCAGCCCGAACATTTATCGTTAGAAAACTAATCTGGAGTTATTAAAAATACCAGTAAGTTTTAGTATCAACACCTCAGTCATCAAATGCAGATGATCAGTGTCGCTCTGACAAAGAAGGACGGGACTGACTAACGTAGCGTTCAAAATCCAAACCCCTGCCGAAGATAAAAGTGCTGCCTCAGCGTTATGATGCCATTAGTGTGAGCATGAAAGCTGACTTTGGTTTCACTGCGCAGGTCTGGGCGCAGGTGTGAGGAAGACCGCGGTGCTGGTGTTTGGTGCGGCTGAGCAACAAGCAGCTCGCGCTCACAGACGCAGCCTCTCACCAAATCACTGAACGATCAGCGACGAAACTAACACAAAGGTCAAACTAAGCAAACAAAGTGTGGAAGGTCTTATTTTGAAGTGAGCCAGTTCTGGAGCATTACTGCCCCCCGCTGGGCTGGAGACGAACTGGCCCGGAGTCACCCGGCGTCTGCGGCGCTCCTCCGGGACAGAACGCTTCTGCCTGCCCGCAGAGGCCAACGGCCTCTACACCAAGACTTTCAAGTGCAAGTGCTAATAACAAACCGGAGTACCAATGGAAACGTGTCCTTCCCTTCCGTCACGCGGTACCGTCACACGTCCGACAGGTCCAGACTGGATGGAGGTGGAAGCTTTTCAATATCACAGCAGCAATTTTGGCCCCGCCCCAAAGTCCAACCGCTTCTTCATCCTGTGGAACACAACCGACAGACGTCTACGTCCACAGTGCCACGTGCCACAGGGCCGCGGCGCACGGCAGCTCACCCCGCGCTGTAAAGGCCGTTTGTAGGGTGGTTCTCCGCGGAGCCGCCGGGGCCCGACGGGGATCCCTGCCCAACGAGGCGGCTCCGGCGGGACGCCGCCTGCTCGTTGATGTACTCCCGGCAGGACGCCAGCTTGGACTCCAGATTCTGAGACACAACAGAAACATTTGCCTGACGATTCATCTGCCACGGCTTTGAGACGTTTCCGAGGGACACAAATGCCTCTGATGGATCAGCAGAGCAGCACGACGGACCGATGAGCACGCCAGCAACGGCTCAATTCATGAAACCGGATTAGCAAAACAAAACCCGGCTCGTTTTCTTACCCCAACTTTTCTCAGCAACTCTCCAACGATGTTGAGAGCAGAGATCCTGGCCGAGGTGGTGAGCGGCATCGCCGGGAGGCTCTCGCCTACAAGAACGACCCCAGCGATTAAAAATCTCCAGACAAAAGTCAACCAACAGAATGCTTGACAATTCACCGCAACATGTAAAAGGCCTGGTAAGGAGGAGCTCCTGGAAGGGTCGGGTTGTTCTGAATGGCCCCAACCTTCTCTGAACAGGGACGCTCGGAGGCAAGAACAGCCACTGACCACGGGTGAAGGAAGGCGACGGCTTGGCCGGAGCTTCTGCTGACACCGGAGGTCGTGGCGGCGTGCAGACGAGGTCTTTAGTGCACGAAGGTGCGCGTTTGTCCTCAGGTCTTCGGTCTGGGGGGGTGAGGGGCGGCGTGGGCAGCCCTCCCGTGGTCACAGACGCTGAGAAGGTAGAGGAGAGCTCTCTGGTGGCGCCGCTGGGGGGCGGCTTCTTGTCCTGCACCTGCTGCTTCTGCTGAACGGCCAGCTCCTGCCTCAGGTCTGACACACAGGCGCACGCTTTCAACGGCGGAGCGACGCTGAGCGTCACCAAAGAGCACCGCTCACACGTCCCACCTCTGGCCTCGTCCTTCAGCCTCTGCACCGACTCCAGGAGATCCTCCTTCTCATCCAGCTCGCTCTCCAGGAAGGCGTTCCTCTCAATAACCTGGTTCATCCTCTGCTCAAAGTCCTCCAGGGACATGATGGTGGTCCTGTGAAACGCAACAAGTACGATTTAGAGCCGCTCCACTGTGAAAAGACAAGCTTCTTTATGTAGCAAGACAGAAGTTTCAGCTAATAGTAAATGAATTTTGCCATAGAAAGAGACCACGGTGACGCGGTCTGGTCGTGCAGCGAGTCCCCCGACCTCTTGGTCCGCTCCAAGTCATCGTTGGCCTGCTCCAGCTCTCGGATGTACTTCTGCAGCTGGTCTTTGATGGCCGTGTTCTCAGCCAGCTCGCCCTCCAGGCCGGAGATCTGCCGGTAGGCCTCTGAGCTCTGCGTCTCATACTTCTCCTAGGAGGTCGGTGGGAGCAGAGTTATGGTGAAGATGGTTCTAAAGATGGCTGTTCCTCCCCGACAGAAACACAGCTTGGACACAGAGGCAGAGGGAAGTGAGGAAAGCTTCACCAGTTTCATGTTTCAAAGCTGAGTTCAGAATTTCTTCCATTATCAACTGCATGAAAACAACAGCGAGATCATCTGAGATGACTCTGCCACATGAGCGGGTTCACTGTGGAACATCACCGGTAATTTAGCTGCGCAGCTGTGACCGTCCGACGGAAGGACCGATCCCCTCCAGACACAAACCAAACTGGAACCATCAGCTGCTTTTTCTGCCCTGAATGGAGCCTTTGTGGCCGCCGTCTGCCCACACCAGTGATGCGTTTTCAACGCTCACTTTCTGGATCAGCTGATGAACATGGAAGCTGAACACGTGCGAGCATTAACAACGCTGCTGGAGGGAGCTGGAGATGTATCTTGCCGCTGAGACCAGTTTGGTCGTGTTCGTACCTTGTAGTTCTCCAGCTCCATCTTCAGACGACTGTTGGCAGAAATGAGCTCCCGATTCCGCATTTCACACTGTTTGAGCTCCGTCTCCAGTTCCACCTCATAGTCCCGGCTCATCTGCTGAAACTCCTGCAGCTCCTCCTGGGCCTCCTCAGCGCTGCGTGCACCAACATGTGCAGAATGTTACCCACAAAGAAAACAGGCCGGTGTTGGCGGTTTGTTGGTTTGGGTCGTCCGGGTTTATGCTGTGAACCGTTAGTAGCTTTACTCATGGTTTATCCAACCAAAATGAAGAGAAAATGAAGTTTAGAGAAACAACAAACCCAAAGGCCAATTTTCAGTCATAGGATCCCAACATTTATGAATAAATAAAGACCAAACATAAGAAAATCCATTTAGCAAATAACCTCAGTTGTTTTTCTCACAGGAGACAAACAGAACATTTCGGAAGACAAAACAAACTTCTGTAGGGTTAAACATCTTCCTTAAAAGTCAAACATGAAAAGGGGGCCTAAGCAGGGAAGAGGGCCCAACCTCTGCTGGTTCCGAGCTGCCTGGTCCTTCCAGTACTCCAGCTCCTCCTCCAGGGACCCAAACCCAGGACTGTCCCCCATCTCCAGCCCAGCACCAGTTTCTGCAATTGAAGAATAAAAGTGGTTGATGAGTTGCCTTTAGAACCCCCACAAAGACTAATTAACATCTCCAGTTTTAAAGGCTTTTCATGGCTAATTGCAGAACGCTAAAATCCTCGAAGCCGCTGCCAGATTACACAAAAGATAACGGGTAACTTTTAGCTTTAGTCCCTCATGTTCTTCGCTATAAACTAGACTTTAATTCTGAAACATTTCAGATCATCAGACGGCACTTCCAAAAAGCTACAAAAGCAGGATAAGACGTCCGAAAACGAAGAATGTTCGAAAATCAGAATAATTTAGCCTCTCCGGCTAACAGAGTTGGGCTTGTTAACCATTTAAATCCCAGCTAAGACACAAAACATCTTAAACATACGATCAACAGTTGCCTCGTTCAACGCGGCGCCTTCTGCTCCCAAATCCTCTTCGTGTGCTGTTTCATGAATAATGAGTTTTGGGTTAAAATTCCGAAGCTAACACACCATGAGAGAACGTTCAGTCGGAGGAGTTGGAATCCACAAAGTTGCTACTGTTTGGGAGAGGCGTCGAACAATAAATGTTGTCCTTCATATTGTCTACAACTCTCCACCAATCACAAGTTAGATCGCAGGCTGGCTGTCCTCATCCATTGGCCCGCTGGACTGTCAATCATTTTTGTTAATAGGCGGAAACAAGTCTATTGTCCAATCATAAAATAGTGTCTTTGTCAAAAACGGAAGACTTTTTTGATGGAGTTCTGCGCGTTATCGCCCTCATTACAATTTTATTGTTTGTTTGTTTGTTTGTTTGTTTTAAATCTAAACGCAAACAATTACAGCAGAAGGCTGACTATTAATTTCTTTTTTTTTTTTTTTTTTTTTTTTTAGAATTTTAACATGAAAAAAGATTTTATCATACTGTATCAACTGTAATACAAGTGTTTAAATGAAGTTCAGATCAATCACACTCGCCGTTGCTAATGCTAAGTAATGTGATACGTTGGCCATTTGACCCAGTGGTAATTACATAAATGCTTTTACCTTTTTAAAATTGTGTCTTGTCTACAGCCCCTGTCCTTAGGCCAATCAAAAAAAGTAGCTTTTGTTAATCAATTAAATGTAGCATCTTGAAATACCTAAACTACTTAAAGGACAGCACCTTGTAGTATCCTTCACTCTGATTGGGAGATTTCCCTTCCTCTTGTTTGGGTCAGAGGTTATACTGGGGTTTTTTTTCAGAGGGATTAACCAGTCCTATCTGATCCTGGTTAATCCACGTACAACATGACCAGCGCATGAAGCCACACACACTTCAATCCCCTCCCGTCCCAGCTTCATATCTGGGCTAAATGATTTTGCCTCATGTGGACCAGAGATGAAAATCCCCAGTGTGGCTAAGAGTAACACTTTATTTCTCTCTGTGGTTTGACAAGTCTCTTGAATTCACACCCATATTTGCAGCATTAGTTTGTGACTGAAAGCTCATGAACGTTACATCAGAGCCAGACTCTATTGCTAATTTGCAGTGATGCACAACCAACAAACCCAATAAATAAACATGCTGCATCGTCTGCCTGCATATATTTTTAATGACATGAAGGAAATTTATTACAGGTTAGAAAAAGAAACAGATCATAGTTAATACTTAATTCAATGAATGTTTCAGAAACTGATTTTATCAACCAAAAAAAACAAAAACAACAACAACAACAACAACAACAGCAACAACAAAAACATGATCTCAAAGTTCTGTCTGGTTCCGGGGCTAAATTAGCAAGAGCCTGCTGGTGCATTAATGTCAGAAATGCAGAAAACCCACATTTGAAGACCCAGATGTGTACAGTACATAGCTCAATGTGTGCCACCACACAGCTGATGTTCAGGCAGCGTTCACGAAGGCACCTCTGGTTTGAAGCCAAACACTAAGCCCTTTTATCCACGTTGAAACCTTTGTTTTGTGTCCATCACTGCAGTTTGTCCTTTAGTTTCCATAAATAAATTAATCCCACTTATGATTGGACCACTTTTGTACAGCCTCCAACCCTCTAGGCAAATCTTCCTCTGCCCATTCTCAATTTTCCCTTCCCTTTACATTCTTTTCCGTGCCAAACGAGCCTCGCGCATTTCCTCCAGGGTCTTTCGAGGATCCAGAACAAAGGCCAGGGCCACAGCAGCGGTGCCATCGCCGCTCTGCCGGGAGAAGCAGAGGAAGGTGGCCCAGAGGAAGGCGCAGCAGCCCATGAAGGCCGTTCGCATGTACAGCGGCATCAGCACAAAGTTCAGAAACTGAAAAAGATTCAATGCTGTTCCAGTCATTCCATCCACACAGAGCTGGAGACGGTTCATGGCAAAATGTGCCGTTAAACAGATTTACCTGCATGAATGGCCAGTACATCAGTCCAGTCTGAAAGCAAAGATAAAATATTATTGTGTACTGTAGGTTTAAACAGATGAAAGAGCCTTTAGACTAGAACGTTTGTAGCGTCCATCACCTCCTGGCGTAACGCACCCGTCCCTTTGGTGGGATTTTAGCAGCTAAACGTCCTGAAAATGTGCTGAATGCAGCGAATCACCCGATTTGATCCCGGGCGCAGAGCCCAGGGCGCAAAGCGGTGGTGATTCAAACTAGGTTAATCTGTCAGCACTGCAGGTTCCTCCACGCTTACCTTCCAGGTGTTGAAGAACTTCTCTCTCCAGTCTTCAAAAATGTCCTCTTTGTCCTCCAGGAAGCTTACCCCTTCACGAGAAAACGGTTTCAATGAACAAAAACAGACTCTTCATTGGTGCTGTCCCACACACATGAAGAAATCGTTTTTTCCATGTTTTAACACACTTTTCCACACGCCGCGTCTGTGTGACCGCTCTCACCTGTGTAAAAAACACTGGTAGCTAAAGGCGAAGCAAAGCTTTGGTCCAACAGGAGTTTCCTGAAGACCATCCCCACTGACTTTCCTGGGAATCTCCTCTCCAGGGCGCGGAGCCAGAAATAATTGAAGTTTCCATGGAAGCTTATAGCCACAATAGCCACATTGCGCGTGTGGCTCCAGTCTATACGTTCCTTCTGCGCCATAAGTTGATGGGCGAGATCTCCTCCGGCGAACAGGCAGCCGTACAACGTGACGTTGGCCAGCCAGGGAAACCGTTTCACCGCTTCCTTCAGCACTGCTCTCCGCATGGTGGCACCGCGGCGCGTCACTGGCCCGTCCGAACGACCCTCTTCGGTGGGATGCTGGACCTGCGCTCGGCGTTCACGGCGCAGGCATTTCACTGAGAAGGTCCTGCTGGCAATCTTACCGGCAAACTGTCCACCTGCACATGGTAATCAGATTGGGATTAGGCAAACAGCGGCAGTAGGAACGCGATGCTTTATCAGGTCTGTCAAACCAAATGCAGCCTTACCGCATCGTTAACGAACATTCGCGCGGTGCGTAAAAACGGTCAAGTCCTCATTCTGGCGGTTGGAGTTGCCTCTTTTTCTGCACGTCGATCCGGGGTTCAGCGATCGCTAAACACGTCTAATCCTGACATTTAAATCCAGCAAAGAGGCGGTAATGACTGATATCAGACAGGCGCTAATCGGCGGATGGCCAGGGCGCACAAACCCGGGTCCGGCGCGTCACTGACAACCGCAGCGACGCGCAAGTGGAGCAAAAAGACGGGACAGACGTGACACATGAGGCTGAATTACGGACCAGATCTCATTATTTATTATCAGCCAAACAGGCAATTCATTATTGAGCTCTCACTCCCCCCACGAATACTCATCTCACATATTCACCCACAGACACACACGCAGCAGTAGGTGAAAATCGGCCTTTGGCTGGTTGTAGGGGCCTATGTCAACGTGGAAAAACTGCTGCACTTCGGATTCTACTATGTATCTATATAAAGTATACAAAGTCCGCCGCTACACTCCAGGGTATGAAGCGTGTAGGTGGTTATGATGAATGCATGAATGAATGAAAATGAATAAATATATAAAGTCACACATATAAAGTCACATATAAAGTGGGTCTGTTTGTTTTTCAGTATGACTTTGTATTTTCACGTGTTGTGGGCTTATCTAATTTGTGAGGTTATTCTTTAAACATTACACAATCATCTGCAAATATTGCTGACATCTGTTGTCTGATTAAAAGAGGGGGAGTCAAAGGTATTTAAGAGCCATCATCTGGCAGCACAACTTGCTGGATCGTACAGTGAGTACAGCCTCTTTTCTAGCATTGTATTATGGAGTGGTGAATGCAAACGTTCTGATTTCTTTTACAGATTTTCCCGGACAAAATGAGGCCTGTGGTGCTTGTTCTTGTTGCCGTCATCTGCACAGCGCTGGCAGGTAAATCCACACTTTTGCTGTGCTTCACGTGCTGCAGATGTACAGTTAGAACAATGCCGACGTCCTGTGTTGTCTGTTAGAGGGTGTCAGCGTTAAAAGCTTGGTGTTCCCCACCGCCACCAGCAACAGCTATGTGGAGATGGCCCCACTGAAGAGCCTCAGACTGAGCGCCTTCACGCTGTGCATGCGGGTGGCCACGGAGCTCCAGGACGAACGGGAGATCATCTTCTTCGCCTACCGCACACCTGATTTTGATGAGCTGAACGTCTGGCGCGAGCTCGATGGCAGGTACATGAGCTGGAGTTTGCAACAGTCCACATTGTCGTTTAACCACGGGCTGTTTTCAGGAGTCAATAATTCAAATTTTAAACAACTATTGTTGTAATCTTATGAAATAATCTCTTTTTTTCTCCCAAATGTGGGGCTGCAGACTGTCCTTCTACTTGAGTGGAGATGGAGTGCTTTTCCAGCTTCCTCAGCTTGGTGCCCTGCAGACCCACCTGTGTTTCTCCTGGGATTCCAAGACAGGAGCAGCAAATGTCTTCATGAACGGGAAGAAAAGTGTGACTAAAATTTACAAGAAGGGTCACATCATCCGACCAGGAGGTAGAGTTATCCTGGGCCAAGATCCAGACAGTTTCCTGGGCGACTTTGAGGAGAAGCAGAGCTTTGTTGGTGAGATCTACGACGTGAATATGTGGGACTCGGTACTCCCAGACAGCACCATCCAAGATGTGTACGCTGGGAGGAGATTTCCAAGAGGGAATGTTTTTGACTGGGAGGCCACAACGCTAGAAGTGAACGGCAATGTGCATGTTGTTAGCCTTGAACTGTAGCTGTACAGTCGTCCAATATGGAAACGAATGCAACATTTAGCTAAATAAAATCGTATCATGCAAATTCAAGCTCTTGTGTGCATTTCTCTTTTCTCGACATTAATTTTAGACTTTTCAAATTACATCCGCATTTGCTCAACATCTGAACATTCTGTCCATTATTGATTAAGCAAAGAAATTTAATGCTCCAACGCCAGTAGCTTTTTCTGAGTTTCGATGTGTGAAAAACTGTACGTGTGACACAAAACCACGTAAACACAAAACATTTTTACACGAATAATTTTATTGATGAATAAATGATATATGATTATGAAGTAGTTCGTCCTTCTGCCATAGGAGAGCCTTATGTGACAGCACATGTTTGTTAGCATAATTACTCAAAGAGTTGTAAACAGATATTAATGAAAATGTTCAGCTAATTTGAACATTAGAGCTCAGGAACGGATCGTTACATTTGGCGATGTTACATATTCCTCAGGGATTTAATCCCTTTAATTCCAGTTTGTTGTGTTCAAATGCATGATATTTGCATGTATATCATTTTAAAACTGATAACACAATCACAAAAATATTTGGGAGCGAGTGCGTGCGTGCGTGTGTGTGCGTGCGTGTGCGCGTTCACGTGCCTCGACATTGTGCACTGTGCAATATTGTGACACAAACTTGCTAAACTCATCATTTGCGCTCTGATTTGCTGAATGGGGTGATTGGCGTTAGAGACAGAACGTTCCTGAATATAATTGGATGGTCCTGGTGTCAATCAAAGTGATCTGAACTCTGATTGGCTGTGGCTCAGGCGTCTGGGAAGAGGCATTTCCTGACTCGAGCGAAACTTCGGCTTTTCTCGCAGCGGCTCTGACGCGTTTCTCAACTTTCCGGACGGAATGGCATCATTAAAGCTCTAAATTGGTACGTTTGAGATGGATGTTCTCACTTAGAAGTTAGTCTGCGGGCTTTCCGTCGTTGGTTGTAAATGTTAAAGGGGGATTAAATGTGTGCTCTCAAGTGTAATTCTACTTTTATTGTCTGTTGGTCGTTAGCTTAGCTCCAGCTTTGCCTGGCTGTTCTAGAACGTTTTGAACAACGACAAACCCCAATTAAATGTCATCATTTAGTTTTACTCAGTACTTTCTCATCTCTATACGACTCAGTTCGCCGTATTTTTTATGCGGTATCTGTAACGGCTCCGCCTGCAGACAGACACACGTTTGTCGCTAAGTTTCGCCATATTTTGTGAATAAACTTCGCCAGAGCGCCGTGCGAACTGATACCGAGGCACGGCTTCGTCCCTGTTTGTGCTCCCGCCGCGTTCATGCGACACAACGAGGCTGTTCGAGGGCGCTGCAGCATCTCCGGGTGATGGACCCTCCGGTCGAGCTGCTGCTCGCCGGACGTGCAGGAGAGCAGGGAGGAGGCAGATGCCGTTTCCGAGCCGCGCTCGATAAAAACTGCACCGAAAGACGGAACTGCTGCCAGCGGGTCGAGGCACGTCTGGTTTCTGCTGCTGTCTTGTCAGGCTTCTCTAGTAGCAGCCGCAGAGCTGCCTGCCCTGCCTCGGCTGGTAGCCACAGCGGCCTCGCATCCTCCAGGGCTGCTGGCAACGTTGTCGGCCTCAAGACTTTATCCTCCTTAAATTTGGTGCCTTTAGAGAACCTTTGCTTTTCCATCGTGCAGTGGGTATCAAATATCTAAGACTCAGAATCAGAAGCTACAGATTGAAACCTCTAGAGCAGACAGAGGGTGGCAGAATCATGACGCCCCAGCAGACGTGTGTGAACAGGACAGCTGACCTAAACAAGGCTGAGGTGTGTTTACAGCCAGAGCGGAAGAACGGTTCGCGTGTCGAACGCACAAGATTCCACCTGACGTTCAAGCCGCCGGCGTGAAATTCAGCATCTGGTTGGATGATGGAAGTTGTTGTTGTTGTTGACCTTTTCTCTACGGAGAACGTCTGGCCGAGCGGCTCCGGCGGTGTGTTTTAGACGTGCAGTGGCACACGTGACATCACGGCGACTTCCTCAAATGAAAGGAAGGAAGGACGGACGGAAAGACGGCGGCCACGTTGTGTCACCACTTTGAGCTCTGGTAACAATGAGCCGCAGTTCAGATAAATCATGTTTCCATGGTAACGACGGTTCAGATTTTTGCCTAAATGGGGAGAAAAGGTCTGAAACCTGTCCTGGCAAGTAATCCCAGAAATCTGTGGTTTATTTCAAATTAAATATTTTAGTCTCAGTCTACAAAAAGGAAAGAAATGGAATCTATCTTTAGATGGTGGGTGGGTATTTGGAGAATAATCTGCTTCACTGGTTTATTCCCCTCTGACGGGAGGACGTCGAGGCTGGCGCAGAAATACATTCAGGTTTCACTCTGCTTTCACTGTGAGTCAGAAACGCCCATTCCCAGCGTGTGTGTGTGTGTGTGTGTGTGTGTGTGTGTGTGTGTGTGTGTGGCTGCCCCTCAGCGCTGCAGGTTGAGAGCTCCTCCTCTGCCAGCAGCACCTTCTTGGTTTAGAATTGAACCAAAGGTGAACTTTCATGGTGGTTGTGCGGAATCGGGATTCTTTGGGATTAGGACCATCCCAGTGCGGCCGAGCGGTGTTGCTGGGGTTTATTCAGCCTTTATTTAAGCAGCTCCTCACACTCGTGTTTTTCTTCCCCTGGCAGAGCTCTGCGACCTCTGACCCCTGGATGCTCTGGCTGGTATGACCTTTGGCCCGATCCTGCTTCACGAGCGTCTGCCTGTCGTGTGCCTCAGCGGGCGGAACAATGTCGGTGGAGGTGGACCTGCTGGTGCAGGAGGCGAAGGAGAGCATCGAGGCGGCGCAGAATTACCGCAGCGAGCTGCAGCAGCGGCTGCAGGGCCTCAACCAGGCCCGCAAGCAGGTACCAGGTCTGCTCCTCAGGAGCCATCACCCCTCCGTCCGAGAGCTCGTCCTTCTTTCTGTACACCCCGCCGACACACACGCACACACACACACACACAGAAGGGTAAACAATGCTGCTCCTTCCTGTTTCTGCAGGTCAGTGGTAAAACGGAGGAAGTGAAAGAGGAGTGATAAATGAAAGGGAGCCGAGATAGCAGCGCTGGTTTAACGTCTTTATTTCCTCCCGTTGGTGTGTCTGATCAGTCTCAGCTGCTCAGCTTCTGTCTTCGCAGGGCAGAGACGAGTCACTGGCCAGTTCATGGAATGCTGGAACTTTCTGTCTCACACACACACAGCGAGGAGCTTGTGTGTGTGTGTGTGTGCGTGTGTGTGTGTGTTTTCTATCTGGAGGACATCTTGTCCCTCTTGAATTGTCCAAACAGTGTCGCCTCATATTTTTAGTTGAGCTATTATCTGAGAACATCAAAATATTGATCTTGGGTCGTCTGTGCGGAGCTGATAGCTGGCAGGAAGGGTTGCCGTGACGCCGGCGGTGCGCTTCCTGTGTCTGGCCACAGACGCACACGTGCACTTCATCGCGTGATGGCAGAAATCCCAGCGTGTGTTTCCATTCCTGCAGTCTCTCTGCCTGCTTGTGTGTGTGTGTGTGTGTGTGTGTGTGTGTGTGTGTGTGTCTAAATCAGCCGGTTTGGCCTCTTTCTTCCCAGGTCCGGGGCAGCTCCAGTCAGGCCCGCGAGACCCTCCGGAGACACTTCTCAGAGCTTCAGGCAGCGGCCACTCAGCTGCTGACGGAGCGGCTGGCGGCTCTGCTGGCCGAGGTGGACGCCGTGGAGGCGGACAGCGTCCGACCCTTGGATGAGTGCCAGAGCATCATCGAGCATGGCGTGGGCCAGGCGGACGAGCTGCTGAGGGACGGTGGGCGCACCCGTGGCTTCTGTTGCCTCAAGCAGCGGAGCTCATCCTCCGTCCGTTTCACCCGTCTGTCCAGGCGAAGCAGCTCTGCGCTGTGGTCTCGGAGAGAAGGAGGACAAACTGGGCAGTTTCACCAAGAAGGCCATGCACATCCAGCTGGACAGGTGAGGGGACAACGAAATCCAGTCGCTGGATCCCCGACGCCTCTTTTCAGAGCTCGGTTTGGTTCCCCAGCCTGCCCGAGATTCCAGCGCTGGTGGACGTGCCGAGCGTTTCCGCCCAGCTTGACGAGTCCCTGCTGGCTCTGCTGAGGGAGCGCGTGTCCCGCCACGGCTCTGTCTCCTCCCACCCGCCCGTCCAGATAGAGGAGCTGCAGGAGAGGCCGGGCAGCATCCTGGTCCGCTGGTGTAAGGTGGGTGGACCTGGAGGAGGGACTTATAGTCACAGAGGTAAGAAAATTCTGTCTGCTTCAGGTGGACGAGGACTTCCTGGCGGCGGAATACCGGCTGCAGTACCGGCGGTCTGGCAGCAGAGGGAGTCAGTACGAGGACGCCTACATCGGCAGGGACTGCGAGTTCCTGGTTCTTCACCTGGACCCGCACACGGATTATCTGTTCAAGGTCTGTGCTCGTGGCGAGGCTCGCACCGAGTGGAGCGCCTGGAGCACCCCGCAGACGGGAGTCACCACGCTAGCGGCCCTGGGTGGGTGAGAGCTCCGGGAAAGGCAGCCACGCGGGTGGAGCGCGGTGGGAATGAGCCCTGTGTTGTCTCAGAGTGGAGTCCCGGCTCCGAGGGCTACGTCCTGAGCAGCAGGAGGAACATGGCTCTGCGGAACGACTCCGCCCCGTCGCGCTGCCCCGCCATCTACTCAAACACCCCTTCGTACTTCTGTGGGCAGACGCTGACCTTCAAGTAATCACACACTCACACACTCACACCCACACACACACACACACACACACACACACACTAGGACTGTCGAAGGCTAGAAGGAAAAGTCCTCTGTGTTTGTGCAGAATCTCTGCAGCAGGTCAGGTGGATCGTAGGGACAGTCTGGGCGTGTGTGTCGACAGTCGGAAGGGGGCGGAGTCTCTCCAGAGAGATCAGGCCGTCTGTATTTCAACCAACGGTACGTTGACCACCCACCGGGAGTGGGCGTCATAGTTCTATAGCAGGTTTAGCTGCGCGTCTTGAGTTCATTTTGTGTGTGTGTGTGTGTGTGTGTGTGTGTGTGTGTGTGTGTGTTCAGGTGCCGTGTTTGTCAACGGTAAAGAGATGACCAACCAGCTGCCCGCCATCAGCCTGGGCTCTGCCGTGACCTTTGACATGGAGGTGGTGAGCATGTTTCCTGTCAGCAGCGGCGGTCAGAACGGCGGCAGCTTCAAGCTGAGGGTGACCATCGGCTCTGGGAACCGGGAGGTGGTGTTTGATTGGCTGCTGGATCAGGCCGTAGACTGCCTCTTCTTCGGCTGCTCTTTCGTGCACTCAGGCTGGAAGGTGCTGGTGTATTAACCACATTTTCCTAGCAGAACACCAGGACTTTTGCTCAGCTCTGAACAAAAACGCGATGGCCGCCGGAGCTGTGAGCGCTCGGGCGACGTGGAAGCACCGCCGACTTTCTTAAAAAGAAGCATTTGTATCGAGACCAACAAGGATTTCAACGAGAGACCTGGGGTTTTCGCTGGGGCAGAGAATCGGAGCGAAGCCCCCACGGGGCTTCCGGCTCGAAGCCAGGTCAGATACTGGTGCTTCTCGGCTGTCTGGGTTGATGGGTTCTGAGTGGTGTTTACGTTCACGCTGCCTCTGCGCGGGCGTCCAGGTCAACAGAAGCTCCGAGATGAATCTAAAGTTTCTTTGAAGACAACCTTGGATCAGCAAGCCGTGTTCTCAAACCTGTCAGAATTAGATCTAGTTAAAAAAACCCAAATATTTCAAAGAGTCGCTGTAACAAAGTCATGTGCTGCTTTTCTACCAACACACCTGATCGTTTTTTATATATACATTTCGGGGCTGTGAAGAAGCGTAATTGTGGATTAAACCTCAATCCAGCTGCTCCTCAGGCTGCACATCTGCTCAGGCTCATCGTCTGTTAGTCTCTGTTTACAGCTGTTTGGCTTCCTGTGTGTTTCCATCTGTCTTACAAGAGCGCTACAGCTGACCTCTGAGCCCAGCCAACATTTGGAGCGGAAAGGTAAAGTTGGAGAAGTTTGACTGTTACCAGAAGCTGAAGATTTTAACGATCTGGAAATGTTCTGGTGATGTGAGGAAGAGAAAGTAGATCTGATTTCATTCTCTGCAAAGTGTCATTCAATACTGTAATTTAACTTCGTCTTAGCCTTGTGAATTGACAATCCTATCAGTATTTAACCTTTTTTAATTATTATTTTTAGGGTATAGCCTGTTGTTGATAAATTGTCTTTGGTCTCTGATTCAAACTTATTTGACCTGATAGCAGAAGACAAAGCTGTTATCATTATTATCATATTTATTTTTTGATCCTGTCCAGGGCTCTTCAGAAAGACAAGTCGGTGTGTGAGATTTAAATATTGCTTTATGTGTAGAATAAGTGTGTGTGCAAGGTTTTGAAGCGTTGGTACACGTGGAGTTCTGCTGGTGGTGGACAGACGACATGGGAAGTAAACTTTGGAAGTAAATATTGGTGTTCGCGAGTTTAGACAACAGTTCTTTGGCTCTTGTAGCCGTGTTTTCCTCTGATGTTTGGCTTCGCGTTGGATGGCGGTGGAGCTCGGGATGGTACAGATTTCCTGAGATCCTGAACGCATCTTGTCTGGGAACTAGCGACGCCTGCTGGTCAAAAGGCGGTTCTACCCCTGCCAACCTTTTGCAATAAAGTTTAAAGGCTTTAAAATTAAGTAGATGTTAGAGTTTTATTATTATTGTCGGTGCTAGTATTGCTATTCCTGAACTTTTTTCTGATGCCTTTTATTCACGCCGTTTTTACAAAAGTTCCGTTAGATTTTTGTTTTTACCAAACACTGGATCGCGGACGTGCTGCCCCCCAGCGGGCGCAGAGGAGAACTGCGCGATTCAAACTCCATTTGTAGGAGGTGGATGGAGGAGAAAATGACAATATTCAAACAAATTTAGCTGCATCGTGAGGTGTATGCATGTGCGCTGAGATCGCCGATAGTATTTATGCTTTCAATTTAGTCTCAAATTATTTGACCACTTGTTACACAGGTACAAAACTGATCTTTTATTAGAAAAAAACCCAAAAACATTTGACTCAACTTAAAAGTTCACAAGGTCGAGCTGGTTTCACATGAACTCGAGTCTTTGACACGGCTCCTCCAATCTTGTGCAAAACGCTGCTGGTCTCGTGTGAATCAACCGTAAAGACAAAACTACAGCGGGCGAAACGCCGCGCTCGGCTGCCGGAGTGAAGCAGACGGCTGTGAGAAGAAGCAGATATTCTGGTTCACGGACAGCTGAACGAGTGTTTGAGCCTCGCTGGACCTGAAGATCATTTCAAGGCAGCAAGATCAGATCAGATGGTGCAAAGTCCACTCGGGTGGACCAGTCTGCAGTTAATGTTCCCCTTTGGTCTTTACAACGCAAAAAAACCCTACAAAAACCTTCTGGAGGTGCTCAGAGGTTCTGAAAACACTGATCACACACCTTTAAAAGATTATTTACACAATCCTGGCAACAGCGAGAATAAAGCAAAACCAGCAGAAACGGCTGAGATTTATCCCGGCGCCGTTGGGGATATTGCAACCAAGGGTTCTGAAAGTTCTCCTGCCCCCAGATAAAAAGGCTTGTCTGCAGTCCAACCCAAAGCATCTCGGTTTAAAACGGGCCAATAAAAAGCACGCTTGGCGGTCAGCGCTGTTGAGCCACGCTGTGGGGAATGTTGGCAGTGGAGCTGGCTGCAAGAAAACCCCAAGCACAAAACGCTGCACCCAAACCGCAGAGCTGCGCTCGTCGCAGCTGGTGTGTGTTGGCTTCAAGTGCTTCAAGAATAAATATGCTGCCGAACGCCGTTTAGACGGACGTGCCAATCCCCACGCCGAAACACGACATCAGGAGACGCTTTTGGACGCTGCAGGGAGTCACGTGAGGTTCTGTTTTATAAAATCACCAGAGGAGCGCAAAGACAACATGCAGGAGAACAGAGGGATAGCTTAGCGGTAGCGGCGAGACGTGAAGGCTAGAATAAAGGAGGGTTTGGACAGGAAGTACTTAGCCTGCCCCCTGGTGGCAACAAAGGCACTGACAAACTACAGTGGGACCAGATGCAACCATTTAGATTCAGATATGAACACGTGGGCCGGTTGGGATCCGGGTCAGACAGACAGTCTGTGGCGCTGACAGCAAGTCCCTGCTGTCTGCGGAACCACCCGGCCCGTCTGCTGGGCGAGGGGTCTGGCTCCGCGGCGGACCTGATGCTCCGGGGGCGTCTGCCATGTGCGCTGACTTCTGCTCGTCTGTCTCTTACAGATCCGCTCGGCTCGGTTTGGTCTGGGCTCCTCTGGTCTCCGGCGCCACGCTTCCGTTCTCCGGGCATCTCCTGCTGCTCTCAGGCGCATCCGGGTCCGGGTCAGGATCCGGCTCCGGCTCCAGCTCCGGCTGCGACTCCACGGCCGTCTCCCAGTCCTCCTCCTCGTCTTCCACCTCCGGGCCTCTGTCTCTCTGCCAGGCCTGGTTCTGGATGAGGCGCAGGCGAGCCATGGCCCGGTCGATGGTCAGCGTGTTGATCAAGTTGAAGTCGTGCATGCTGATGAGGTGCAGCAGCAGGTTGCGGCACAGGTTGTTCTGGACGATGTGGGCGCCGTGGTGCTCGGCGAACAGCAGACAGGCCTCGTTCATCTGGTTGTCGGCTATGAACCTGGAAGAGAAGCCAGCGCTTTGAGGACGCCCCTGGGTGGTCCCTCCGCCTGTCCCCCAGCGGACGGTCCCGCCAACCCACCCGCGCTTCATCACGTGGAGGTTCCACAGCTTCATGATCTCCTTCTCCCCCTCGTTGACGTCGGTGAACTCCTCGATTTGCTGCAGCGAGAGCAGAGGTTTGCGTTTCAGGACACCCTCCAGCGCCCTGCCGCCGTCGCCGTGACAACAGCCGAGGTCCGTGACACGCCTCATCCCGGAACGCACCTTGGAGGTCTTCTCCTTGAGCCAGGCCGGGTCCCTCTCGTCCTCGCTGTCCACGTCCATCTCCTGCGGCCGCAGCGGCACGCAGCTGTCGCTGTGGAAGTACAGGCGGTTGTGTCCGCTGATGTACGTCCTCTGCTGCTCCCGCTCGCCGTCCTCCGACTCCAGGAACTCGGACAGGCTCGCCTTGGTCCTCCTAGGTCTGGACAGACGGAGAAGACGAGTTCAAAGACATCCCTGCGACGGGACAGGGCTGGCCGCAGACGTGCCGAGGATCACCTGCAGGCCAGGACGTGGGTGACGGCCGTCCTCTTCACCGGCCCGTTCCTGCTGAAGGCGAAGCCCGGCTGGCTGTGGACGTCCTGCGGGTTCCCGGCGTAGGAGCCGTCGTAGCTCTCGTTGATGGACACTTCGATCTTGGCTCCTTTGGGGTGAGGCTGAGGGGAGGACAGGGGTTCAGCAGCGTCCCGCTTGAGGATCTGTGCCGCCTCCGTGCGGCTGCTCTCACCACGTAGTTGAAGTTGAAGCGCGAGTGGGACAGTTTGAGGTGTTTGAGCAGACTGTAGAGCTTCCTGCAGTTGAGCGTGCACCAGGGGCAGTGGAGGTCGTCGCGCGCCTCCGTCTGCTGCCGGGTGTTGTTGTTGTACTGGAACTGGAGGCGGCCAGAGGCGGGCTGGTCAGATCGGACCCGGCCAGGTCCGGAAGGTGTGGCCGGGACGTCCCCGAGCTGGGAGCCAACGGGCCCGGGAGGCGGACTCACCTGGTAGAAGATGCGGAGCTTCTGCCGCAGCTCAGATGCCACATGTTCTCTTCTGGTTTGCACCTCGCTGGTTACAGACTCCTTCACATCTGCAGCAGAGACACGTCAGAGCTGGGAATCTCTCCGGATCCACCCGAGACACTCTTTTCCGGCTCACTTGGGGTGTGTGCGGCCCTCAAGGTGCTGGGCCTGGCCTCCTGGTTGGTCTCGCAGTTGCGGGTGGCCAGCGGCTTAGCCACGGGGGCGGTGGAGCGGTCGGAGGCCTGGCTGGTCCAGCGCAGCGTGAACTGCAGGGTGGGGCCCTGGGAGAAGCTCTCAAACGGAGGCAAACACTGAAGACAAAAGCAGGTTCAGACGCCTCCACTGTGTCCGCTCAGGAAGGCGGAGCCAAACATCATCTGAAGGGGCTTCGTTCCCTGCACCAGGACCTGCAACCCAGCCCCTCCCCCGCGGGGGCGGTCCCTCACACACCTTTCCATCCAGGATGGTCTCCCACGATGCCCTCTTCTTTTTGCCGGGGCACTCCTCCGTCTCCTGCATGGACAGCTCGTACTCTCCGTCCAGCAGCTGCAGCCGCCTGCAACGAGCGCACGCGTGACTGCGGGGACCCCGCCCGTGGCGCGGCGCAGCGCGGCACGTCCGCGTCTGAGCCTCACCTGTTTTTATCAAAGACGGTCATCTGAGCCACAAACGTGGTTTCCCCCTCCTCCAGCAGCGACGAGCTCCTCCGCTTCCTGTTTACAGCTTCCTCTGCAAAATCTGAACCAGACAGGGAGGCAGCCGTTCGGGCCGGCTCGTCCTTTTCCCCGGAAATCTGTGGCTGGTCTGGCTGCTCACCTCTGTGGTGGTGACCCTCGCCGTTGCTCAGCCCGTTCACCTGCGTCCGCGGACACCCCGGCCTGGACACCCTGAAGAGCAGCGAGTAGGACTTGACCGTGTGGGAGTTGCTGGGCTCGAACTCGCTGCTGGGGACCAGCAGGGCCGGCAGGGCCGCCGGCTTAGCGTGAAGTCGGCCGCCGCCGCCGCCTGGGTTGAGAGGAACCTGCTTTTTCCCTGCAGGGACCTGCTTCACAGGACAGCTCACGTCCTGCACGGGATCAAATATGTCAGGTGTTTTCCAGCGCAACCAAAAGAGCAACAGCAGCACAAACTGGGAGATTTCAGAGAGCAGAGAGATCATAAAAATGTTCACACCAGCAAGGCGGAGATACCAACACACCTTCCTCTTCTTGTGACAAACTTTGACCAGCAGAACCTCCAGAGACACAGAGTTCTGCTCGTTCTCACTGTCCTGAGATAGCTTCCCTGGAAAACACAAAACAAAACATACATATTCCCTCCAGGCTAAAACACAAAAGAAGGAAAGAGACTCACCGGCTTTGTGGAAAAAGCCCGTGAAGGTGAGCTGGAGGTTGGAGGCCAGGCTGTGGACAAAGGAATTCATTTAGAGACGGAGACCTTGACCTGATCACATCATCCTCCTCCTCATGAGGAAGATCAGCTGGCGCTGCACCCTTCACCTGTGGCTCTCCTGTTCGCCTCTCATCTTCTCCACCTTGAACAACAGATTGTCAACCTTGGTGCTTTTCCTGTGCGAACAGACAGCTGGCGTTAGTCACACCCACCCACAGCGGCAGGAAATCACAGCCAGTCAGGGCCGACCAGCCGCGGACGAGCTTCCTGCTCCTCAGGTGGGACAGGAACGCTTCCCACACGCTAGCTGTTCCCCCTGGGAGCAGCTCCAGCTGGGGGCACACGTGGATTCAATCCGCTGGGCTGTGGTCTTTTAGAATTCCCCCTTTCATCCCACAGTCCTAAGGAGCCAGCGTAACCGAAAACACCTGTGTGCGGCAGGAAGCCGCCGCAGCGCTGCCGCCTGGTTCAACCCGGAGCCGCTGGGCTCGTCTGAACACCGAGTTCATCTCTGAGAGAAGACGACCGTTTTATTTCCACTGACCTGGAACGTTTTTCTGCAGGTATTTGCGCTCAGAGAAATCCCTGCAGATCCGCCCCGAGTGGAACTGACTCATTTCAGCTCGCACAAACTCTCGGTTTCAGGTACAGTTGCGCGCAGCCTGAATCACTAACGCTAGCCCTCCCAAGCCCCCCTTTGACGTGGTTGAGCTCCACTGTTGATCTATTTCTCTTTCACGCAGCCTCGACTGTACAAGCTTCAGTCTCAAAGGCCGAATGCATCGGTCTTACGGTTGTTGGGGGGTTTTCTGGCTGCATCTCCAGACCCAGCTCCACCCTCAGCAGCCCTCCCAGCCGCAGCGGAGCCCAGCTGCTATCTACACACCTGATCGTTGAAAAACACCACAAACAGGTCGGTATTTACCTTTTGGCATTATTCCTTGAGTTTCTGTGGGACATGTAGGTAAGTGTCCTGTGCAAGAATATAGGCTGAGAAATGCAGGAAAGACACAGAAGCATGGGGAGGGGGGGGGTCAATTTCAACAGCAAAACTCTGCATTTGTACAAAACTGTTAGATGTAGTGTGAAACTCACAGCAATCAGGTTTCTGGTGCGGAGGAACCTGTAGATTTGGGTCGGCTCTGCAAGTTAGAGGGTTTCATTATTATCATCTTGCCTATTCATTCAAACATTACTAATCTAGCTTCTGTGCAAACACATAGAGGGAACACCAACGACCGTTGAAAGAAAGGCTCATGAAACTTAACCATTTGAAAAAGCCTAAAAATGCAGTGTTTAAAGAAACATGACAGTTTTGTCCGCCTTGAGCGTAATGCGGCATGTGGAATGAACAGGAAATGCATTCTGTTCATCACATGCATGTAAAAGAAACGTTACTGCACTGGTACAAGTTTGCCAGTCTGCCTCTGCTAAAGTTCTACCTCCGGCGGCTAAAGCAGCCGGGCCGGTCCTTTCACAGCCCGGCTGAAATGAAGACCGCGTCACTTTTGAGTGCAGCTGTAAAAGTGAAAGAGCGAACGTGGAGTTGAGGAGCAGCGACTCACTCTCGAAGGCCTGCAGGAACAACTCGTGGTCGCCTTGGGTGTGCAGGTTCGCCCTTCTGGCTGCGGCCATCGCCGCCGAGGACGGCTGGTACAGCCCGTTAGCTTTGCCCCCGGATCCAAAAGCCACCAGGGGGTTTCCAGCCGCGGAGTTCTGCTTCTGTGGAGCCATCGCCCCCCAAAAACGGCTCACGGCAAGTGTAACAGCGCCAGACTCGAGTCCTCTTCCTTTGTCAAAACAAAAGAACCGCGTTTGATCCAAACAGCCGGTTAGTAAACGGTTCGCCACCAGCCGCTCATTTCACAAGCACAACGTGAAAGTTTCAGTCTAGAGTACAGGACGCTGGGGAGGACACATTCCAGCGTTTTCGTGTAAGTATCTGTTTAACAGTCACGGAGGTCGGCGAACAGACCTGAAATGCGCGAAACGAGATCGCAGCCCCCGGCAAACTGTCGCGGTTCCTTAGCTAACCGGCTAACTTCCGTAGCCGGCTAGCAATAACCGTGGGCTAACCGACTAGCTTTATAAGGCTCTCCGAGGCGATAATGTTAGTACGTGAGTGATGCTGCTAAATAACGGTTGGCGTATCGATTTAATACCGCGGACTGCTGCAAGTTTGATTATTTTTTTTCTCAGGCTCTTCTTGGCATGTTGTTATTGAAAATGTCCAACTACAAAGTAAGCTTGTGATTCCGGACGGGCTTTATTAATTAAAATGAACAAAAATGTTATGAGATCGGTATTTATGCACTTTTCTCAAAATTACAACGTTTAAAAAGAAAGTAACTTACATTTCACAAAGAAAATAGATGATTTTTACACAAAAAAAAATCACAGACGTTTCCAATCCAATCACATTTTTACTTTTATTTGGAAGGCAAAAGCTACAGATTTCCGGCTATTTACTTTGATTTTACTGCTTGACACATTTAGGACGAGGACTCCTCGGTGACTTGTATTGAAAGATCCCGCCTTCTAAAAGCTTTAACCAATCACCGCTCTTGTTTGCAAAAACCGGTCTTTTCATTGGACGAAACAGCCGGTTTCGTACCAAGTGGTAGCTGGAGGCGCAGGACGCATAGTTGCCGCCTGAGATGGATAGTCCAGAAATATAAAACGTTCTTCTCAACGTTCTACAATTACTAATCTTCTGCCCCCTTAGACTATTACACGAATTAACAGAAAAGATCCAAAAATCTTGACAGGCATGTCATTTTACCGTGCAACAACTTAGCTGACTTTTTCCTTATTTGGGCTGCAGCCAATTTTACATCTAGTCATGACACAAATCTTGCAATTTTAGAATGTTCCAAACAGATTCCAAAACAGATTCTCTGTACTTCACCGTCTAGTAAACAGCACCCGATTTGGAATAGACACATACCTATGGAACTCAATAAATGTGGTAAAGCAAAATATCCTTTATTTTTGCTCTTTATCTTTTTTTAAGACCACACATGTTAGACAAACACCTTCAGTTAATAAGTTTATCATTGAAACATGTTCCCTTTACCAGTAGGTATAATATGAGCTTGTCAGAGAAACAAAGATGTGCACAAATACAGTACTCCAGAGAAGATAAATGCAAATTAAAAAAAATCACAATAATATTAATTTTAAGCAATTAATTCTACCATGAACAAAACACAAAACTTGGATTACAAACTGGAAACACCACCAAAGGTAAAAATGCATCTCTAAACAGAACAACACACAGCCCGCTTTTGCAAATAACTTTAGAATAATAATTAGCCTTTACATACTACACCTCTAGTACCAGTGAAAATCAACTAATAGAAAGAATAAACAGAAGAAAAAGAAAAATAGTTACATTTTCCAGTGCATGAACATCTTAACAGTGTGTGTGTGTGTGTGTGTGTCACCTAAAGCAGAAAAAGCTGCTATGACACATAAAGGCATATATGCCAATCTCGCTGCATCTTTCTAGTGAGTTAGATATGATGGACGCCGAACACTCTCAATTCAAATAATTCCAAAACAACATTGAGAAAGAACTTTGACCACCATATTATTTGTAAGATAATATATAATGTAAATGTCAAAAATGTCATTTAGCAAATAAAACATGTGTGAACCTGTGCAAACAATTCATCTTGAGGTAATATTGTAATCCTATGTTACGGTTTAGTTGTGAATGAACCGTGCCGACTTTACCGCACATCACACAGCTGATGGATAAGATTCTCAGGGCCTTTTGTGGAGCTGTAGGACAATCTTACTCAAATGGGACCAACTCATGATCCACGTAGTTTGAAAAAGGAGCTTCTGCTCCAAATAAAAATGGGGCTGTAATAGAATGAGATTCCACAGTTTAGTTCCAGTCAGGGTTTTCTCCATAGTATATAGGTCATGAGAAATATCAGGCCAGCAGAGAGGCAGGCAATCACAATCTGATGGATGGAGAGGACATTTTCCAGCGTGTGGATCCTCTCCTCCATGGCACTGGTGTGGAAGTAGTCATAGATGCTGGCCCCGATGCTCCAGAGTGCCCACACTGTGTCCACCACCAGCGGCATGGCCATACGGACAGAGGGTCAGGCAGCCTGTCAGCAGCTTAAACAAGAACCCAATTTCACAACATTTTAACCTACATGTTGACATATTCATTTCATTTAAATGTAAATTTTAAAAACTGCACTAAACACTTAATCAAAAACGAATAATTAAACATAATACAGACTGAATAAATACAGGTGTAAAGACGTACAAGAGAATTAAATAAAATTCTTTTCAGAACGCATCAGGGCCATCAGGTCCGCAAATGCCCACAGACACACACTCACCTGAACACACCCCACACACACCTGAACTGCCACAACCCGTCTACCTCCTCCTACCTCCACTGCACCTTATTTTGCACTCTAGTCACCTTTGTAAATTGTAAATACCTGCATATGTAAATTGTACAGTGTTATAGTCTATTTTTAATATGTATATTCTGCTCTGAAGTTGCTGCTATCGGGAGTTCCTCCCCAAAATTTCGTTGTACCCTGGGTGCAATGACAATAAAGGACTTATCTATCTATCTATCTATCTATCTATCTATCTATCTATCTATCTATCTATCTATCTATCTATCTATCTATCTATCTATCTATCTATCTATCTATCTATCTATCTATCTATCTATCTATCTATCTATCTATCTATCTATCTATCTATCTATCTATCTATCTATCTATCTATCTATCTATCTATCTATCTATCTATCTACAACAGCACCGGAGGTCACCTGCTACTATCAAGCTAGCTAACGAGCTGTGTTTACGTTGTTCTTTGCCCAATATACATGCACTATTGGTTCAATAAAGTTACTTACAGCATGAGCTTCTTTATTACATAGGATCGACACCTTTGCACCTTTACCTGCGGAAAAATGGCGTTATCTTTCAACATCGTTTACTTTCGTTTTACAGAGAAACGAGTCCATCTTTAGCAACTCCGGCTACGTCCGGTTGTGCTCTTGCTCAACGCTCCCTCTTCGTTGACAAACGTTCCTTCTCCTTCGCCAAATAAACAGTGAGTGTTACAGCTGATTATACGGATTAAACAGACAAATAAATAAAATCCTTCAGCAACATTTAGTCGTTCTCAGCGATTTATTGTCCGCTGTTTGACGGACGGTGCCAGGCGCGGTGGCCAAGTGGTAAGGCGTCGGTCTCGTAAACCGAAGATCGCGGGTTCGAACCCCGTCCGTGCCTTCGAGGCGGAGGGACCCACATGACTTTTGGAACGGATCACGGACGCGCTAAATCCGGATGTTTACGTCAGACTTAGACACCTGTTGCCCGCCGCGACAACGTTAGCCTTTTAGCTTCACAATTAACAGAGTAGATGTCGACTACCTTGTGTCTTTGTTTAAAAAAATGTTTTGTCACATGTTCAGGTGTTTATTTAAGTAAGCTCATGTGAACACCCCCCCCCCAAATATTCATTTTTGTGAAAAAACATCAGACGTTTAAGTGACGCATTAACTACCGAATCACAAAATCTATTGATTCCCTTAATGGCCGTTAGCTCGTCAGGGTCTTTGGCGGACTTTGGCGCCTCCTGCTGGTCATTCCGACAATGTTTGACCGGAGCCTGATGCGTCATACCCGGATGCGGAAGAGCTCCGCTCTGCCCGGCAGCATGGCGGACCAAAACACCAACGACGCAAAAGAATCGTTTTATAATGAAGTTTTAAGGTCCGTTTTCTTTCCCAGACGATATCGTTTGCTTCTTTATCACAAGAATATATATTTTAGCTCTCTAAATTTGTTTAAAACTGTGTTCTCGAGATGCTTTCCTGTCTTTGTTTACATAATTTACAGTTCGCAAAGTTTTGAGGTAGTTTTCTTTCCAAAATCAACACCATGGTTCTGTATTACCGCCAGTTTCTGTATCAGGTCCTGTCAATGAGAACGATTTTTCTTCCATGTTGTGGAGTTGTTGACATTTTACTGTTCTTTACCCAGTGAAAGCTACAGTTGAACACCCTCTCTCCAACAGTCCCTGTGAGCTGTTTGCAGCTCGGTCCAGGAGTCACAAAATCCCCGTCAGAGGCCAGAAGGATTTCTTCCCCGACAACTCGGAGCAGCAGAAACGGCGGCTTGAGCAGAGTCTCAGTGAGCATTGGAGCCTTTTAGCAGAGGAGAGAGTGGAGAGGCTGTGAGTAGCGACAGTCCAGCGCCAGCAGCCTTTGCAGGCCAAAGAAAGACTTTGGTTCTGGGATCTAAAGCATCCGACCGTTCTTTTCCGACAGAGGAAGCCTAGTGAAGGCCAAATGGATCCCAAGTGAGCAGACAGTAGAGCTTCAGACTCCAGCTGTGAGTGCTGTCTTCAATGACCTTTTTATAAGCTTGTCTTGTTATAAATGACATTCCAGAGTCTGCTGTTCTGACGCAGGGCAAGTTTTGGCAGACAATGGGCTTCTCTGCTGATGGCAAGCAGCACCTCCTCCCTGAAGAAGCGCTCTACCTGATGGAGTGTGTAAGTGCTAGACACAACCCCACAAAGCCTTTTTTAGCCATGTCAGCTTGAACACGTGCATGTGTGCAGGGAAACCTGCAGGTGTTTTACCAGGACCTGCCGTTCTCCATCCAGGACGGGTACGAGAGATTCCTGTCCTCCAGCACCGTGAGCCTCCAGCAGTATCAGGTCCCGGTTAAACCCTGCTCCCCTGAATGATAGCAGCATAGCAGGAGCTCTTTGGTGACGTTTGTCTCTCCCTGCAAAGGTTTTTGCACACCTGAAGAGACTTGGCTATGTGGTGCACAGATTTGATCCCAGGTAAAAGAGCTTTAGTGCCCCCCCCCACACACACACTCACACACACACACACACACACACACAAACGCCAGGTGGGTGTTGTTGGAGATAAGCTCTCGATCTGATGAGTTTCCCTCCTGGTAGTTTGGTGCCGTCGTCCTACGCCAGACAGCTGAACCTGCCTCTGTCACGCGACAGAGCAGGGAAGCCGCTGAAGCGTAAGCCAGCTCCAGCCCGCCCGCCGCGTCCAGGTAAGCCCGGCCCACATTCATGGCATGAAGGCCTGACGAGAGAATTTAGGTGGTTTTTACCTGCTGCAGTCACCCTGAAGAGCCCAGCACATCCACCCGCCGCCGAACAGAGGCGGGTGGAACCCACCCAGAGCCCCCCCCGGCTGCACCAGCACCCTCTGCAGCTGCCGGTAGAAGCTGGTGGGACGCAGGCGAGCGCCTGGAGCACGCCAAACGCCGGCCTGACTCTGCTCCCCCTCGCTGGCGGTTCAGCTCCATCTCTTTTCCCGACCTGGGCGCCGCGGAGGCCCCGGGCAGCTGTTTGCCCCCGCCAGATCCCTCTCTGCTCCCCGGGCCTTTTTCTGTAGGGGGCTGTGAAATGGACCCCTGGAGACGGAGAGTAAAACTGCGGAAGGTGCAGATGTCCGCGAGGGACCGCGAGAGGGAGGAGCACAGGCGCAGGCGCCGGAGGGACATCAACAGGGACAGAGAGGTTTGCAGCACGTCCTCAAACCGAGGAACTCCGCCAGCCTTTCGCTCAATAGTTGGCGTATCTGTGAAGGTCCAGCGGTGCAGAAACTGGGCAGAATACGGAAAACTGCTGGAAAGGAGGGGGCGAAGGCCAGCAGGTGGACACGAGTGCCTCTGGAACAGGGAAGTGGCGCCCTTGCATGACCCCCGCCATCCCACCCCTACAGGTGAGCTCGCGGCTTTGATTTCACATCCACTCGGGCTTAAGTTTAGGCCTTTGATGTTGCGTATTTCCGTTTTTTCCAGCGGAGCTGTTGGAGAAAATCCGTGTGAGCAAATCTACACATTTACTGGAGGGGGCGTCCAGGTAAGCCACCTTCCATCCTTTAGAAACCATGTCAAATCCTCTGATTATCGGTTAAGGACGGAACACCTTGTTTCCTGTATAAACGTGGGCTTCCTGTGCAGGTGTGTGTGTCTCTGATAATGACCTTCCTGCTGTCGGACAAAGGAGAGCGCCGCGGCGGCTCCGGCTGTGTTTGGCCCGGGCTTTGCCCCGCTTGATGATTACCTGCTTGTGTGTGTTTGTCTGGCCAGTATGAAAGCTTCGGACCAGTGGAGGATTTGTTTCAATGTTTACCAGCCTGACTCGGCGGCTGACTTTAAGAAAAGCAACCCGGGGAAACCTTACACCCGCATGTGTGTGTGCAGGTAAGCGTGTCCACTGTTTGCTCAAGGCCAACTAACCGGAAATGAGTTGCTGGTAATCTCGTGCTAGCTGCTTCATGACATCTGGTTTGGAGCAAGCATATTAGAGAAAAATCTAATTAACAAGAATGAATATTTGTTTTGTGGGTAAATAAAATGAATGATTGTAGCCTCGTCTGGAGAAATCAAGCAGTCGGACTGGGAGGCGTCTGTGGTTGTAACAGCCGGCTGTTTGCTTCCCTGCAGTTTCGACGGTCCCGTTCCCGACCTGCGCGCTATCAAGCTGCTGACGTTCCAGAGCGGAGACGTCCCCGTGGTCATTGCCGTGGTGGACCACGGAGACATCTCCTTCTACACCTTTAAAGACTTCCAGCTGCCCGTCGACGTGTACCCCTGAGCATATCGGCGTCTGTTACCCTGACAGCCAAATAAATCCAGTGATTGTTCCCCAGAGGTGCTGGACCTGTTCGTCTGCTCTTTGCTTTTAAGGGTCTCTGGTTTGTGGTTTGTTGCTTGTCTGAAATATTAAACTCGGCCCCGTGTTGACCTTCAAATCCTCCCTCTGGTTCTTTAAGTGAGGACAACAGCGAGCACACGCGTGGACACGCTCCGCCACCCGTGATGTTGGCGTGTTCCGCTCATGTTGACTTTATGCTTCAGCTGCAGGAGGACAATAAATCCCTCACCCTCGTCTTTAATTGCCTCGCTCGTCATTGGGCAGCTTTATTGTCTGATGCTTTTGGCAGCTTTGTTTAAAAGCTTTTGCCGACTCTCCCAGCGGCGAAGCGCCATGGCAGCTCCGAGGGTTCTGGCCTTCCTCGCTCTCACCGGTGCGTCTTCCCTCCTAGATTTACGCTGACGCTCGTTTCTTTAGAGCTAAAATCTTTTCCCGATCTTCCTGCAGCAACTGTTTCCAGCGGCGGGGCAACCGACTGCTCGTATGAGGAGCTGATAAATCATTTAAACTTGACTTCCAGCAGTGACCTGTCGATCACGAGGCCTGTGAGACGCTGGACGACCCCCACCCCCGTCTTCGTTGACATGCTGCTGTACAGCATCGTGGAAGTGGTGAGTGTTGGTGAGCTTCTCGCTGCTGCTGTCGGACATCGGCTGCACGTAAACCTGTCCTTAGCTGCGCATTTGTCTGTTCACGATTGACCCCAGTGCTGTTTATGTTCACAGGATGAGAAGTTTCAAACGGTCCTGAGCCACATTTCTGTGTACACGGTAGGAAAGCGTCCCTTCTAGTTTGGCTGTGGAACCTCAAGGAAGCCGTTTGAGAAGGTACCTGCCATCTGTGTTCTCAGAGGTGGCAGAACGAGTTCCTCTCCTGGACCCCGTCGGACTTTTGTGGGATAAAACTGCTGTCCGTCCCGCTGTCGCTGCTCTGGCAGCCGGATATCGTCATCAGAGAGGAGTGCGTAGGGTGGATTTGATTTCAGAAATCCACTTTCCTTTTGTCTCAGGAAAAGCAAATCTGTGTTTGTTCTGTACAAAGCAGAAATCTGGGTGTTTTACAGATTATTCAGTCTTTGACACTGATGGTAATTATGGCTGAAAAATGGTTCCTCCATCTGATTTATCCAGACTGCAAAGATTAACAAGCACAGAAATTTGAAACCCAATTTCATCACATCTACTTCGGTGTAATTTCAACAACTATTTAACGACTGTGGCCGTCTTCATTTTCATGAACATTTGTGAGAGATTGAGCAGATGTTTCTTCCTCTGTGTTTTCCCATCTCGCCCCATCTCACCCCCCCAGCATCTCCGACAGCTCCAGTAGCTTCCAGAGCCCTCTGGCCACCATCTCAGCCGACGGCTGGGTTCACACAACCTCCCGCCACATGCTGACCTCCACCTGCAAGCTCAACCTCCAGATGTTCCCCTTCGATGTGCAAAAATGTAACCTCTCGTTTGGCTCCATGTCCTCCTCTGGTAAGGTCTGGCACATCCATGAACTCATCTGTGGTTTTTTAAAAATGTATTTTTAAGGAAAAGTTTTCTGTGCAATGGTTTTTTTGGTCGCCAACACAGATGACATCATTAGTATGCAGGTGCAGAACAATGATTCGTCCCAGTTTCGGGTCTATGAGCAGACCATAGTGACACATGGAGAATGGGCGCTCAGGAATATCAGCATCAACGGTTGCAATGAGACCAGAAATTATTTTTCTCAAAGCGCCGTCATTTACACGGTAAGAAGAAATCCGAAGTCCAGCGACAGGGTTGCTTTTCACCCCTGACAACAATTCTGACGACTGTTTCAGATCACCATGGTCAGGAAACCTCTTCTTTACGTGGTCAATTTCATCGTACCGCTCTTCTACCTGCTGGTGCTTGACGTGGCCTCCTTCTTCATCAGCGAGGCCCGGGGGGAAAAGCTGGGTTTTAAGATCACCGTCCTGCTGTCCATCTCCGTCTTACTGCTGATCCTGAAGGACATCCTTCCGTCCACAGAGGACAACCTGCCCATGATCGGTGAGTGCTCCTGTCAGATTTGACTGCATCGAATCCTCAAACATGGACTTTTCTGGCCTCTTTTCTAGCCAACTTCTGCGTGGGCGTCTTTGCCCTGGTGGGGATAAGCGTCCTGGAGGCCATGGTGGTGACCTTCTTATCTGACCTTGATGGTTTCTGTAATCAGAAAAGTAAAAACAAGACGGTGGAGATCGGGCTGGAAGTCAGCAACGGTAAAAGTCATTGTGGTAGTTTTGTTGACGACCTGCACATTTCCATCCAGCACACAGCTGTCACCCATTATAAGTTACTGTGACACAAAATGAGCCCATTTTCCTCCACAGAGAATGATGAGGAAGCAGAGGAAAAGCCAGAGAAGGGCTCCCACCCTCGGGACCGGCCCACGGGGAGCCAGCTACTGCATCAAATCCTGCAGGAAGTGAAGGCGGCGCGGCTGGAAATAAATGGAGGAGCTGCGACGAAGCCGAGCATCTTCAGAAGGGTGGCTTGCATCCTCTGACTGCGTTTTCTTCGTGCTCTATTTAATGACCGTTGTTGTTTTCCTGTTGTTCATGTATTTAACATGGCTTTCACCTGTCAATTAATGATGATTATTATGTGACGGCAGTAATGTTCCCCTGACTGACTAACACGCTTTATTAGTGGTGAAAACTACTTAACTTACATTTATGTCACTGACCACACCAGCCACCAACTTTTTCTTGAATGTGATCGGTCTTTTCTTTTTACGTTTGTCTTCATTTAATGATATAGCTTTATTTAATTGATTAAATGTTCTCACTTCCTTCTCAATTATTTCCCTTTAGTTTTTTTTATGTCTTTATTGGTAATTTTTTTTGTCTGTTATTGTTGCCCCTTACTATTACTCATTACTCCTTTTGAAGGAGCTGTCCTTGAAAGACTGTATTGTGTTTATTGTTTTTATCGATATCGATTTATTTTTGCGTCAATTGACCAGAGATTCAAGTTAAACATAATATAAACACAGGCGACTATTTTGCCCTTCCTAATAAAAGCCTCGCACACACCAATAACCGCAACGCACGCCGACTGTGACGCAGAAGTTTTACTTTGAAAGCCCATCCCGGAAACACCTCTTCGTTTACCCAGACGTCAGGCGGTTTCAGGTATGATGAGCAGGTCAGCTGATGTTGAACGCTCCCTCGTTAGCCGAGCCCCGCGTTTATGTCCTTGCCAGAGGTGTTTCTGCAAAAGTCACTGCGCGAACAAGACTCGACCAGCACTCAAAAAACGAAACGACACATGTTAGGTTGGTCTTGTCGGTCTTTTCAGCTGGCTAGTGAGGATTTGATCCAGCTGAACGCTGGGAGCATCCTACTAGCCTAGCAGCTAAACTAGCAGGATCCACGGGACGGAGAGGTGAGCGTTTACCCGTGTCCATTTAAAGGATTTACGCTAATCACACTTGATGGTGGGCCTTATCAAGACGTCGTCTTAAAAGGAAAAAAAACTTTAATGAATGTTTATAATCATGGGCTTCGCGTCCACAAGTTAGCAGCGAGTTGACGTCGACTTTGATCGACTGGTGTGTACTCGCTAGTACTGGTGTGTACTCGCTAGTACTGGTGTGTACTCAAGGATTTCTTGTCATGTGGTGATTGTGTTTGCCAGCGTCGTAATGAAGATCAGAATTCCTGTGTGCGGTTTTTGCGGATGAGTGATGAAAGCCGGTGTCCCCCGCAGAGCCGCGGCCATGGCCGGAGGACTCACGGACACCGGCGAGCCCTACTCGGCCTTTGTGAGTATTCTGCTCTCCTTCTGGGTTTTATTGGAGCTTTCAAATATTGACTAGACATATTTACTGTGATGAAAAACTTTGATAACTTCATGTTAGTTTATGCAAGCACATTTATCAGTTTCATTCATATTCATTATTTCGGCTGCAGTGCTGAACTTTTATTCCTTCACGTTTCAGGTTCTTAAGCACGTCTGAAGGTGTCTCAGACTTATTTTCTGTCGAACACCTACAGACAAGAGTCCCTAGAACTTAGCTGCCAGCACACAGAGGTTTCTGAATGACGTTTGACCGACTCAAGGATGTTTAAGGTTCCAGTTTTGCTTGTGTCAGACTTGAAATGAGGAAGTCCAGTTGGGACCGTTTGACTTTTCCACAGCTCAGCAGACTTTTTTACACTCCCAGACACCCAGTTTCTTCAGACCCAGGTCCTTCCGGTCACGTTGTCCCTTTTTTCCACCTGTTGCTGATTTCTCCAGGTGGGGCTGGTCTACATGTTCAATCTCATCGTGGGAACGGGCGCCTTGACGATGCCCAGGGCCTTCGCCACAGCCGGATGGGTGGTCAGCTTGGCTCTCATCGCCTTTTTAGGATTCATGAGGTACCCCGGTGCTCCTCTTTACCCAAAGTTCTTCTTCTGCCGTAAAACCCAAGACAGTGTTAGAACGACAACATGATCAGAGGCTTTAGACGACAAGATCGAGCCTGTAAAAAGCTGAAAAATCAAAAATAATGAGCTTAAGCAGTCACTTGTTGGGTAACCACTCAAACCCCGCCGGAGGCCAAAGAACCTTGAGCGTCTTTGGAATCACCTGATTAGCTCCTGATGCTTCAGAAGCTGCTGGCGCAACAATAAAAGTAGGAACGACTCAGCGGAACGTTGGGAACTTCCATCCTCCAGCGCTGACTCAAGTTTATCAGTTTCAGTTTTTTTACCTGCTTCCCCAAACCGTGACGACGTGACAACCGCTTTATGGCTGCATTTGTCATTGATTAGCGAGCCAGTTAATTTGGTGAATCAGTGTTCTTTTCCTGTGATGAGAGGAGAAGGAGCCTCCGGGTGTTTGGGCTCCAGCAACGTGAGGAATCTGACTGGTTTGGTGCACAAACGTGTTCCTAACACGCTGCTCCTCTCACCAGCTACATGACCACCACCTTTGTGATCGAGGCCATGGCGGCGGCTAATGCTCAGCTGCGCTGGAAGAGGAGGGAGCAGGAGGAGGTGAGCTAATTACAAACAGCAGCGATGACGGAGCCCTCCTTCCGTAAATACGCCTGAGGGCAACTACACACCTTTATTTGTTCACTCCCTGCAGGCAACAACTGCAACACACACACACACACACACACACACACAAAAAAACCAAGTAGGTTAGGAAATCGGGCGACGCCTCCGGGTTTAGAAGTGGCTCAGACCGAGTGCTCCTGGTGGTGGCCTGCTTTCGTCGTCTTGGCCCTTGACATCCTGGAGAGAGCAAGAGTGAAGCCAAAGAGCAGAATGTTGAGATATGAAGGTGTGTCGGAAGCCCTGAGCCTCGGCTTTCCTCATCTGGGCGTGGATTTCATCACGGAGTCTGCCCCCACCCGCTGATCCTCCGCCTCTCGCCAAAACACCCACTTTCTGCGAGGCCTGATTTGTTTGCAGGTTCAAGTGACGCCTCAAAAACGTGTCTGCAGGGGCTTTGTTGTTGATTTGTAGATTCAGACGACAGAATTTTTCACTTTAAGAGCCGTTAAGGTTTCCTATTTTTCAAACAGCTGAGGTTTTATTAGCCAGCCTCTGCTCGTATAAAGTATGTTTTCCTCCTCTCGTCAGTAGGAAACCACTCAGGGTGAAACTGTCCTCCATTACTGTCCCGGTCCTCAATCACTTTTTGTTGTTTGACTTAGAAAAAGACCTGTGCGCTCCAAATGCCGCGCTGCAGCCCTCGGTTGCTCCCGCTGCTGCTGAAGCCATCTTGGTTAATGCCCCTGGCTTTCCACTTGAGGAGTGATGGGTCTGGGGGCTGATAGCCTGGTGCTAACCGAGCGCCAAACACGCCGCTCTGATTCATGGCTGCCATACTCCTCCCAGCCGTTTTCCCGCCCACGTAATGGAAAACAAGAGGAGGGGAAACGGCAAAGATCTGCCTCCTGATGCTTTTCATTTCGCTCTCCTGCCTGACGCATATTCATCACGCTGATGGATCGCTCATCTGAGAAAGGTCTCCAAGTTTATTAGGTGAGAAATGGCTACCACGCTCCCTGTTCTCCTACATTAGCTGCTGGAGAAGTGATTCTCTTCCTCTGAAGTTCAGCACATTGTTCGACTTGGCTGAACTTGTTTCTCAGCCATAAATCCTAAATAAAAGTGTTGCAGTGACAGATTTTGGCCCAGTGCTGCCTGCTTCTGCTGTGAGCTTGTGTAGGACCATAATGTGCTTCTTCATTTGATTCCTAATTAGAAAAACACAAGTCTTCCTCAGTCAACTAGGGGGCGTGGCCGCCCTCTGCTGGCGCGTTAGTGTATTACGCTCACGTGACACGTGTATTTCTTTTCCTTCCTGTTTGCGTGTTGTCTGAAGCTGCAAATTTGTCAGTTGTGAGATTGATTTAGGAAGATTTCGATCATGTCTTTGGTTTTGCAGCTTACGGTAAACAGACGATCAAGCTGAACTTATCCAAACCCGCATGTTGGTTTTCCTGCGGCCGCATATCAGAGAGCTGTTTCTCTGCTGCCACTCTTCATCTCCTCTTCCTCCCTCGGTCCCAACAATCACTAATTAAATCAACTGCGCTCAGTTGTCTGTCGCGGACATTGATCACCTGAGAATTTGTGGAATGATTAAAAAGCTCCACATGGCCCCTGTGAATTCTGGAGCAGCTGCTGCTTTTTGTCTCCAGATGTCGCACACACACACACACACACACACACACACACACACACACACACACACACACAGAGCAGACAAATGTCCGTGTCGTTGACGTGCACTCTCGTGTTGTCTCCGAAGGTTGAGCACAGCGAATCCACCTCGGAGTATTCGGACGACGATGCTGTGGGCCCAGGGCGATCGGAGCCGGAGAGCAAGCCCATCTTATCAATTCGTGAGTGTTTATCCTGAAAATCCTGTAAAAAAACAGTTAGTTTGGTTCAAGTGCTGTCCTGGGAGTCCTAGAATCGTTGATAACATTTAGTTTGTCTTCCCGGCGAAGCCTCGATGGCGCCGCTCTCTCACTCCTGACTGCTTGTGTCTTTGCAGAGAGGTTGGGAGGTCACGTGGACCACTTTGACATTGTGGAGAGGGTTGAAATGGGTCAGATGGCCTCCATGTTCTTTCACAAAGGTAATTATTCTTCTGGCCTCCAGCCTCCTAATCTCACTTCCATTTTTCAATGATCCGCAGACGCCGCCTTCATTAGCCACGTGTAACATTTATGGAGGAGGAATGAAGGCTGTGGGATAATACGGGAGGCTTTCTTTTTCTTTCCTGTCTGGTCCTCTCCTTCAGAAAGGAACGCCTTGGGCTCTTAATTGGATGTAATTATATATGAATAAATTGCCTGTGGTTGTAATTACCTGACTCTATTAAGACTCCTGATCTCAGCTGGAGCGTTTGAGGGATCTGTTACCAGCTCCGAATTGGAGCGTTAATCACATTCACCTTGAGTCACGCAGGACAACCTTGCGGCTTATTGTTCAGCGCCTCCTCTTCCTCGTCTCCTTCCTCCTCTGGTCTGTTTGCGTTGCGATGCCCAGACGAGATCGACTCAACGCTCCACAGCCTCCCTGCAGGGATGAAGGGACGACCAAAGGTCAAAGCCATTGCGGGAGTCCATCACTAGGTGGAGCAGTGGGCACGCGGGCGAAGGCGCTCCTGCGCCGTCCTGCTGTGAAACACGCGTTCATTCCGCCTCCCATCACTCTGCTCAATCCTGACACGCTAAGAAAAAAAGCCCACAGCAACCTGCTGCTGATGACCTTTGTCAGCGCGTGTGCACGCGCTGCACGCGCAGGCATCGATTGGCAGTAAGGAAATGAGTTTTCTCTCCCCTCGCTGTGGGAGAAATGCCCAGTAGCTCCAGTCAGGAGTGAATCAGGCACCCATGGGTTCCTGGGAGATCCTGGCCGTGTCAGTCAGGAGGCTCAGAGCAGGTTTCTGTGTGGTTGGTGACGCTTGCTGACTGACGCTGATGCCCGGGCAGAACGGAGGTTCAGGTCGTTGGTGGTCGTGTGACCAGATTGTGCGTCTGTCAGCGCTGCGGCATGTGTGTTTTTCTGCCGTTGGACAAAGGGTCCTCCACCTTTGCACCTGGTGTTCAACCAGGTGAACTGGAACCCCGAGGTGGGGGCTCCGGTCTGGGCCAGGCCGCAGCCCGGCTTCTGTGCAGCACCACTGCAGGCAGGCCTCCGTCCTCCCGGAGGGCGTGGGCGTGCTCCTGCACTCAGATTGACACGGAGCGGTGCGGCGCCACGGCGGGCGTTGGACCAAGGCCACGAGGATCCGGCTGAGCTGCAGCCGCTGACGGGCGTGTGGAGGGGCTGGTTTATCTGGGAGGTGTTACTCTCACCTTCGCTTTGACACTTTGAAAGTTAATTAGAGGACTGGCTGAAGACACGGGGACGGAGGTCCACGCAGCCTCGTCTCTGCCGTCCCGCCCCGCGCTGATGTCCTTTTCCATGCTTGAATGTCCTTTTCTTTAAGCGAAACGGACACATTTGCGTCTCCGCGCACTCCCGTTTCCAGCCGGGCCTAAACCAGTTGCCTTTAAATGGCTGCAGCTGCAGCTGTTTGTGCAGCTGGACTGGAGCAAAGTGACTCTTCTCAGGCTTCTGCAGCAGCAAAACTCTATATTTGCATAGCGTCTCTCTCCAGGCAGTTTGAGAGGACAGTGCAGTCAGACGCTTAAGCCATGAAACTTTCAGAAGATTAATACCCTCGAATATAATTCACCTCCTTTTTTTACTACCTCCTTCTGTTTCAGTCGGGTTTTATGTGAATTCAATTTCCCACCCTCTCACTGTAACCTTGTGAGTGTCCATGATTGAATCGGCCCCCCTTTGATGCCCATTTATTCATCTTCAGGTTAAAGTAGGTGATGTATTAATATCTAATATCATGTTAGACGAAGCAGCTACTGAATAATTCATCATTGTGCGTTGCATTTGTTTTATTTTGGCTTGAGCGGTACGTCCTGAGGGATAACAGCCAAGAAGAGCTGCCTCTCATTTCTGCAGATAATGCTGCAGTTGAAAGTAGCGCTTGAATTCTTCAGCGCCAGGATTAAACCGCAACTTTTAATCCTGTGCAAACGCCGTGCGTTCGGACTGGGCTCCTCTCTGCAGGTTGCCGCAGCGGTTCCGTGTCTGCTGTCAGAGGCAGACTGATGAGCGTTATTGATGCTTTTCACAGCCACATGAAAGACTTGTGTGTGCAGACCCATTTTGCAGCTTTTTTTGCCCGTGGCTCTGGATAATTGGGAAATATTAGTTACAGTGCCGTGAAGGCCTGCATCCCTGTGGCCATGCGGAGCTTTTGCTTTGCTATCGCTCTCAGACAGCAGCGGCGCAGCGGCGCAGCGCCGTGCGTCCTCTTTCTGCTATCTGCTGCTGGGACGCTAAAGTTACGCCCAGGGGAAGTTGTGCTGCGCAGAAATGGGTTAATTTTCCAACCGAGTCAACCTTAACCTGCTAACAACTCCTGCTGCATCCCAGCGTAAGCAGGCGGGATTAGACCGTTCGGGCCGATGCATGGCCTTCTGACCATCACGGTGAAAGCGGTCGCAGTTCACGCTGCGGAATGTGTTTGTTAAATCATCCAGATGAGCTGGGCTCTCGTGTCGTGCACGTACCTGAAGGCAGCCCCCAGAGAGGGAAACTGCTGCTTTTCAACCCTGGAGGTGTGTTTCCTGGGGCGTAACGCTGTGCTGTGCTGGTACGATGTCGCGCAGTTTTGTTCATGTAGTCCGGGGGGCGGGGCTACATGAACCAGGTGTGTGTGCTTGTTGTGTAGCTTCGTTCTCCTCCCAGTGTTTGGATGCAGATTCTGACTTCACCTTGTCAACCATGTGACCTGCTGAGCTGCAGCTCTGTCACCTTTATACCCTCCTAATGGGCTCTGCTCCAATTAACGTGTCAGTTATGGGCTAGCCGAGGCATCTGCTGGGGCGTTTCAACCTGCTCCCCGGGAACCGCGTGTGACCACGTTGTTCTCGTAACGTTGAAGGATTTGGGGGACATTTGGCTGATTGGTCCTTTTAGCTAAATAAACAGCGTTGACACCGGGACACCTCTGGCCCCTCAGTGGGGATGTACAGGGCCTAGGGCCGAGGGCTGGTGGCCCCCGTGGTCCGCCCTGACGCACATCCATCAACCCTGATGGGGATGAAAACGTGTTTGCTCCACACCTCCTGAGGCCTTCTCTGTTTCTCTTCCAGTGGGCGTCAACATGTTCTACATCTGCATCATAGTGTATCTGTACGGAGACCTGGCCATCTACGCCGCGGCGGTGCCCATATCGCTGATGGAGGTGGCCTGGTGAGTTGTCCTGCCGGTAGCAGTGTTTGTTGATGTGTGTTTATCTTCCCGGCTCTTGCTACCCCTCCTGTCCATCCCAGAGTCCCTCTGAGTGGCGTCGACACGCTTCAGGACACGTTTTTATTACGTCTGTTGGCCGCCAGGTTTAACAATAACATTTTTCATCTGGCTTCCCCTTCAACTCATGAGCTATTCTTTGCTCTTTTTAGGTGTTTCAGGCTGTTTTCACAGAAGGTTTGCTGTCTAAATATATACTTGAGAAAACACTTCCACTTTCCTCCTCGTTTCACTGATTTATCAAAATAAATGTCCAGCATTTTCGCCGTTGCCAAGATGAGCTGGGGCGAGCTGAGTCAGCTCGATGCCTGGCGCTTTCGTATCGACAAGTAGAGCTCATCTGAAAGTCACGTGTGTCAAAAAAAAGCTTAGATCAAAGCTCTGTCTGTGGGTGCGGATGAAGACTTGAGCAGCCTTCATCATTCAAATCAAACAAAACTGTCAACATGAATGTGATGTGACACCAAGGATCAGTGCGTCTCCTGAAAATAGGACCTTTATTTTGAAAGGGTCTGGAGGAGAAGCCGTCCTGAGGCACAGCACGCCGACGCTGTCTTCTCCTGTTAGATTCTGCTCTGCAGTGGTCCAGAGCAGCTAACCTTCCGGCAGGGAAATGTCAGCTGTAACTGAGACTTTAAAAGCGGCGCGCTTCGCCTGCAGGCCTGGACCGCAGACCTGACAGAGGAACCGGCCGGCCAGGCGCGTCCATCCTCACCAGAGAGTCCTGGAGTGGAGTGAACACGGCTCACTCCGTGTCCTGCAGCGTTCATCAGTCGTGGAGAAAATGTGAACCTGTCTGTCTGTCTGTTGGTCCTGTGCAGTGGAAACCACTCCTGCAGCGCCGGAAGCCTCAAATACAACGAAACGGACCCGTGTTGGGGAACTGTCACCAGGAAAAGTGCCTACAGGGTGTTTCTGGTAAGTTCAGCTCTCATCGCGTTCTTTTCAAGGATGTTCCTGACGAGGATCATGTTTTATTCCGGGACGTTTTGCTGAAACTGGGCTGTTTAACCCCAATCTGTTCGGTTTTATAAGAGTATTCATGATGGTTCTGAACCTTTTTCTGGTTCCCTTGTTTCTTGTCCTCTCTGGCTTCTTCTTAAAAAGGTGAAAAACCTCCCGGCTGCGATGAAACATTCAGCAGGTCTTTTTTGGATACAGTAGAAGGCTGGCGCGTCCTCCCCACGCGGGTCAGAGGCTCCGGCCTGGAGACTCAGTCTGGATCTGAATGATGAGCCTGAATAATTGAGCGCGTCTCATCACCTGCGCGCGACCCTGCGGACACTCAGCGAGTCCGTCTG
This sequence comes from Tetraodon nigroviridis, assembly GCA_000180735.1. NCBI lineage: Eukaryota > Metazoa > Chordata > Actinopteri > Tetraodontiformes > Tetraodontidae > Tetraodon > Tetraodon nigroviridis. The sequence goes on along the minus strand of CAAE01014679.1, from coordinate 465,509 downwards.
GGTTTTGTGCAGCCCGTTTTTTTACATGGCGAGCGGAGCTGGAAGGACGCAGCGCCCTTCGCCTGGCCTGCGGGGCCAAGTTCTGGCTTCCAGAAGCTGATCCAGACCTGCTGTAATTCACCTTCTCTCTGTGGTTCCGAACAAACGCTTCCTGAACTTCTCTTTCCTGAGCTTTCTCCCATTTTCTCCCTGCTGGTAAATGTTTGTGTCCCAGCGGACCCAGGTCCCTGTTCAGGATGTCGTTCTCCCATCAGACTCTTTCTAGTAGGCGCTGGGCTTTTCATCAAGATCAAAGTGCTGAATTCACATCTGACGGGCTAATTATTCACCATAATCAGCTCCGCAACAGCCCGACGGCTGATTTTTCACCAGGTTGCATCACTGGCCTAATCACTATCGAGCGAAGACGTCAGGGCTGTCAGCAGCGTCGCGCCTCAGCCGCGGCTTTCCTGCTCCCACGTCGGTGACCAGGTTTTTTCTGCTGCTGATTGATTACACATCCGCTGTGTCACGCTGCAACACGACGCCCCGCAGCTGCAGCGGCGGTCGCATGCAGGAAGCTTCTGTTGAGTGTAAAGTGTTGATTGACTTACTCTGTACTTGTTGAGCTATGCTGCTACGTTTACTACCTGCTCCGGGCCCAAAAGAGCCACGCCCAGAGTCCACGGGACCGGGGATGTTGGATGGGCGTAGCTGTGGGATGACAGCGGTGCAGGTGCTTGAGTAGAGACGGTCGCAGCGGGACGGGTGAGGTCGGAGGGTGGGAGTCTGGATCAGACCTGCTGCTGAGGTCGCTGAGCTGGATGGTGCCGCTGGCGCAGGTTTGATTCCGCCTTTGGCAGAGAAGAGTCTTTGGCCTCGTTTGTGGGGGAGGGCACGTGCGCTCGTATATCACGGTTTTATTGCACCTTCGTGTCCGAAACCTCTCGTGCTTCAGCTTCCTCAAGGACGCACCGTTACCGAGTGTTTGTGTGAGTTCGACTTTGATGTCTCGGGAAAATCGACACCAGTCGTGTCAGGAAATGAGAAAGAACTAGCAAATATTTACACACGGGGGGCGCAATCCCCTAACGTTCCATTAATAATGAGCCTCGTCTGTCAGGAGCGAGGGAGGAAGTAACGAAGCGGTGAGCGGAGCGGGAAGTTTCCGGACTCCTCTCTGGAGTGGGCCACGCTTCCAGCGCACGCAGCAGGCCTGGGCAGGCGGGTTATCTGCGACAGGGAGCGTCCACAGCGATAAAGCTGGCTGAGAGCACAGTTGCATTATTTCCTGGGACGGTTTGGGCCGATTAAAACGCTGACGGGTGGGCAAGCATGGCGTCACCTTCAGCTCATTAGCCGTAGCTCAGCTCAGGTGTCTCCACCTTGATTAGGCAGTCACATCGTGGTTCGGTAGCACCTCCTCGGGGAGCCGCTGCTAAGCGCTGCTCGCTGGCCCGTCCTGCCCTTTCCCAGAGTGAAAATTAAATATCCAATCATCACCTTCTCAAATGGATTATTTTGCATTCAGCAAACGTCCTGCTTGCCGACCGGCTGTGTTTTATTCATGACCTCTGCTGGGACTAATTTCTCATTTCCTTCTCCATGTGTCCCAGGTTTATCGTAAATTTCCGCAGTGTGGTGTTGCGTTGCGCTGCTCGTTATTAATGTTGCTGCGTAACGATTTCCAGTTGAAGATCAGAGCTGAGCATCGTTGTGTCTTCGTTGTTAAATGCTCGGCTTCACCGCGCTCGTGCAGGAGTGCAAAAAAACTAAAAAGCACAAAGATGAGAAATGAAGCGCTACGGCTAAATCGAGCCATGATAATCTTGTGGGTCCTTTAGCTCCATTTTTAGCAGCCTCGACCTCTCTTTGGGTTTTCTTGGTCTGACCTGGACGTCACGTCCTCTTTAGGTCTCCGCCCTGGCTTCACGCCTCCTCCAGTTTCCTTTTTGTGGGTGGGGTTTCCTCCTCTCATTAGAGCCTTGTCTTCGAGAGGCGCCGCTCTCGGGGGGCCACAAGCCTCATTAAGAGTGGAGATGTTGAATGAAAGGAGCTGACCTGGGAGTTTGTCTACAGATGTTCTAATGAGATCTCTTTTCTTTAATCTGCTTGCACATTATTCCTCTTCTGTCAAAGGCTCGGTTCCTTTTGTTTTCTTTTATCTTTTTTTTCCCGGCCCAGCATCACACTTGTTGTCTACCAGATTATTCAGGCTAAAAACACGTAATTAGAAAGAAATGTGCTAAATAGTCCTGTAATTGACCCCAGAGTTAAACTAATGCTGATTATAGTTAAAAAAATCACACTTATTAATAATCAGTGAATCTTTTTAGCTCATTTAGCTTCTGCTACCAGTCACGTTACTTGATTTATTGCTAGCATCCTTCGCGGTGACACCAGGGTGTCACAGTAATCTGTAAACACGCGGAACGGCTGTTGTAGCCGGTGTTCTGGCTCCGCGGTCCATCAGCAGCCACGGCCTTATTTGTCCGACTGTGTTTGTGTGTCCTGACCCTGCGCCTGTACCTTTGTGCACATTCCAAAGCTTGATCGCGACCCAGAACTGCAGAAGGGCGTGCACGGCGCTCAAAGACGGATGGCGAGCTTCAGCAGATGAATGTTAGCTAGGCAGCTTTTGCCTGTGTCAAGCTCAGAACCGCTCCCAGAACACCACCTGCCTCTGCCACAACGGTTCCTCCTGCTGCTCTTTGGCAGCCGTTGGCCGTCTTTAGTTGGCGTTGGAGATAAACTCCGTGTGGTTAATTCTTCTGGGAGCAGCCTGTATCCTAATTGCTTTGGCTAACTGGTTGGTGAAATGGTAGCGTGGATCTTCCCCCCATCCGTGAGTGTTCTTCATCCATGTAAATGCCGTGTGCTGGATAGAGACGCCGGCTGGTGATTAATGATGCAGGAGCTCCACTCTCTTTCTTCCGGACGACGTGTACTTGATGCGGTTTTTGCTGCGACGCCTCCAGGCGCCCTCTCTGCTCCTTTTCGGTATTGCGTGTTCATCTTTGTCACGCGTGTCTCTCCCCCCTGCTGCTGTGTGTTCACGGAGTCGCTTGACTTGTTATTGCCATCTTCAGAGTTCCTGCGTGTCTCCTGGGCTTTTCTGGCCTATTTTAGCCCGTTTCTCTTCTGCGCCGCCATGGTCATGTTGCTCTCCAGTCTTTCATCATTCACGTCACAACCGAGGCAGGAAATTACCCACAACTGTCCGCTGATTCTGTTTTCCATGGAGTAGAAGGGATGGGTAAGGTGAAACGCGTGGGGATCCATCTGTCTGTGAGGGGTCATTTTTCTGGGAGCTCCAGGATCTGGAATGATTCTGAAATTCCGTCCGCTCATAAGGTCGAGTTTCTCTGTTACTGTTGACATCGCCTCAGATCTTAATTAGAGTGGAGTGATGTGTGCGGTCCTGAATGATGGCGGCGTTTTCTGCTGCTCCACCGCTGATGGAAAAAGCCCTGATTTGATTTGGGTTAACAGAACAAACCTGGAGGAAGACGTCTGTAGCCTAGCAGCAGTTAGTCGGACCCGAGTTGAGACAAAGGTCACGAGGTCCACCACGTCATTGTTCCCCATCGAGTTGGTTCATCCAGGAGAATTAACGCTGTTTTTGCTCTTCTCAATTAGTAAAAGAACGCCCTTTTTCCCCTTTCCCTTTCTCTGAACTGTTGTGACCTGCGAGAAGACGGGTTTCTGTTTAAATCTGTTTGGAATCAAGATTAACATCCAGCACAAATGGCTGGGGCTCTTGGGCCTCGGGGATTGGAAATCCTAATCCTCTCTTCTCTGTTTGATTGGGGGAGGGGATTAAAACTGGGCATTTATTATCTATCACCACTGAGCCGGTTCCCCAGCGTGAGCTCTGCTCGTCCTCCGGGCCTCTTACCTCTAACCTCTTTATCAGCCAAACCCGTTTACGAGCGGTTGGCGTCTGACGGCCCGGCTGACGCTCCTACCGGCCCGTCGCAGAACATCTGTGCCGTGTTTGGCCGAAGCCTGCACCAAAATCTGTTGACTAATTATTAAATGGAGTGGGTGGCCTGAGTGGGCATTTGGCCCAGCAGCACTTCTGGGACCATTCATCAGAGCAGCGGGTCGGCTCAGGAGTGACGCCGTCCAGCACCAATTAAAGGCCTGCGTTCAGCCCCTCAACCAAAACACTGACGCTGATTGACTGTTGCCACCATTAGCGCGGTCGCCCACCATACCTAAGCCCCTCTAATCTCCCACTCCTGAGCTGGAATATCAGGCCGCCTGAAAAGTCGCAGCAAAGTTTTGCTGTTTTGCTGCATTTGGAAGAGAACGTGGTGGCAGGAAGGAACGCCGTGGACCCGGGAGCCACCTGTGGGGTTCCCCTCGGACCTGCAGGTGGCTACTGCAATTTTCCACTCGTCACCTGTGGTGAAGGAACTTCTGTGCCGTTGGCTCCAGCAGTATGACACCAAACAGTGTCTCTTTCCCCCCCTCCCAGCTGTGTAGGACTTAAAAGCTATTTTGATTTAATTCAAACCTTAACTGGCTGTTTCTCCACCACGGGTGTGGGACTGGAAGCAGGCAGTAACAGACGCTGCATTAATAATTTATCAGTCCGATAAAAAAGCTCTCTGCTTTCTGCTTGTGACCTCGCAGGTTAGGACCATTATGCCGCTTCTTTATTTCCTTTAACCGCACACCGGTGTCGTCCTGAGGAAAAGTCTGTGTTTTCTGTTGTCGTTCGGCTCCAGAAATCTAGCAGCAGTCGCTCCACGTTCGCAGACCGCTTTTGTTTATTGCTGCGTTTATTCAACCTAAGGTGAAACGTAGGCACTTTCTGTGGCGTTGGAGAAAAATGAAAGACAAATATCTGTACATGTCGGCCGCGCCAGCAGGTATTAAATGAATAAATGCATTGGAACCAAGTGTCATTCAATCTGACTGTGTTATAGAATAATAGTTCCAGCCATCTTCTGCTGCTGTTTGCCTGTTTTTTTCAGATTTTTGCTGACGGTGCTGCATATTTCCACCCAAGGTCGTAGAGAGATGGAAACATTTCGATGTTTGATCCTTTTATTGGTTTTACAAATGGAATTGTGCAGAAAAGAAACTTTTGGATACACAAAACTGTATTAAGCCTAATGAAGACCTTGAAATATGTTAGCTGCTTCTTCCTGCAGCAGCGAGAATGCATCAGATTTAGTCTTCACGGTGCTTTTAAATAAGGTTGGGCTTTGGTGGATGAGTGAATCAAAAATAATCAACAATATGACAAATATTCAGTGTAAAGTTTCTGCTATTGAATTATACAAAGACAAGCTAGCATGGGAGCGCCTGCATGTGCACCAACTCTCCGTGCCAGTAGGTGGGGCTAATGTACAGATGTCACCAAAAACACCATATTTATAGCCGAGATTTGGAATAAACTTAGCAGACTGGTCTTGATAAAGCTTGGAGCTAGCTTATTGTATTTCCTGAATCTCCGCTCGGCCCTGTCCTCCTGACCCTCCCTCCTCATCACACAGACATTTCCATGAGTTTGTCATCTCGGCGAAGAGCCTTTCTAGTATGTCGTTAGCGTTGTCCCATTATTGGATTATTTGGTGGGCGTTGAACCATTAGCGTAATATACCTCACACTCGCTGCCTCCGTGGATGTGGCAGCACGTGAGTCAGCTCTCAGCGTCCCATCAGAAAATTCACCTCACACGTTTTCAGTTTGACCTCAGAATCGATGAATCAACAGCAAGAAAAAGTCCCTTTAAATGGAGCTACGTTCATCGACGGCGGCGCTCAAGTATCCAGTTTGCGGCGTGACTGAGTTATGTCCGTCCTCACCAGGTCAGATTGCTGAACCCGCCACAGTGTCAGGCTGTTTCTCACCAACTAGAAGCTGTTCAAGCCTGATTAATGACAAACGTCTGCAGGCTTCCTGTTTTGGTCGTTTTTGTGCCTTTGAGACTTGGGAAGCGGAGCCAGAGTTGGTGGTGACCATCGTCACGGTCTTTTTGGACACTGAGTCTGACCTCTAATGACCTTGGGGACACTTTGCTGAGAGAACCTTTGGATGTTCTGACTGAAAAAACATCTAAATGATATGTGAGGAAGGTTTCTGTCCGCTCGCTAGTTTAACACAATTTTTGTTCCCAATAAATTAAAATAGTAAATGAATCACCTCAGAATTAGGATTCAGTCAATAAAGTTTGAAATTGATTAACCGTGGCACCGGCACCGACAGCAGCAGCAGCAGCAGAAAAGGCTGATTTCTCTGTCCTAAAGGTCCCCTCATCGCCCAAACCAATTAACCAACAAACAGGAAACACTCGGTCGTGTCTCTAAAGGGGTTTTCCAGTCGGGGTGACGCTGCAGATTAGAGGATCTATCAACAGCAAAGGGAAAATAACATTATTCCTCTGAAGAGGAACATTTAGGCGGATCTGGTGCAGCGTGCTGGAGTCCGGGCCAGTTCTCTCCCAGCCGGTCACCATGAAAGCGGGTCGGCCAGCCCACCTGATCTTTTTCCTTCTGTTTGTTGACACATTTTCATTTTCTCTTTATTTGGGACAAAATTTGGGTCTTAGTGATGGGACCGTCTTTCCAATTCATCTGTTAAAACTGTTTGGATTATCTAAACGACTGGTTTTAGCCAATCCCAGCATCACGTCTGCTGTCCTTCCTCCCTCAGGCCGTCTTCACGCTCCTGTTGGGTCCGTTCACCTTTTTCAACGCTCAGAAGACCAAATATCTGCAGATCCTCACCTCGCTGATGCGCTGGATGGGTAAGGACAAGCCTGCTTTTCTGTCCGCTGTCCAAAGGTCCTCCAGACAGGACTCCTCTGCCTTTCATCCATCTTTGTTGGTGCTCTTTGCTTTCTCCGCCCTCCCCTCTTCATCCATCCATATGCATTTCCCGTGCCCCCCCATCATTTCACCTCACCTCCCTCCCCCTCCCCAGCCGGCTCAGGCCCGTCCATCATGGTTTGGTCTTGCTGGCTGCCTTTGACTCGCGTCTCCTCTCATTCCTCAGCCTGACAGGCCTGACAGACTGTCCCCAGCCTGATTGGACCGTCAGTCAGGGGGAGACGGGCCAGAATGAACCCGCTCCACTGAATCACCGCGCCAGCCGCGCGCTAGCTCACGTTAGCACCAGGCCAACGCCGCAGCACTTACCGCCTGTTTACAGCGAAGCGGGTCAATAACACAGTCCTGCTTTGTCTCCGCCCCCCCCCGGAGGTGGATTTGATTGGCTGGTTACACTTTAGCAGACAAAGGACAAATGTTGGATTTAGTCTTTTTGAGCTCTGCAAATGCGAGTCCTTAAAAATAGTAAATAATTCATGACAACACAACAACAAAAAAAACCGCAAACATTTCAACATTAATGCCAATGTCAGGCGGAGCAAAGACGGCGATGCTGCGCTACTGCTAACTGTAGCTGCGCTGCTGCATATTCAATATTGATGTTGTTTATCCTTAAAGAACACTTGGCTGCTTATTGACCAAACAAATCAGATTCTCTTCACGCGCTTTTATTTGTTGACGCCTGATTTACGACAGACGCGTCTGCGTGCAGGGCGCCGCGAAGCATCTGCTTCATATTTCTGTTCTGCTGCTGTGTTTACACGCTGGATCGCAACCAGCCTGGAAATCATCTAAGCCATGCTACGGTGCTGCTTCTCGTGTCAAACAGCCCCCTGCAGGCTGGATATGTTAAAGATTTACCGGCTGCCGCGGTTGACTGGTGGGACCATGTGACCAGAGTCGATGTTCTCTGGACAAACTGCTGCTCCACACACACACACACACACACACACACACACACATCACACACACGCACACACACACACACACACACACACGCACACACACACACACGCACACACACAGGGTACTCGCCTCTCTCTCCCTGGGTGCGCTGCATCTGCTCACCTGCGCTGCCCTTCTGGGGGGGGTGTGCTGGGTGATGTGTGGCGGTCTTGATTCCTGACCCCGGCTTTGGCCTTGTCGCTATGGTTGCTACTCAGCTGTGTCCTCTCCTCATCTCTCTCTCTCTCTTTTTTTGGGTCTGCAGTCTCGCCGTCTGATGGCGGAATTTGCCGTTTGTTCTTATTTTACAGATTTCAGACCCTAAAATAAATAATTCTGTGGTCCGGGTGAAGCAGCAGCGCTGGCCCTATCAGGGCTGCAGGAAGCCATTATTTCTGGAATCAAATATTCTATCGATTATAATAATCAGTGAGGCTGTGAGACCAAACCTGGCGCTTTGGCCGCGGAGGTGTTTCTGACGGACTCTGACGCTTCCAGCTGCCACCGTCACATTTCATCCGTCACAGTCAGACGAGCAGCCAGTAAAGGTCAGGAGCGCTTTGATGGCTGCCCGTGCAGGACGCTAACGTGCCCACAGCGTCCAGCTCCAGCTGGACGTCTCCGGCAGCCTGGACTCGGTCCCAGGCTCCAGCGGCTTTGGCGACCCGCCGGTCGCTGGCTAATGGAGTGGGCGGGCCGAGCGGTGCGGGAGGGTGTGATGGCTCCTCACTCGCCGGTATTGACGTCCTCGCTAATGAGAGCTGGTGTAATCAGTGGCAGGCTGATGTTTAGTGAGCGGGAGCCTGGGTTGGAAGGCGTGATCAATTGGGGTCTGTACCCGTCAGCCAAGGCTTTAATTATGCTCTGCGACCTCTCAGTCCTGTTTACCTCCAGGAAAAAGTGGCCCTTTGTCACCGGTATGATTAACACGTGGAGTTATCACCGCTAATCCAGCCATTCCCTGTGAAAAGGGCACACCTTCGGGAGGGAATTGTTGCGTAAGTGGTGAATCTGTTAGCGTTTAGCGTCTGTCGGCTGAAGCGGTTGATCACGGCAGTTTTCCGCCTTTGAGTGGCTCCTTGTTTTATCTGCTTTTCTCTCCTCCAACCACACGGATCAGAGAATTCCAGAGCGGCGCTGGTGTTCGATGTTGTAAAAGAACAAAGGAATAGTCCTTTTCTCTTTATCAAACACGATAGCGCTGCTCCGCAGATCTGCTCTAAGAGCGCCGGAAGAGTCGGAGGTTGTAACCCCGGTCCAGGACGGACCCCGGCAGCGCTCCGGGTGCCGGTGTGAGGAGGAGGAGGAGGAGTTTTCTGGAGAACTGAGCCTTTAAAGAGCCAATCCTGAAACCAGAGAGCAGCACATGTGGCTGGAGAGTCTTTGACCTTGGCGACGTTGTCAGCGAATCCCTCACGTTTGAGGGTCCAGGTCCCCCGGCGAGGGGGTTCAGACCCCGCCCACTGGGATCGATCTCCTCTCGCCTGCTGCTATTTTCCTTCCGTTGATTGAGTCTCCCGTCTCCTGCGAAGTGGCTGCTGAGGAAGCTGCACTCGATGGCTCCCTGGAGCCTGGCGAGCGTGCTAGCGCTGCCAGGCGCCGCGGCAGCGAGGAAGCCGCCGCCTCCAGAGGGTCGTTTGGTTCAGGGTCAGGACGCTAAAGCCCGACAGGCTGAAAGCGGCGTTATCGGCCCATCCAGACGGACGGCGGCGCTTAGATTCCTCAGTTCTGGGAAGGACAGGAGGCGCTCTGGGAACCCGGTCGTCTGTGAACGCAACCAGCTCCGTTCTGCTCAGTTTGGTTATTTCTGGAACAACTTTTACAATCAGGATGGTCTCCAGAGGCAGAAACCCAAAGCTGGAATGGCGGGAAAAAACTCCCTTTAATAGGGGGAAACCTTGAGCAGGACCAGCTACTGAAAGCTGGCGGGTAGAGGAGAAGAAGAGCGGGAACAGAAAGAATAAAAGAGAGAGGATAGGTTATATAAAGGGAACAGCACAGGAAGGTTTTATATAAAGGCAACAGGCTGGTGCTGAAAATCCAGTAGGTCTCCCACAGTCTGCCGGCGTTCGGATGCTTTTAATGCAGCAATTAAGTGTTCAGAACCAGTCTGGTCAATAAGAGAGGCCATAATATTTGGGGCCCTACTGTAGATGGGTGTGTGTGTGTGTGTGTGTGTGTGTGTGTGTGTGTGTGTGTGTGTGTGTGTGTGTGTGTGTGTGTGTGTGTGTGTGTGTGTGTGTGTGTGTGTGTGTGTGTCCTTGAAATCTGGTCTGCTGCCATTTTGATTTCTCTGCGTGGGGTTTTTAACGGCAGCTCTCCAGAGCCAAAGATTACACTGGCCCTTTGCCAAAGATGCTCTAAAATATTGACCATCCACACCAGTTTACAGACCGACAACGCTGCTGTGTGTGAGTGTGTGAGTGTGTCAGTGTGAGAGTGTGAGAGTGTGTGAGTGTGTCAGTGAGTCAGAGGGAGAGGGAGAGATGAAGTGAGGACAGGAGCTGTGTCCCTGCTGTCCAGCGTGTCCTGATACCCTGAGCCATAACGGTTTCTGCTCCAGGTTGTTTTTTTTTTCTTACTCTGACCCCGATATATATATATATATATGTGTACACATATCAGAAGTGGCGGTCAGTATATATATATATTTTTTTTGCATGCCAACATTTGACGCGGTGATGAAGGCTGCTAATGCGGCCTTGGCGCCATCGCAGGGTCACTTTCCGTTCACTTCCGTTCCGTTTCCTCGACACCATCTCACCTCAGCGTTAGAAGTCTCTGTCCGCTGGCCGTCTGTCCGGCTAACCCTCCTCTCGCCTCCGCAGCGTTCACCATGATGATCATCTTGGCGCTGATCCGCATCGGTCAAGGCGCCGGCGAGGGCCACCCTCCGGTGGCCTCCCTGTCCGGCGTGCCCAACCTGTTCGGGGTGTGCGTCTACTCCTTCATGTGCCAGCACTCGCTGCCGTCGCTGGTGACGCCCATCTCCAACAAGAAGCGCGTGGGCGTGCTGGTGCTGGCCGACTACGTGCTCATCCTGGGCTTCTACGTGCTCCTCTCCTTCACCGCCATCTTCTGCTTCGACAGCTCGCTGCTGCACGACATGTACACCCTGAACTTCACGGACAACTGCAACGTGCTCAACGTGGCGGTGCTGCGCTACTTCCTGGGCCTGTTCCCGGTTTTCACCATCAGCACCAACTTCCCCATCATCGCCGTGACGCTCCGCAACAACTGGAAGACGCTGTTCCACCGCGACGGCGGGACCTACCCCTGGGTGGTGGACCGCGTGGTCTTCCCCCTCATCACCCTGGTGCCGCCCATCGCCGTGGCCTTCTGCACCCACAATCTGGAGTCTCTGGTGGGAATAACGGGGGCGTACGCCGGCACGGGGATCCAGTACATCGTCCCCGCCTGCCTAGTCTACTGCGGCCGGCGCCACCTGGAGCCCGTGGTGGGCAGGGAGGCGGTCAACAAGCACCAGAGCCCCTTCCGCCACAGCTTTTGGGTGTGGTTTGTCCTGGTGTGGGCCGTCTCCTGCCTGGTTTTCGTCACTGTCAACATCATCCTGACGGAGACCAAGAAATGAGGCGAGCTCCCGCTCGCACCTGAAGGACCGCGTGCCTTTAAACGGGACTTTGGTTCCATTTTAATAATAATTTCCCTGTTAAAAGGGACCAAACGTCTTGGTTCCACCGTGGGAGATGGAACAGCGCATGAAAGGGAACTGAACCCCAGAAATGTTGTAACTCCGCTCGCACATGGACGTGTACTTGCACAAGAAATGTCTTCACTCCTCCCTTTCCCTAAAATCTCACCTTCTGATCCAGTTGAATTCTTTTCTGAGGAGACTAAAGAGAGCGAGTGTGTATTCACACATGTTTGAAAGTGCTGCTCCAGGGAAGGAGGGGAGGTTTTCCAACTCGCTTTGATCGTGTTTTTGTCTCTTGTGCCTCAACCGAACCCTTAAAACCGGACCCGGATCCGCTGACCAGACCAGGCTGGGACTGGGCTTCCGTAAGAGTCCACGTCCGTCTGTCAGCGGGTCGGCTGGTCCACTCGACACTAAGGAGACCTAAGCTAACGGCTGCGCTAGCTCTGTGGCGACGGCCTGCTGCCTGGTTGTGGCTCCTCAGCGATCCTGGTTGGTGGTTCCACAGACGTGGAGACCAGGGTCCCGCAGGCGTTTTCCAGAGCGTCCTCATAGCCGGGGCGGCCCAGACAATCCCAGTGACCCCACACTGACGAGGCCAGTTGCACCACCATGTTTACCTTTTTACTTTTTCCTGCAGTTTTTTTTTTTTTTTTAATTGCCTTTTTTTTTAATTCCTGTGTCAGATGGTCTGATTGTAAACGGTGCCTGGGAGTTTCTCCATTCCTAAAACTGTCCTCTGGGTTGTTTACGGCATTTATAATGGCTAAATGAAGCGTGCTGGGAACCAACAGCAGTTTGATCTCAGAAAATGATCCACTGTGTCTTTTTTCCTCCATCAAATGAGCCAGAAATTGTTCTGTTTTATCTCTCTGAGACCTGAGATCATTTATTTATGGATGTACTGTAAGAGAATAAAAGAAAATAAAAGCTTTACGTTCACCTCAGATTCGCTACTGTGTGTGTCCGTGCTGCTTCCAGGAAACTGGTTCTCCTGACTGGCTGGCAGGTAGCAGCACTGACACAGTAATTAACCAAACTCCAGCGGGTTTAATTAATTCTCCGAGTGTTTAATTACAGCAGTTCTGCTCCTGCCTGATGTTGGCTTCAGGAGCCTGGATCTCCTGGGGGTTCCGGAAACATCAACATCTGGGAGCTCACAATGGATGCAGATGTGTCATAAAGTCTACGGAGCGCTACCGTTGTCGAGGCTAGCTCGATGGCGTGCAGACTATCTAGCTGAAGTTAGCTCTCAAAGCTAATGGAAGCTGTCACCTTTAGTATTAACTTGTGGGTTCATGCAATAGACAAAACTCTACCATGATGATTGCTAATTTTGGCTACTGTAGATGACTTTAGCTGATAGCTGGAATTAGCATGATTATAAAGACATTGACTGCTAATATCAGCTAGCACAGATTTAGGCTTGACAATTTTAATTACCCTTAGCAGGGACGTTACAAGCTATGTACAGTTTATCACATAAATGCCATCGGCTGTTTTAGCTAGCCAACAATCGCAGTTGGCGTCAGCACTGGGTTTCTTTTTTTTTCCTCGGCGTGTATTAGCATGTCACATGATTTGTTTTCTGTCCACTGGGGCTCAAAGGTTCCGTTCACCTTGTCACGAGTCACTTCCTGGCGACGAGCAGATAAAGCCATTAGAATATCGCCTGGAGCTTGTTTACAGCTCAGCAAAGATCTGAGACGACGCAGGGTCCAAAAAAAGACATTAAACTCAGATTCTCCTTCTGCCAACATCGTTTATTCTCTGCGACATCAGTCCCATCTAATATTTGGCTGCCTGAGGTTTTCAGTACGAGTCGTTAGCATCCAGGTGTCGTCTCCTCTCCTACTGACGGATTCCTTCCCTTTAATTCCACACAGATGCTTCTTCGCCGTGACCTTTTTCTCCCCTCCATCTCCCAGCGCCTCTTCGCCACAAACCTGTCGTTTAGAGGAGCGATTATTTTAGCTTTGACAGCAAAACGACTTTGTGTATTTCAGACTGATTGTGATCCACCCGCCATAAATTTAATCTGCTGATCTACAACTTTGAGGATCAAGCATTCGTCATTAACGTGCGCTATCGTTAGCTAAATGTCATAAAATATTGCTTTAGCTGTTGAGCAAAAAGTGTTCCTACAGTTTTGTCTGGACTGAGAAGAAAACACTTTCCTGCTGCTGTTAAATTTAGGACTTTGTTAGCACAGAAACGAGGTTTTTCCTGTCTGGCTGTTCGACTCTTCTGTCACCAGGCAAGTTTCTCGCCGCGTCACTGAGAAACCTTTGAGTGGAACCGGTGACTCTGACGCCTGTCTGGTTGGCGCCGTCCGTCCGTGACCTGCGGCCCACATCACTCATTTGGGGCGGCTACAGATGATGCTAAAACACAGGAGGGACCTGCGTCACCTCCTGCATCCAGCAGAAACCCCCAGCTTTAAATTTCACATGCAGTTTTGTGACGACTGAAGTGGCGTTGTTAGCACACGTGCGCTAACAGTCACCCCCTGTCGTGGCTGTGCCAGAACTCGGGTGTCATTAGAGAGAAGGTCTCCTGCCTCCAAGCTTTATCCCTCACGTGGCGATTGTTTGTCCAGCTCTCCGTGGATGGCAGGATCAGCGTTGGGAGGATCAGGAAGAGCAAACAGCGCGTGACGCAGCGTCCCGGTGATGGCCGCCGCCGGTATTTTCTGTCTCTTTCACGTTCGTCAGGCGGATTGACCTTCAGACGAAAGCAAACAGTCAAACTTTCTTTACAATTTCACCGTCGCCCCTTTGGGATTTTCTGCTTTGACAACTTTGTCTCTGATGTTTAAAAGATCCTCTGTAAACAGCAACATTTCACGGCAAGAAACCACATTTGTGTTAGCATGCGGGCTAACATCTGGCGATCTCATATGAAAGATCGTAATTTTCAGCCGTGCGCAGGTCAGCTCACCTGAACCGGCGGCGCCTCACCTTTGTGAAGGTTAACAAAGGCAATTATTAAACGTGCAAGTGCTCATCTACGGGGCTGCTAATCCCCGCTAATGCAGTAAAAGCAGTTCATGCTAACGGTAAGAATAATATATATAATTCCAGTTGTTGAAGAACTGTGAACTTCCCTGACTTCAGGAGCTTTTTCTGTCTTTTGTCCTGGTTCTGCGGCTCTCGGAGCTCCGACCTCCATCTGGACCCGAGTCTGACAGGAGTCCGTCCGCTGAGGATTAGCTGAGCAGATCTGGATTGATGAGGCTGGAGGGCGGATGGAGGGATGCGGAGGGGTCACCTCTGCAGGGCGTCTCTGAAAAACGGTGAGACTGACGGAGGATCAGAGCCCACAGAGTGATGCCTCCTGGGAGGAGGTCAGCTGACCTCAGACACCTCATCCGGAACCAAAACAGGCCAAAAATCGATCCAATTTTTCGATTCGAAGCTCCGCCCTCGATGCTTTGCTCTCCGTTATTCTCCGTCTCTGGCGAGTTCAGGTGGTTGGTGACGGGTCGTAGACGGTGTAGCAAACTTCTGAGCAATGTTGTGAGCTTGTTGCGACAGCAGTTGCCTTTGATCTCCCGTCGGATTAGCATGTCGGCGCTCTGGGTTTCCTTGCCGCAGCATCTGGGACTCAGGCTGGGCTTCAAATGGACCCGTGGCATATTGAAGCACCCCCGCCCCACCCTGCCCCGCCCCCGCTCCTCTGAAGCCATCTGTCCCATCTCCGTCCTCCACACCGGTCGGCGTCCCCCGAGGGCAAGCATCAATTAATTTATTCACATAATTATCATGGCAGCAATAATCAATATCACACCAAAGAAAAAGTTAATAAACATGTAATTACTGTTTGTTGACATTGTGGGTAGTGAATCTGTCAAATTGTGATCTACAAATACCAGTTTTAGCTGAAGCAACGTCGTCTTTGGGCTAATACCTGTGATCGCCAGCCCATCCTGTAATACCATGATTGACCATGGGCGGCGCCGGTGAGTAGTCCATGTTCTTCATTGTTCAGAAAATGGTTGGCTGATTGTGTTGACTGCAAGAGAGACAGGAAGGTAGAAGAAAAAAGCTCTGAGACAACCAGCAGCCTCTGAAGCTAGAAACGGTTAAAGCTCTGCTAATGCCGAGGCCGCTTGTTGGCCGTGGGAACCGCCGAGGTCCGCCTGCTGGTGAGCAGACGTCCCTGGAGTCCTTCCCGTCCCACCGGTCTCCGATTGGCAGCAAAGAGTGAACTGAATGTAAAAAGGCGGAACATTTTAGCTAAAAAAGCCATTTTCCAGAGTCGTCATGTCTTCAAAACCAGCAGAAGAGCTTCCAGCGAGCCGTATTTGGGGCCTCTCGGCTAATCTCAGGTAAAAATCTCGACTTTTAGCTGTCAAACGCTGCCACAGCGATGCTAATTTTCTAAAATCACAGTGGGATCATTGGCTAAATGTGATTCACGGAGGCTGTAAGCGATTTGCTCGGTTAGCTCCAACAGCCTAATGCTGCTGTGACCATGATCAATGCTAATGTATGCTTGGATCCCAAAATGGATGCTAATTATGGGATGCTCGCAGCGTGTATTAGATTACTGCCTGCAGGCCTTCCTGCGCTCACACATGCAGGAAGCTCTGAGGGAGCAGCTGAGGCCGGCGGAGGAGGCGTCGTCGGTGGTTTGTTAGCCCTGACACTCTGACTGATGAAACTTTGGATTGATGGCTGCCGACGTGCGTCTCTGTGCGGACCCGCCGCCGTCTCCGTGGGATCAGTCCTCCTGCTGGACCGCAGCCTTGAACCATCAAGGACGGATGGACGGACGCGCGGGGCGAGATGTGCTCATCAACCTTGGCGAGCGGTCGGCTAATCTCTGCCGCCATCGATCGCGAGGGACCGTTGCTCCTCCCCAGAGGATGATTTCCAAAGATCTCGCTGATGATCTCAGCGATTTTAGCTTCTCCGTCAGGTGGAGAAAAACGGACAGAGGAATTGAAAGAGGAGGGGCCTGAGATTGACCCCTGCGGGACGCCGCTTTTTTTTCTTTGAGCAGGTGACCTTTAGGTTTAGGCAGAACCTGCTTCACGTGGATGAATCTCACCCAGCCGACTGGAGGGTTTAAAGGTTTTTATTGTCTGTTTTGAAAAGAATGAATCAAGTCTGAAATGTTTTTGAGCTTTAAGGGAACAAATGTGGAATTCTCGCCGGACGTGGTCTCTAATGCGTAAATGAGTGAACGACCAGAATCTCCCTCCAAGAAACCAGATTTCTTTTCCTCTCTGTTGTTCTAGAGTTGAATCTGTAAAACAAGCGGAACCTAAAACAACCCCCTCGTGACGCTTTCAGGCTAATTTCCAGCTGATGAATTCCCTTCTTTCCTCCCTCTCAGGTGTTTATTGCTCCGCAGAAAATGTCTTTCCATTACCGGAGGCCGTTATTTCCGCTCTCCATCTATCCGAGCGGCGCCGGGTTCGGGTTCACGCCGGGAATCACGCGGGATCGATGTGATGCCTGTCCGTCTAAGTGGTCCGAGCTGCGGAATGGAGCCGGCCTCAGTCACGGCCTTCTGACGCCGGAGAACACGGATGGCGCCTCCGACACCGTTGATGGCGTGATTCATGGAAGCTTCCGAGACGGAAGGTCGTTCGTTCCCGTGTTGGACGTCACCTTCGACCGACCGAAGGCCTCTCCGACGTCAGAGCTGTTGCATCACACCTGCGGCGTTCCCGCGCTTCCTCCCTCGGCTCCGTTAATCAGCTCGGGAAGGCGGATGTAATTTGGGACAGAAGATTGAGCTGGGGCTCATTTCCTGCTCTGAGACTCTTCCTCCTGCAGCTCAAACAGTCGGAGGAGGAGGAGGAGGAGGAGCCACTGGCATCGGAATCTCCGGGCCAGAGAAGAACCTGCGGTTTCAACGCTGTCCAGATAATTCCCACTCAACGATTCAAATCTATCAGGGAGCAGTTGAACGCTTCCACGAGCTAATGGATGCTAGCATCCCTCCTGCTAGCTAGCTAACCCTCATCTCCCAACTGCAGCTGTTCTCTGATTCGTTTGTTTTTTTATTCCTCCGCCGTGCAAACGCTCAGGCAATTTTGGCGGGACCCAAAATCCTGGAGCGACGGCAGCCGAGAGCACAGCGACGTTTTTATTACCCCGATGCATCATTCACGGCGGGAGGCTCGCCGCAGCCTTGGCCAGGTCACATGGGCAGCCATTTGTCTGCAGCCTTTCACCTCTCGGCTTCCGCCGGCGGAGCGTCGACGGGCAGAGACGGATGGCGAGAAGCTGGCGGCTGTTGGGAAAAGTCTCCTGATTGGTGATGAATAGAGATGCTGCAAATGACAGAAGAAGAACTGGGAGAGTGAAAGGAGGAGGGCTGGGAAGAGAGCAAGAGCGAGGGAGGGAGAGGTGTCCGAGGAACAACAGTGGTCAAGATTTCTGGAGGAAACTGGAGAAACTTGTGTGTGTGTGAGTGTGTGAGTGTGTGTGAGTGTGTGTGTGTGTGAGTGTGTGTGTGTGTGTGTGTGTGTGTGTGTTGTGAGTATGTGTGAGCATGTGTGAGGCTTTTACCGTTTGCTGTACATCCTTCTCTGGTTCTTCACACTGACCCACCTGCTGAATAACTCTTTATCTTACTTTATTTTGCCATGTTTTGAGGACACCAGTCGAGTGTGCTTTCTTGTCCCTTCAATGACACACACACACACACACACACGCACACACACACACATTGGCTTGGACGGTCTGACGGTCTCAGGCCTGGACGTCCGTCCACTCTTTGTTTCCATTTGGAATCCATGGAGGTGTTAGCGGGTTACCCTGAAACGGCTCCTTTATCTCCAGAACAAAATGGCCGTAAAGGGAGCAGCCTTGCAGCAGGTGGAGCGCAGCGAAGGTCGATGCGGCGCAGGCGTTTGCGTGGGCGTTTGCGCAGGATACTTTCCTGCCGCAGGGAGGAACGCCAACATAAAAGGCCTCCGCTCTCTGGCTGATTTCCTCTGGGGCCGTTTCTTCTCACGTTGCTGCTTCGTGAATTTGTTTCCCTCTTTTTCTACTTTGCTCACTAATGTAAACAGCTGCAAACCTGCTGCTCCTGCTGGCTAGGCGCAGTACTGCAGTTTAAAAGACCTGCTGGTGTTAGCATGATAGCACGGTTCACCGATCCGGTTAACCTGTGGGGTCACGGGCTGACACGTTAAGCCTTTTAGCTTCTTTGGCTAATGCATCAGAGCAGCGAGTCGCAACCGGATGTCTCATCTCATTTGGGAACAAGGCCAAGAGTTTGGCCTGCGAGCGCTAACAAAGATGCTTGGTTGCAGACGAGATGCACGCTCTGCGAACCACCTTTGTGCTGTTTTCTTGCTATCGTCTCCACCCGAGCCAGAAGGCCGTCCGGCTGCTCCTCACCCGCCTGGTCATTTATCTTCCGTCTTTGGCAGAACAGAACTTCCTGCGTGCATCACAGCAGATTTATACGCTCGTTCCTCTCGCGTTGTTTCTGTTCCCCGCTTGGCCTTGTGAGGAAAATCAATGGTGTAAATGATCAACAGTCAACCATCTGTAATGTGTGCGACGTTAGCGAGGATGAGGACAAGTCGATTCCTTGTTGCCCGACTTTGGGCTCATTAACTCCGGAGCAAAAGAATTTATGCGTCAAGCGGAAGTGATGGATGGCGTCGTTGGACCAGAGGCCAGAGATGTTTACAGAGGTGTGGCTCTACATTAGCTGGCCTTGACGGAGCTTCGGCGCCGTTTGAAGAGGTTCGTGATGGTGATAAACAACCGCTTATTGATATCTTAGAAAACTTCCTGTCTGAACCCGCCAACAGGTCGTCAGCGCGGCGCCGACGCTCACCTGGAGCGGCTGTCCACTGGGAGGAAAGGAGGCATCAGAGGATCCGCTGAGTAGATCTTTGAGGGACACAGTTAAAGGCTCCAGAGGCCTGCTGGGCCCCTCTGAGAGAAGCAAAGAGGTCGGCACGGCAACCAGACAGAGAGGCGGCTCTGACCGAGCTAGCGAGCACTTCCGGAGCTCTTCAGCAGCGTCTGGAAACATGTCCGAAAAGTTCTGGTTTCCAGAGAACTTGAGTAGGAGTAGTAGTGGACACGCCCCAACAATGTTCTTCTTCTTCAAGCCCTGCGTGTTCTTCAGTCACCTTGGAGTCGCCTGTCTCATTAGCACAGAGGGAAGGGCCCCTGCCCTCCTTCCACGTCCCCCTCGCGGAGACACGGAAAATGAAATGGAGTCGATTAAAGCGCCGCCGTTGCCCTTGCAGCGGCCATAACCAAAGACATGCAACACTAGAGGATTAAGTAGGAGATGAGAGCCGGCAAATGACTGATACGGGACTTTGAAGGACGGCGGTTAATGACATCAGCGGAGGATGGCCCCGATTAGCCGCCGCTCGGGTTGCAGAGCAGCCCACGCCGACCGAGGAAGATCTTGGTCGACGACGCTTCACTCTGGACGTTTTCAGACGTTTTAGCTTCACCGCAGCGGCTAACTCGCCACGCAGAGTTTGACTCTCCCGAGCAACGTAAGAGAGAGAAAGGAGTCGACGTGGGAGCTAGCTGGAGAGGTCGGCCACGGAACGTTTCCCTCGGAACGTCGCTTAGTCTTTGATGATTTATCACAGGCTGGAATTGCATCATTTCCAGCTTCAGTTTGAGCTGTTATAGAATAATCTCGTTCGCTTTAAGTTCCTCCAATTAAAAGCCATCTTTTATGTTTGCAGCTTTTTCTTTTAAAGGAAGTACTTTGGTGATTTTTGTTGGCGTTAGCGCTACAACAAGCTCCCGTCTGGTTTGCCTCTTTTTAAAATTCTGGATGATGAAAATATCCTGATATTGTCCAATTCATCCCAGCTGGACAAACAGCATTCTTCCCTAACAACAATGAATTGCTTTCATCCTGGATGCCTTTGATGTATTGGCCATTTAATTCTCATCCACGCTCTCCCCTGACCGCTGAGAATTCTGGGAAAATTTATGAGGTTTGAGGCGTTTGGGCGTGTGCTTGCATGTTATTAAGATGAATGTCATGAAGAAAAATACAGTTTCTCAGTCTCACGTGCACAAGAGAAGAAGGTCAAAGGTCGTGGTAACATGAGTGCTCAGACTCGCTAGCTTTCTTCGTAACTAAGGCAGCTTTATTTTGTAATTGATGTGCAGTTATTGTTACTGTTATTTCTAATCTTCAGCCACATCTACTGCTAGCGTTAGCATAGCACAGCTATGTGAGGTAAAGCTAACCTGCCCCCGGTGGCTGCTTGTGAAATGTTTCTGGGTCTTCAGGAAGGAAACGCTGAGTATGACCCCTGACCTCCTCGGGCTGCAGCCTCTCCCTCTTCGTCATCGCCCTCCTGCTGTCCAGAGCGTCACAGGGCCACAGGACGTGTCCTTAGGGACTTGGACCTGGGCCCGGGATAATGGCGGATGTAAATCAGGCTTCCATCCCGGCCAACAATCTGCTGCTCTGACTGTTCCTGGCTCTGTCGGCTCCGTTCTGGCGCAGGCCGGTGATTGTTCGCTAACTCTGGCTGCAGATGCTGAAGCATCTGCCTGCATACGCGCGCTGAGGCCGGGGGCCGGCGTCCTCCGACTGCAGCTCCTTCAGACATTCGCTGTGTCCACAGACGCAGGCGCCAATGACATCCAAGGTCGCCCAGGCTGGTTTACACGTGATGTGTTTGCTACACATCAGGATTTTGTGTGTCGTCACGACGCGTCGGGCATCTGTAGTTTCTCTCTTTGAAGCTTTAATCAGCGATGACTCAGATTTCATCATCTTAAGCTGGTCGATGGAGCTTTTTCCATCACGGCTCCGAGGCTCCATTTCGATGCAACGCTAACTAATCCAGGCCAGTCACAACACACAGAACGGGAGCGGAGTGAGGCTGGAATACTAAATGGAATGCAGCCACGATAATGTGCCGCTTTCCCCTCGCCAACGCCTCCATGATGACGCCGGAAAATGGCTGATGGAGCCATTGGGACGTGAACAGATAACGATCGGAACGGTACGGCTCCTAATCCATGCTAACGCGTGACCTTCAGCACAGCTGCTTTTGTTTGTCGTTTCATCTGATAAAAGTCCAATGATCCTTTTCCTCAGCTGTTTTCTCACCTGCTCTCTGATTTTTAAGATGATTTTAATGAATCCTGAGACGTCAGGTTGAAGGGGAGTTCAAGGAGCTAACAGGTCTGCTCAGCTGGTCAAACCCAGTCCACACATCACGCCTGAGCTAATGAGACAGGCCTCTCTGGTTCTGTGTGTGCGTGCGTGCGTGTGTGCGTGTGTGTGTGTGTGTGTGTGTGTGTGTGTGCTGGTTCTCTGCCAGCTCTAAACCTCAGGGTCCGGGTGGTTTGATTAAACACGCTGTCTGCAGGTTAAGTAAAAATTGTGAAGGTTAAAACCGATGATGAGCTGACGAGTCTCTTTTCTAGTCTGATGTGGAAACGGAAATAAATTCACCACAAAGCCAAAAAGTTTGAAAACATCATCATCTGGGTCAGAACGGTGGAATAAACCGAGAGGCAGCGACGTCACGCTGCTGTACGGCGGCCAGGACGCAACAACAGCACCTTTAAATCTGAGCTCTGGCAGCAGAAACAGCGCGACTGCAGTCAGACGCTGCAGCCAAGGTTTGGAATTAACATCATTGTTTCAGCTCTGTTCTGTTTGGAGGAACTTTATCCAGATGAAAGGTCGGAAACAAACGGCAGCAGTCGTCCCAGTATGACCAGGGCAGCAACCAGCCACCAGGGGGAGACGAGGACGCAAGTTGGTCTTCGGTGCTGCGTCTGAGGGCTGGATTCACGAGAGCTTCAGAAGGTGTTCAAAATAACAAAGGTGGCTTTTCCGCTCGGCTCCTGAACGCCGTCCTTTAATACATCAGACTAAACGCTTGTTGAATAAACTGCAAACTTTAATTTTTCCGACAAATGCCTGGATTTGTGCCCCCGTTTGATTTGCGAGGATTAAAAGTGTTTGGCTCGCGGCCCCGTCTGACAGTTTGCCTCATGAGAATAAAGTTTTATTGTTTTTTAAAATGTAACAAAGCAGAGCTGAAACAAAAAACATGTACAAACAAGAGGAACAAGACAGAGCTGTTCTTCCAGAGGAGGAAGTTATGAACGGATGTTTGAGTTGGTGGAACAAGAAAAGCTCCTCCAGACTCCAAAGTTTGAGATTTGTTAAAGTTTTTCTTGAAGACGTTTCACCTTCTCTCCAGAGAGCTTCTTTAGTTCGAAACTTGCTTGGGGCGGAGCTTAAAACTAGGTCAGAGACAATGCCAACGACTCCCAGATGACCACCAGATCATTAGCACGCTAATGGTCCACCAGGGCTATATTTTCCAGCTCTGCTCCCGGCAAGTTTAGTTTTTCACGCAGAGATTTGGATAACCGACCTGGATGATTGAGAACCGACAGACTTCTCCAGACTAGCTCAGGGCACGTTGTTGTTGTTCTGGATGGGCTCGAGTAGGCGGTAGAACAGTAGTACAGGTTTGTAGAACAGAAGGTTCTAATAAAAGTGACCTCCTTCACCAGCCCCAGCAGACAGCGGTGGAGGGGTTAATCTGCTGTCATGGCCCCAGGCAGGGGCCTTCCACCCAGTCCCTGGGCGTTCGGGAAGCAGATCCAGGAAGCAGACGTGTCGATGGGCGTCCATCTCCAGCACTAAAGAAAGCGACAAACAGATGATTAAATAAAGGTAGGTTTCAGAAAACCTTCCTAAATCACACAGGATTTCCTTCATGTTCGGACTCACCAACGTAGGAACAGTCAGGAAGCGTCCGGCAGAAGTCTGAACGTGCACCCTTACTTTCTGAGACGAGGCGCTCTGTCCCGACCTGCTGCTCCGTCCTCCAGCCACCGAGCTGGATGTGCTGTGGTTGCTGAGGCTCTTGGAGGCTCAGGTCAAACTCTGCCTCTGAGCAAACATGAACCTTCTCCACACGGTTATCTGTGACAGAAATGACCGAGTCCTCGAGGTGATCCCCTCCTTTATTAAAGGGTAACAATGGAAATACACATTATATTTATACGTTTTTCCCTTTTTAAAACCCGTTGTTACATGAAGTATCGATGGAGCTGAAGACCCGTGATAAAACTGCAGGCCCCCGACTTAAAAAAGGGACAATGTCAGTAGTTTAAATCCAAAATGTAATCATTCTGTTATCAGCTCACTTGTTGGGTATTGAAATGTTTTCTTGCAAAATATGTGAGGAAAAAGAAAATGTCTCAAGTCGTCGTCAGACCGAGAGGCTACAGTATATTGTCTCCCAGAATTTTCACATAGCAACACAATATTTAAAATAACAATAACAGGTTAATTTTTACGTATTAAATATGTTCTGACATCACTTTTTTGAGTAGTATTTAGGCGAACAAGGTCCCAGCAGTAATTTGGTGTTGCTGTTTTCCGCATTTCCTCGTTGTTGCCAAAGATATTATTGCACTGATAATTGAGAGCGGACACTCCCAGAAACACTTGGTGGACAGTTACGTTTTTGCTTGAACCGGAGGCTGAGAGGAGAAGCCCAGGTATGCCTCTCCTCCGAGGGGCTGGCTTTCAGAGCCCGGCGGTCCGGTATGGACGGGGACTCACACCTCGGACTCCAGGCTGGACACTCTGCCCCAGGGCTTTGGCACATAGGGACTGTTGACTCTCCGCGCGACCAAGACCTGCCTCCGTTCTCTGGTCCCAGATCCGGGGTCGTCCCTCTTCGCTGTACCGCTGTAGGGCCCAAACATGTTGTTGTGGTAAACCACCGGCCTGTCGGTCACACGAGGCAGCACCGTGGCACCGTCCGAGCAGCGGCTCGTGCAGGGGAACACGTGGCACATATCCTTGGAACCGCTGTAGAAGTGGGGCGGTCCCTGGGGCAGCGGCCCCACGTACACCGGTAAGTCTGTGTAGGAGTTCAGGTAGGAGTAGTGTCTGTGCACTACTGTGGAGGAGGAGCGGCGCAGGGCAGCAGTGTTGTGCAGCAAGGCTTCCCTGTATGAGGGCAGATGGGTGGAATCACAGTACTTGAACCTTTGCTTGTAGGGGTACGATCCCATGTGGGCCGGGTCCAGGTAGGCAGGCTCAGCAGCCAAGGGGTAGCAGGAGAGGTTGTGACCCAGACTGCCGTATAGTCTGTGCTGCTTTGGGTTGGCCACAACTACCCGCGGAAACAGGTCAGGCATTTCTGCACGGGCGGACTGCGATGTGGAGGGCTTCGTTTCATCCACCTGATGGATCCTGTTGTTATCCCACCCCGTGGCTTTGAGGAACGAGGCGCGCCGGTTCAATTTTTCCTTGCCCAGGAGGGGTATGTCGTCTGTTTCCGGCTGCAGGTAGGACTTGATGCAGGAGTTGCAGCTGGGATTGCCCCCCTGAAAGTGTCCTGCAGGGCAAGTCATTTTAGCAGCCACAACAGGGTGGTTGTTCAGCAGGTTATTAGCCCTCAACTCAGCAAGGCAGGTTCTTGGCTCATCATAGTCACCCCTCACTCTGGAGCCTGAAGCATCCAACATGTAGCTGTGGGACCGCCTCGTCCGACCCCCGCAGTCAGGCGGGTAGCTGAACTTCCTCCTCAGTGGCCCCCTGTGCTCCATGTACATATTAGGCACCTGGAACTCCCTGTAAGGAACAAAAGGGGTCACAGGGGGGCGGGCCTGGTTCTCCACAAACATCCTACTGCTGTGGTGAGGGTTGGGGGCTCCAGAGGGGGCAGGGTCCTGCATGGCGATGTGAGGACTGCTGAGGCTGGATATGGGCAAGGTCCTCTCAAACAAATGCTGACTGGTGCGAGTGGGCAGAGTGTAGCGGAGCGGGGTGGGTCTGGTCACCACGCAGGGTTTTTCTAGGATGGGCTGTGTGGAGGTGTCTCCATAATGGAGGGGGAAGGTGGGCGTGAGGGCCCTCTGTGGGTATGGCGAGTGGTTGTCTGTGATGTAATGTAGGTGGCCGTGGCTAACGTCTGTTGAGGCCACTCTGGGTGGAAGGGTGGTGCGCACGTTGTCAGCCCCCCGCCTGCTCCAGGTCTCCAACGTCTTGGTGGCGTTGTCGAGAGAGTTCTCCACTCTGGCTGATGACACCATGTCCTTGGCTGTTTGCAGCATCTTTAGCATGTTGGCCTGTGAGTAGTTGGTGGTGACGTCTGGACTCTGGATGCTCCCGTTGCGGTCACTTTGCTCTACGCCACTGAAGCAGCTGTAGATGCCCTACAGGGAGGTGAAAGGGCAAATTAGACGATCGTCTAAACAAGACTTACACACATTTAACCGCTGATTGTGGAGTCTGGTAGCGTCGTGCGTGTTGCTCATGTTAAAATAATCAAGGCGTAATTGAGTGGCTGCTCATGCATTTACCATATTGGCAACTGCATGTGTATCCCACCAGCTCTATTTTACTTTTAAATTGTGTATCTGTTTGGAATATTTAATGTCACCTTTGACAACTGTGAACAGACCGATGGTATGGTTTAATGGGACGATTTAAATTCAATTTCCCAGGGATCACACCATCGCCATACTTCAAAGGCCCTTTGTTGGCTTTAACTAATTTGATTTCACTCTTCACGTTACTGTTGCAGCACTTTGCAGTTCGATTTCCTTCGCATAACTACGCTTCTTCGCCCGCCCGTTCTCGCTGGGAGGAAGTAACCTTTGAAATATTTTCCCTGACTGCATATCGCCAAACCGCCTCGCGCTGTCTGGAGATGGAACTTACTCTGCTGATAGCTAGCAGGAAGTCCAGGCGGTCGGATTTGCGGACGGAATGTCGCAGTTTCCAGTAGAGCAGGTGCTCCCAAGCGAAAACCAGCAGGCTGAGGCCCATGGCCACCAGCAGCATGTAGAAGACTCCGGCCATGTTGTCGATGTCCAGCTTGCTGCTCATCACCTCTTTCTTCTCGTTGCGGCAGATTCCGGTGAGCCAGACGGTCTGCAGCTTCTGTGTGTCGCCTGTGACAGCAACATGCAGACGCGTTTAGATTCCAAACAGGCCAGTTCAGCCTTCTGCAGGCTAACATTAGGTAAAGACAACTAGTTAAAGCAAAAAATGCTGAGGACATATCGAATAAACATCAAATTCTTTTCAGCTAATATTGTGTTCTAGTTAAAAAATCACACCTAATCAGTGTCCTGGATCATTTATGAAATGGTTGGTGTGAAGAGGAGTGATCTGGCAGGTTCAGCGGCTCATTTATCTGACGCTCTTCTCCAGTGTTTGTTATTCCCGTCACCATCTGCTGCGTATTTGTGCCAAAGGTGACCGGAAGCCTTTTATATGTCGGCCACATTTTAAATCACCTCTCGAAACATAATTTTACAAAGGCTGCAAAAATCATCCCATATATTTTTACAGCACTGTTTTGCATTCTGAATCTTTTTTTCCTGCTGTCCCATTTTTCTTTTTTCTCTCTTAAGAATTTATTTCTGCCCATTTTACGGAAAACGCTCAGATAGCTTTTTATGATGACGGCGATACTGCGCGAGTCTGGACGTGAACGAGGAATTTCACCATCAGCCAGAAACTGGAGCAGCGCCAGGTCGATGGGTCGTTTCCAGCGGGAATCCTTCTGCAGAGCGATGCCGTAACCGGTGGTAGCAAACACTTTCCCGCTGCCAATGGTCACCAGCTTGCAGCCCTCGTCTTTTCCAGCCATGTAATTCAGCACGGCGGCGTCGTAGATGAAGGCGTCCAGTTTGCTGGAGGGACGGAGAGGAAGGATTGCTGCTCTGACTCAGAGCAGATGTCGTTTTCCTGAAGCTCCAAACACACTTACCCAGTTTTGAGGCTGTTGAGGGCGTCCTCCACCCCCTTCTGGTTGTATTTGACCATGTGGGAGTGCATCTCTGGGTAGTTACTCCTTATGTTACGCTCTGTGCTGCCATTTGGGACCGTACCAAAGCGGAATGGGGGGTACTGCTCCTGCGGCTTTTGAAACTGTGGAGAAACACATTGACAGGAGGAGACGTTGTGCGATCAGCGACCATCTCTACCACAGGTGACTTTTACCTTTCAGCCACAGAAGTTGTGGGACCCGCTTTTTCAGTTTATGACTGGTTTATTTGAAAAGAATAGAAATTTCCAACCATCAGTGGCATCACCAGCCACCTCCTTGGAGGAGATAACAAAACAGCTCAGGTTTTAGGGTCGGCTGATAAAAAGCTTGTGACCGGAGATGAGCATCTCCAGCTTTCTGTGTTTCTCCTCCAGCTCGAGTGCTTTCGCTCTTGTTATCCTGTTGACCTTTTGCTCTGTTGATTTACATATCTAAATGTACAATTAGACAGTCAGACTCTGGGTCCAACCACATTCAGACTTCTTTATCTTTCACTTTGCAGCAGTCAGAAATTAGCTTCTGCTTTTATCCCTCCGCTGTTGGCTGTACTATATGAATTTAATTAGCTGTGAAGAGGGGAAGGAGGATGGGGTTGAAACGCAAGCGACACACTTTTCATTAACCTTATGCAAATATGTTCTCAGGGTGTTAGCTCTCAAACATTTGCACTGAAGTTTGTGCATCACATGGGACAATACCCTCTGTGGATATTTCAAAAAATAAGCTCGACCCCTTTTACCTGTCTTTTGTTTGAAATTGAAATAAGTAAACAAAAGATGTATTAAAGATGATAGAACCCTTCTGTTGCTTTATGCTAACGTTAGCATGAAGGCGGCTAGTGAGAGGGTACATGATGTAACTGATCACGAGGACTTTTGTGTAAATGAGGCGTGTGCTCTGAGGGGCTAAAGCAATCATCAGCCGGTGCCGTTATCAACGCTCTCCGACGCTCCACGCAAGGTCACCTTTGATGGCTTCCACTTGGACCTCATTTACATTCACTTATCCTGACGGTCTCGGCAAGGCTGGACACACAGCGGCTCCGCTTTGGACAGAACCTCCAAATATCTGGGGACTCCATCCTTTTCCTCCCCTCTGCATAACAGCGTTAGCAAGTAATAAGATGAGTTTTGTAAATGACTCTGCCAGACTTGTAATGAGCAGTGGACAGCTTGCTCTTTTCCTCAAACGCCTCTTTAATCCCATCAGTGAGACAAAGAGCCTATGAATCATTTCTTCTGCTGCTGCTTGAACATGGATTTTCTCGTCAACTGATCCTCAGGTCATGTGGTAGTAACAGAAATTATAATGAGTGTCTGGCCAGGAAATCCACGCCTGTATCATTTTTTATAGGCTTTTCTCAGGCGTCGGTTGCAAGGTCTGAGGATATAATTCAATTTCTGCCCCAACACAATGAAGCTTGTTGAGAGAGGAAGCTAAAAGTCACGTCCAGAACATCACCTCTCCTGGATGCTTGCGCACTCTCTACACACACGCACACACACACACACACACACACACACACACACCCACACACACACCTTTTTGTCGCTCAGCCCAGACACTGTGTCGATGTACTGCTCCTGGATCATAAAGGCTGCCAGGTTGGCCGTGTAGGACGCCAGGAAGATGACGGCGAAGAAGGCCCAGACCAGCACCATGATCTTACTGGTGGTGCCTTTGGGGTTCTCGATGGGGACAGAGTTGTTGAAGACGATTCCCCACAGCAGCCACACCGACTTCCCAATGGTGAAGGTGGGCCCCCCGGGATCTGCCAGACAGGACGCAGAATCGGTTTGATGACAGGGATTGATGGCGGGATGAGAAACCGGCTGATTGGTCACCCCGTCAATCAAGCATAGCAGGACTGCTGACAGATGTTTACAGGACTAACAGATAAATCTGACTTGGAATGCAGTTTGAAAGCTTTAGGACAACACGGATTCTGGCCAACTCAAGTTTGTTTGTGGAGAAAGAGGCGAAAGTTGAGCCCTGAGATCAAATCAAGTCCTCCAGGAATCCATCAAACAAAGGCCCTAAAACTCATCACCATCTAGCTGCTCCCCTCCAGCTCCCCCAGGTATTTTATTGACCACGCCGCTCACAGATTAAACTGCACTGTCTCAATTTTCCAGCCATTGATCCAATATGTGGTGACTGTAAATAGGCCTGGATTTCAGACTGTCTCTGAAGCCCTCAGAGGCTCCAGGTCTTCTTGGTTTCCTGACTCTCTGCAAAAGCCAAAACTAAATTCAGTCATCATTGCCTGAAAAAAACACCAAAGTGTGAACTTAATGTTTTAGGTGTACACTTGATTTTTTTAGATACATTTGGCTTCTCCATTCAGATTAAAAGAGACAAGAACGAGGTTGGAAGGTCACAGGAAGGTCGCTTACCTTTGGCGCTGACCAGGCTTCGGTTGTATCCGACCGGACTGCAGTATTCAAAGACAAAGACTGTGATGGCCACCACCGTCAGGCACATGACGAACATCATCACCCACACGGCCGGACTGTACGGCTCTGCAGACACAGAGGAGGTTGACGCTCAGACGACATTAGGTTGCTTTGACTGATTTTCATGGTGCTAAAGGCGGGATCTGCACCTAAGAAGGCAGACGGGGACACCGTCCCATTACTCCTGGCCACCATCACACTGATCCCCGTCTCCACGAAAGGCACCGAGAAGTCGATGATCTCCGAGCGCTCTTCGTTGATGGTGAGGGACCCGATGGCCATGTCCGCTCGCTTGTAGAACACCTGCAGAAGAACATCAAAGAGGACGTGGGACTTCAACACAGTGAACAGAGCGAGGCCCAGGTACGAACCCTGAGGTACACCATAGGAGGCATGAGCTACAGTAGTAAAACAGGTCTAAAAGATCAAATAAACAGCCGAGGGAACTGTGAGTGAACCCAACAGTGGGACATTAATGCCGCTACGTTACTGCTGATCTGGGATAAACCTGAGCCAAGTCGGCCTCTGAGCCCCGGCTCGCTGTCCTGCCTGGTGGGATCCTGACACAGAAAACCCCCCCGGATGTTATTGTTTGTAATCACTCTGGGCTTGTAGGAGCTGATCCACATATCATCCACCTCTAATCCGTTGGGGGGCATCGTATGAACTGCGGTTTACGTTTAATACATAAAGGCATCTGCTTATAGTAGCCTGAGAAGCTGGCGTGTGGCTGGATACAGAATATTATACCTGTGCTAACTGTGGGTCGAGCGCCCTGCTGAGTATTTATGCACAACATGCACAACGCTGTTTATCACGCTGATGAAGAGCGGTTCGATCTACATCCCTGACAGCCGCTCTGCTGGCTTTCACACCTCATCGAGCGCAATGGCTTTCCTGTTTCCGGGACCTTTGTTGGTGTCAGCGGACTCTGGTTTAATTTGTGGCCCAAAAACCGAGCTGTTGATTTACGACAGTGTCACAAGTTTGATCGGCGATGTGCTGGCGCCTCTCGCTCACCTCTCCGATCATTCCGTTCCAGATGCCTCGGACCAGCTTGCCGTGCTTGCCGTTGGTGACCAGGTACAGGTCGTAGGAAAACTTGATGTTGCGGGACAACTTCTTCAGGATGTCTATGCAGAAGCCCTTACAGCACAGCTTGGTGTAGGGCTCAGTGTGGCCCACGATGCTGAAAAGAAGGAGACTGCGATTCGCTTCTGATTCATTTCTAATTGATTTCCAAAGTGATCAGCTCTGATTGAAACAGATGATGCCATTAAACCCTCGTTACAGCTTATCCATTGAAAGTAAATTCAATTTACATTTGAGACGGGGTGAAATATTGACCAATAATGTAATGCCGAGTTCTTTGTGGGACGGATTTTCAAGGTCTAATAACCTTGACCGGCCTCTTATTGAAAATCGAATAGATCCAATAAAGCCCTGAAAGGAACGACGGATTCCCAGAATTTTATATTTCCCACTGAAGAACGGAGGTGAGCAAACAGGAGCAGGTGATGGAAGCGAGTCGTTTCCATCAGGGGAGGTTCTGATGTGGAAACGGGGCAGATGGACCTTCACCAGCAGCACCACCAGCAGCACCTCCATCCCCACAGTGTCACGTCCCTGACAGATGGACACGCAGCTGGTCCCACCACAACAAATCCAACATAAATGAATCACAAACAAACGATGGCAGACCAGAGCGAGAGCTTCGGACTGGCGAGGAGCAGAACCCTGAGGAGCAAACATCAGAGCAAACATCTGGTTCCAGTGGTGCCACAAACACCAACCGGTACCAGGGTGGAGCCATCACACACGTCACACACCAGCGTTTTGGAGGCGTGAGGTTTGACCTTGACTCAAAAGAGACCAAGAAGAATCACCTCACACACGTGTTGCCACCCAGTTGACCTTTGAACTCTCTGACTGTGAGGAAAGTCCTGCAGGACCTAAGGAATGTTTTGTTCAGCCAAACACAAAGACGGAATCAGGAATCCAGACAATCGGCATGTTAATTAGTGACAGACATCCTCTCATTTAATGAAACAATTAATCACTCTTTCATGGTAATTAGCAACTGGTTCATTTGTGTGTTAATTTGCAAGCTTGTTTTCCATTTACTGTAATGATTAAAACCACTTAGCGTCTTCATTCGACATCAGTGTTCCCCGTTAATGGCGCTGGCCGTGGCCAGCTGCCATACTCTCATTTTCACTATATTATCTCAGAATAACATCCTGCCAAATGTGTTGTCATTAACGCGCCGTGGTTACCCCCCCTCCCCCACCCCCGCTCCCCCACACTCAGCAGGAAACCTCTTCATTCTCTCGTCTCAGCTCCGGCGCAACCTTTCAAACCCAGTTTGCTGCAGTTGTGTTTGTTTTCACCTGCAGGTGTGTGAAAGGTGCCCGTCAGGTGTGTTTGATCACTCCCAGTTACGTCCCAGCAGGGCGTCGGTGGGCTACACTGCAGGAGCGATATAACGCAATCAGCTCTGCGCGTTGAGCTGCGATGGCTGAAATCGAGGCTCCGGCCCGTTGCTGGGGCTGGTTTTGTAGCTCTGCCGACCAAGAGTGTTCTTTTTTCTTCAGACGAGGTCGTTTGGTCGCTCTGAGTGATGAAACGCTCCCGATGGAGACCCGATCTCTATCTCCAGCTCCCCTCATCTTGTTAACTTTATTAGTGCTAATGGGCCGCAGCTAGCTCCTCTCCCCTCCTCTAATGAAGAGTCTGGAGGTGTTGAGGATTGATAACACGGCCCAATCATCTCCTCTAACTGAAATGTTACCGTGCGGCGTGTTTATTTCCCTGACTGGGTCAGAGGTCATCCCTGGATACAGCGCTGTGACCGTCTCGCCTCGCCATACCTGGGCTAACGACGGGGGAAGAGCCTCTTCATTTCAAAGCTAATGGTTCTCTCCAGTTAGATAGAAAATCAATGAAGCTGCCCATGCTAACATGTAAAAGCTCCTCCGGTAGAGATGCTACATGAAAGAGTGTGTGCTTTGTGTGTGCTGAGGAGCACTCACGCCTCCGTCTTGTTGGACTGTCGCCGGCAGGGGACGGTGTTGCTGACGCAGGTGCCCGTCACGGGGTCCACCGCCTCCACGATGACAAAGGGCCTCTCCTCCAGCGTGGCCACCGTCAGGTGCCGGTAGTCGGACACCGGCTGCAGGTAGGAGCCGTAGCGCGGCCACACGGGGTACCTCATCTGCAGGATCCCCGTCTCGTAGGTCCCCACCTGCGGGAAGTTTCATTTTAAGGCTCAGAACTGTTTTAACAGCCGCGATTCAAGTTGTCGACGCCAGCGTGATTTGTCACACAGGAAGAAAACCAGAGGAGGCGAACGTGTTTGCAGACAAACGTATCGACCTGGTTTCTGACTGTTATCATCTGCTCGTTTCACAGACGATCACAGGCGTTGCTGGAAATGTCATCAACTTCCCACAAACACACGCTGGACTGAAGGGTTCTGCTGTTTGCACAGACAGATGAAACAGCCAGTCAAAACAGCTTGTCAGGATGACAGGAGGCGCTGGGAAAACGTGCAAATACCACAGGTCTCGGCAGACTCGGCAGCTTTTCCTTTCCGCAGACGTCGGTATTGATCAGTCTGGGTGTTTACCCATCGTTCCGCTGCTGCACGTCTCCATGGAGATATTCATCATCAGAGAACATGTAAAACTTGTGTTTGTGTCAGGAGGACAGAAGTTGGGTTTGGCTTTGGTTTGTTTCTTGTGCCGTGGGTTCGGCTCTCAGATCCGTCTCAGGACCAGCTGTTTCGCTCTTATTTCAGTCTCTGCTTTTGCTCTTTATGCTCCTTCCAGGAAATGTAGCGTTGCGTGCTTTCTGAATATTAAAACAAAGAATTGCAGCGGTTAGCGATGAGTCGTGCCCTCTTCTCTCAGGTCCAACGCTGTCTTCATCTGCTCCAGCTCAGTCTCAGTCTGCATTGTGGATTTTCAGTGTTCTCCGCTTGAAGCGAAACACACCATCAATCATTTTTATACGGTGTTTTCCAGCCAGGCAGGGGAAATATGACTCTCGAAATAGAAGTTAAATGCGAATATGAAAAAGAAGTTGTTTTTTTTGGCCACCTTAGATTCAACACCAAGTGACCACCAAAACCTGGTTTATGGTTTGTTTCACTAAAACTAGACGCCCAGAACACAAACCACTGAAAGT
This sequence comes from Tetraodon nigroviridis, assembly GCA_000180735.1. Taxonomy (NCBI): domain Eukaryota; kingdom Metazoa; phylum Chordata; class Actinopteri; order Tetraodontiformes; family Tetraodontidae; genus Tetraodon; species Tetraodon nigroviridis. The sequence goes on along the minus strand of CAAE01014679.1, from coordinate 431,642 downwards.
GTCCTGCATCCACATCAGCGTCCTGTCTGTTTTTAGACACAAATGCTTTTGTTCCTCCTCATTAGCCCAGTGCATTGATAATATGTTGGAAAGTAAATTGAAAGTCACACCTGGAAACATCAATATCACATAATTAGCTTAGCGACGCCTGTGGCTGTGCTCTCCGTTCCTGCTGTTTAACTAAACAGCATCTATTCAGGCGCTGGGGAAAGTCAACACGGGCTCAGCGTCCTCGTCGCTCTGCACGCTGAAATGATCTCAGGACAGGCCAATGAAGCGGCGCTCTGCTGCTAACAGAACAAAAGTGTGTGTCTGCGGGAGTGTGATGGCTCCTGCACACGGCTGCAGAGAACCCTTTATGAACTTTCGCCTCTTTTTCTCGCCTTTACAAAGAGACCACTAACGTGTGAAATGACTGTCAACCTTCCTGTTCTGCAGTAAACACACGCTTGTGTGTAATGTGTGTGTGTGTTGGTGTGTGTGCATGTCACCTTGTCCCACTGCCTCTCTCTGTCCAGAGTGATGATGATCATGGCCGGATTCACCAGGTAACCGTCACTGTTGAAGGAGAAGTCGTTGTTTTCCCAGGTGACGTTCAGCATGTGCCTGCAGACGGATGGACAGATGAGTGTTTCCCACATTTTATTGTTCTCTGCTCTTTTTTCAAGTCTGACTTCCACACATTTGCGAGACTGTCTGCTCTTCTGCGTCATGTCAAACAATCTCTATGAGATCAGAAAAGCAGCTGCTCCTCCGTGTTTAACACCCAGACGGGTCATAAACGGGGCTTGGACAACTTTGCTTCCCTCCTTTCATCCCGCGCGCTGCTATGTTTCCCCCGCGGCGCTGATTTCTCAGTCCGGCTGAGGTGATGAAAGCTTCTGCTGCGAGAATACCCTGAAAGCCGGGCTGTGTGAAAAGCTTCTGTTAATCTGGTAATCTGTGATAATCCCATTAACAGGTGAGCTGTCTCATTATCAAAGCTAACGGGAAAAAGGCTAGATCTGAGGATGGAGGGGCGCTGATGTTAGATCTGGCTGGAGAGATAAAAGAGGTTCCAGCTCTGCGCTTGTTGTTGCTCGTCGACCTTTGCGGCGCCGCCGAGCGCTGCTGCTCCTGAAATCTGCAGAAAGTGGAGATGAGGCTCCACTTTTTAAGAGCAGCTTCACTTTACAAAAGGGAAAGGATCTTTCCCGCAGCGCCCCGGACGAGAAAATCAGGCATCCGACAAAGAGCGTGATGCAAGATGGTGGTTTGATGATGCTAGCAGACCATCTCCAGACAGCCTCCTGACACACACACACACACACACACACACACACACAGAGTCCTGTCGGAGGGTTCACAGGCGTCTGTGACATGTTTCTGTGGAACGCACCTGAACAGCGTGTCGTTTTCCGGAGGCGTTTTTGCGGGGTTGTGACAGTCGCTGTGACCCTCCGGAATGAAGCCTCTCTGCTTCCGGAAGCTCTGCATGCCTTTCACCACGATGGCCACGCCGTCCCTCACCCGCTTCCTCAAGCTCATCCTCCAGCGGTCTGTGATGATGCTGATCAGCCCCACGGGGAAGCTGTCGGGTGGGGGGATGTCGGGGTTCCCCACCGCCAGGCTGGGGACGATCCAGATGTATCCCGGCCCCACTAATCCAGACTCGGCTGCCATGGCGAACAGGTACTGAGCTTCTTCGTGGGAGCAGTAGACCAGCAGAACCTGAGTGTCGATCTGCTGGAGCAGCCGTCGCGCTCGCACGTCGTTCAGGCCGTCGGCGGACATGTCAAACATCAGCACGTCCTGCAGCTCCCATTTGAAGTAACTGGTGTCTATGAAGGACTTGATGTAATCCACGTAGGTTTCGTAGCCTGGGTACAGGCTGGTGATGACCACAAAGTTCTCCCAGTTGTACTCTTCCATCACTTTGAACATGCCGTTGATCTGCTGCTCGATGGAGGAACCCAGCTGAAGGAAGTTGGAGCCTTCGCCCTGAAGAAGGAGGGGGGAAAAAGAAGATCCGGTCAGCGAGGCTCTGGCTCCTCCCCCGGTGGAACAGCGGAACGGCCGCAGGAGGTGCAGGCTGTGCAGAGCTTCATGACAGGAGTTAAGTGGTTCGCTTTTCCCTTGCTGCAGACCTCATTCATCACTACAACCTGTGTCTGAGTTCTGCTGTGCTAACACTGACCCGGGATCGGATTCAGAGAAACGAGCCCGTGGCTGCCTTCAGGAACGTCTTTACTGCAAAGACGGTGACCTTGAGGGACGACTGAGGAGGCCGTACTTTAAAAACAGGCTAAAAAAACAACTTTAAAGCCTTTACATGCGTTCAAAAAGAAATATTTGCTTGCTTCTCCTCGTCTCGGTTAATTGGACTTTTTCGGAAGTTTAATCGGGACAAAGAGGAGCCAGAAAGCTGCGTGTGATGAGGAGACCTCCCAGTCCTGTCTGATGTTTGACCCCTGGTCCTGACCTTGAGTCAGTCCCTCTACTTCCTCAAATCTACCACAGTAACGCGGCAGCCTCCTGCAGAGCCCTCCCTGCGCTCGTTCATTCTAATTATACTCGTAGCTTCTCTGCAGACCTAACGTCACGGTTACCAACTCAACCCTGCTGCATGGGGCTGCTCCTCAGAGACCAGCGTCTAGGTTTGTGTCTCCTCCGTCAGCTGGAGGTGAGCAGATGCTTCCTGAACCGTCCGTCTCTCTGAGCATCGCCTGCTTGGGGTCAGGTGTCCAGAGACGGTAACCGACGGTAACCAGGCCAACAACCGCGGCTGCATTCAGGCCGTCTCCTCACTGTCCTTGAAGGAGCCGTTATTAGACCTGAGCATGGATGTGAGGCTACTGATCGCTCCCGCCTTCCCAACAAGTGTTCTCATGTCTTCCTGCGTTTTTGGCATCTTCGCCACCGTCTTCAGCTAACAGAGCTGCTGCATCTGAGACGCGTGAGACTGCAGCAGAGTCGGGCGATGATAAACATGCAGTCGGCCGCGGGGACGGTACGCAGGTGAGTTACATCCTCGTTTCTCTCTCTGCCGTCCCGCAGCCAATCTGTCAGCGTTATTGCTTTTTCCCAGCTGCTGCTACTCCATTTTTCCCCAACGTCCCAGCAGCTGCTAAAGTATGCTATCACATGTTTTTGCTCATAGTTCCACGTGTGTTCTACCTGTGTACCTGCCAGAGGTTCTGCCAGGTTCAAACTGACAAAAACCACACTTTTAACAGCCTAATTAGCAGAGATTAGCTGCTGATAGCCGAGAACCAATGAGCCCAGGCTCACGACCGCCTTCGTGGCCACGCCCTGTCCGAGGCGCGTGCTGGTGAGGGACTGAAGGGCGGCGAGCTCTGCTTCCAGGGAGAACTCCAGCAACCCAGAGACCAGAGCTGTTAGTCGAGCTGGTCGAGGCGCTGCTAGTCAACATCAAAGGCCTGTAATAGATGACAGGATTGACCTGGTCGCTGCTACATGTTAGCATTTGAAAAGTGCTAGCGGAAGCACTAAATAAATGCTCCAAATTGCAGACAGTTTTCAGCCTGGCTCTGATTTCCCATTTTTCCAGTTTAGACTCGGTGTTTTCGGACTGCTCTGGGTCTGAGTGGCGCTTCTGTGGCAGCGGCTGCGGAAACGGTTTTAACTGGACGCTCTGAAGGAGCAGCTGAAGGTTGTTTCACCCTGATCGATCGAGCGACTTGATCTCCATCCAGGAACCGACAGAAAAATAAAGGAGGTGATGGCACCGGGCGGATCTGAAGTCACGACGAAAGCAAAGTTCCTGCAAAACGGAGGGAGTAAAATTAGCACAGAAGATATTACACATAAATCTGTAGGGGTGCTGACTGCTTCCTCTTGGCCTCGGCGCTGCGGCGACATATGTCTGCCTCCGCCACGCAGCAGTAACGCTGGCACCATCGTCCTGTGCTGCTGATGTCACACGGATCTGCACGGCAACCCAGGACCAACACCTGATTCGCTGGTTATTTCTTGCATCTACAGCAGCATTGGGACGACGACGGCAGCATCTCCAGCTGCAGGAGCAGCATCTCCTCTGTGGTGAAGCAAACATGCATCAGGTTTAACGATGGGCCTGAGATTCTCTGTGTTCCTCGGCTTAAAGATGGCCCCTGCTGCCTCTTCTGTCGCTAATGGCGGTGCTTTGTGCTGGAGAGCAGCCTGAAATCCATCTTCCTCCTGCCTCCTTCCTGACTTTGATAGTGATTTATCCACTGTTTGCCTGTTGACAGTGAGGAGCTGACAAGAGCGATGTGTCGCTTTGGTTGCGCCTGAAGTTGACGCATGGTCGTTGGCTTGAGCAAAGTCTACCATGAAGCCCCAGTTATTGCCTTTTTCCTATCATCTTATCATTACGCTAGGACTCCGCTCATTTTTTGCTCAGCTTTTGGCGACTTCTTCAACAGAATTAATTGCCCAGATGCAGAAATCAGTTCATGGTCTCATTTTAGGCCTGAGTACCGCAGAGACAAGGCCCTCAGTTCGCAGCGGCGCGAGTGAAAAATGGAAGATCTCCATCGCCTCGCCGACTACTCCTTGACAACATCCCATAAATCCATCAGCGGACGGGCTTGGACTATTGGGAGTCTTGGCTGGAGGGCGGAACCCAACTTTAACCGGCGTCTTCGGGCGGTTCTTTTTATAGAACCAATCGGTTGACCTACAGAACTCTGAACTGACTGATGTGCTGAGGTTTAATCACAGTAATTAAACCACTTTGTCCCTCCGTCCTTTATTTGTGTAAACTGGGATTTCTGCCATCTGGCTCCTCTAAGATGTCCCACTTTAATCGCATTGATGCAGCAAATCTGCTCTGACTCTGTCGGCCTGACAGAACCGCGTCAGTCCGAGCGCAGGCCGCAGCAGCCTGTAGCCGACTGACCGTAGCCGCTGCAGCTACGTCAGTCCCGCACACGTCGTGAGGCGTCATGAGCCCCTTAACGATGGTTTTGGGCCGCCTGCGGTTGTCTTCTCATGAATAACTGACTTTTTTCACTTCTTCTTCTGTGATTTATGTGTTGTTACTGGTCTAATGAGCAACTCTGGACTTTTACTGCGGAGTGACGTCTCTTTCATGGACCTCTGGGGTAAAATAACCCGGCCTGTGGATGAAACGGGTTCCACTGACGGGAGAGACGTCTGAGGAGTTTATCTTTTTCTTAACATAACAAAGCCTTAGAAGGGTTATTTATTCAACTTCTGCAGCTGCTCTGATGCATCTGTCTCTTGTTTCTTGTGCCAAAGTTTTCTTCTGCCACCTCTAGCCCTGCAGTGTCAAATATCTGTCTTGTCCTGGGACTTTAAAGGTAAAAGTCTTTCTGGGTCTTCCAGCGCCACGTGAGGGCAGCTCGCTCTGCTTTCCTGAGGCAGCAGCAGGAAAACCGCTATTATGGAAGGATTATGTTTGTGTCCCTGTCTGAGCCTGTTGTGCTCCTGTAGATGGATCATGGCTGCTAAACCTTCCGGCTCCCACTACACATGCAGTTTAAAGGCTTTGTGTGTCACAAGAATCGCTTGATCCTTTTATGCTTCCTGAGGGTTAAATCTGCCGTAAAAATCGTGACGACGGCGACTCGAATGACTACAAATCACAAACGGTAACCAGCCTCGGAACCCGGTGAACGCTGCAGGAATTCATACTCCCTCATTAATTTCTAACTGCTGGCTTTAGTCACTCTGAAGTATTCCTCAGTTCAATAATTGAGTCCCTTTAAAATGACAGATTGTGCCTGTCCATCGATCTGCTGCTCATTAAAGCTGCTGCTGCTACTTTCAATTAGTTGTAATTAAAAGTGCGTGCGGGTTTCAGTCTGATTGTTTCTATGCATCAGCGAAGACAGATCTGGAATTACCTCAGCTCTGATTAAAAGAATTGATTGATGATGGAAAAGTCTTTCAGAAGCTGAAACCGTTCAGAACTTTGACAAACATCAAAATCAAGGCGCTAGCGCGGTAGCGTGTGACGCTGCTGCTGTGTAAGGTACGATGTTCTCAGACGGATCTGTCTGCACGTTATTACCTGCCTCCCTGTCTCCTAAAACCTGGAATTTATTGGCATTTCAAACCGGGATGAGGGTGAGAAATCAAGAAAGCATCAGCCGGGCCTCACAGGAACACATAAATTCAAACATGTTGTCAGTCAGACGGCAACAGTGAGAAAATGATGCTTGATTTACTGCTGGAGGATCAGCTGAGGCACCGCAATCTGTCTGCCTTCACGTGTTCTTCATTTGGCTGCAGGGATGCATGTGTGCATGAACAGTCTGCACCAAAACACCCACTTTTACACCTTAGATCAGATCATCCTTCTCAGCGTCGCTGCTGCTTTCGTCCGATACGGAGCACCCCCTGGCCCCGTTCCCGGCCCACTACATCTGCCCTGACCTCTGGACCCTTGACTGGCTCCAGGTCTACCAGACTGGCTCCAGTCTTGAGTTTAGCTGCGTATTGACCTTTGCCCCCTCACTGACCTTGTGTGGCAGCACCACGGCCGAGCCTCCGCTGATGCCCACGATCGGCACGGTGGTCTGAGTGGAGATGAAGTCCAGGATCTGCGCCACAGCCTCCGAGCCCACGTTGTCCTCGAACACGATGCCGTGAACGCGGTTGGTGGAGAGCGTGTCGCAGATGCGGGTGAGCAGCGTTCGTGGGTTGGTGTTGTTGACCAGCACCGGTGGATGGGGTTCACCTCCAGGGGCAGGTCCATGAAGTTCTCCCGGCTCAACCTGCCTTTGATCTCTGCCTGGTAGGTGGCGCCGCTGAACACCACCGCCACGTTGACAGAGGGCATGGGGATCCCGAAGGGCCTTCCTGAGCAGCAGGGGGCGGTACAGAGCAGCAGCAGCAGCAGCAGCGGCGGCGGGGGCCACCACAGGGTGTCGCTCAAGCTGCCTAAACGAACACCCATCTCAGTCACCTACAGCCTGGTGGAGGCAAAAAAACAGATCACATGGAAGCTTTTCCTGCACATTATAATGTTTGAATAATCCGAGCCGACGGAACAAACCAAAACACACATTTCCAGGTGGAGGTTGTGGGTTTTTGATGAATGTCGGCTAAGCCTGCTTGCAGCTGAGTGTGTCGGCGCGCCTCCACCACTAAGACAGCGTAAGAGCCCATTAACAGGGGCCAGGTCGTATTTTTAGACCGGTCAGCGTGCGGCAGAGGCCGCGCTCAGGCTGTTGCGTCTTACGGCGGCAGCTGCTTCCCTGCTGCAGCCCCACCCAACAGATGGCGTCCAGTGTTTAATGCAACAAATGGAGAACAAGAGGATTTATCTTTCTCTCTCTCTCTCTCGTGACGCTACTTTTGGGGCTTTTGCTTGATTTTTGCTCGGCCGCCCTGAAGCACCGGGAGTTGCACATTTCTGACAGATTATCTGACATCCGCAGTCGCATTATTCTGATTTACAGGCTGTTTTATTGTCCTCGTTTTGCATTTTTGCAGATTCAGTCCCAAAGTTGTGGGAACGGCGATAGAACAGAGGGAACTCCAGAATCCGAGAGCACCACTCTAGAAACTTGCTGCCGGCTCCGTGGTTGCAACTGTCAAACCTTGGAGGTTTGTGTCGTGCTGTCGGACTTAGGCTCTTTCAAATCTGTCACGGTTGTGTGTGTGTGTGTGTGTATGTGCATGTGTGTGGCCCCAGGCGCAGCGCGGTGCACTGGTCCCCTGTCACACAGATCTGATCCAGCCTGTGATGGGATCCCAGTGGGGTGAATATATTGTAATCCCTCGGTAATCCCTGCCAGGCGTCACGGCCTGCAGCTTGATTGTGGTGAATAAACTTATCAGGAGATTTAGCGAGCGCACGAGGCCGAGCGCGGATGCGCGCCACAATTTCCTCCGCTGTCCTGCCTCTGCATTGCTGCCTGCCCCTGAAGAGTCACGGCGAGGTTGCGTCACCATGATGAAGCCTCACACACGTGTGGCGTCCACACAAGCTGCGTCCTACATGCGGTACTGCAGGTACCAGTCGGCTCATAAATCATTGAATAAATCGATTAGTTGGCACCTCGAGAGGGCGTCAGCCGCATCCCCAATGACATTAGCCGTGTTTCAGCTGCGGCAGCAGAGAGGCGGTTAGTGTCTTGGACGGCGAGCGCCGCACGTGGTCCAAATCGTGAAAAGCCTCGACCTTCGGCGGGTTTAATCAAGACTGGGAAATAGCTGAGGCAAATATCTGAAGGTCAAATTCCAGAGAGGAGCCTGAAGGAACCCAAAGAGGGAAGGAACCATCGACAGGAACCATCACTTTAAACCCAATTATTGTAAAGAATAAACAGGTTTCACTCCATTTTGCACCATTCAAACCACAGGAGATCACATAACCATTAGAAATCCAAAGCAAAGTATTTGGATTAAGAAAGGGCGCAGAGCCATGAAGCTAGCAGAAACCTAAGGTTAGCTCTTACTGACTGCTGTCTTTTTCCACAATTAATCCATCAAACTGGCCGTCAGAAACAAGCAAATCCTTTCAGCTCTGATTTCATCCAGGAAATTTACTTTGAAAATAAAGTCTTTTTTAGTCAAAATGGTTTAACAGAGCGCAGCCATGCTAACAGGCTAATCCCCATCAGTTCACACTCGATTAGCTTATCTATAGATTTAACTTCAGCAACATCAGCACCAGCATGAAGAGCCAAAAACACGTCTGCGTCCAGAAACATCTGCACTTTGTCACAGTCGCTGCGTCTGAGTCCAATCAAAGGTCGCTGGTACGAGCTCAAGTGCATCTAAAATCTCTCTGCGCTGGTCTGAATGTGATTTCCCAGAAGTATCAGGTGACCCGTTGATAAGCCAGATATCTGGAGTCGGAATCAGAGATAGATCTGAGCCAGGACCCCCCACCGCTGTCACAGCTCGGCTCGGTCAGCGTTAGCCTCCCGCTAACGCACAGAACACTAATCAGTTCATTAACCCTTGACCTCCCTGACGACTGAGCAGCTTCTGCCTCGGCCTCTCCGCCTTCTTTCTGCTGATTCGCTGCTCTGATCTTCTGTCTCACGCGTTTTCTGCGCCTGAAGCGGAACCACAGCGGAGGCCTTTCAGTCCAGATGGTGACAAACGGGCTGGTTTCATCCCAGAGCTGCAGAAGCACATTCAACCGCATCGGCTATCGCACGCGCAGCGTGACTTGTATGAGTCCTGCATGTGCGCGTCTACCGTCCGTGTCAGCTGATCGATCTGAGCAGGTAGAATCGTGATAAATCTTCTGTGATCTTCACCGCTGCTCTGGATTTACACGAAGGCACTTCTCATAAAGTTTCACGTGCTGCAGCGGTAATCAATTAGCGGGCGCTGCGGCCTTGGCGGGCGTCTCTGTGCATTAAGGGATTTAAATATTCAGGGAGGGGCTAAACTGAGCTGCTGGATTTTCCGGCTCTATAGGGCCGTGAGGGGGCCATCAGCAGATTTTAAATGTCACCGCAGATGGAAATTCCACGTCTTTGCACTCTACAACACTTCTTTCCTCAGTCTTAGCTAGCGCAGCGCTGCGGTTTCACGTAGCCTTGCGCATATGTGGCCATATAACCAAGCAAGCTGTTGGTCCATCCTGAATGCCTGACTGGTTTAAGTGGTGCAGGAATGATGGGATGAGGCTGGTTTTATCACATTTATGGAGATTCCTGCTGCAGATTACAGCACGCTGGGATTGCGTCTCTAATCTAATCCCTTTGGCCGTACCACACCGGTGGATGTTTACCTGGGGCTCATGACCTCAGCACGCTGCTCTGATATTAATACTCCTACTCTGACGCCGCCGGCAGGTGGGCGACCTCTGCGGCGCCGTGTGCGTCCGTATGTGGAGCAGGGATCAGCGAGCCTGGCTAAGCTGCAACCGTGGAGACCCGCGCAGGACCAGAACAAGCCCCTCCACCACCCCTGCACCAGTCCAGCTGTCAGCAGCCTGCCCTGCCAGTTGTCTCCATGGGTGCTCGCTCACACACACACGCACACACACACTAATCCACATATAAGCGTACCACTTTGGCGTTTTTCTTCCCTGATGTGGTCATGGGCCTTCCTGTTAAAACACACACACACACACACACACGCACGCACACACACACACCGGTGAAATCCAGGGTCTGGACCTGAGCTCTGCTCCCCAGTTTCACCAGCAGTAGTTTAGGCAGAAGCATCTTTTAAGGTCCAACCTGTTGTCTCGGAGCAGGGTGAGCTAACGCGACGCGCTAACCCTGCATGCGTCGGGCCTTGCAAACATACACAGACGGAATAAAAACACGTTTTTGGCTACTTCTCCGGCCCAGCTCGACGATAGAACCGATACCACCCTTCTGGCCCGGTTCAGGTTATGGCTGTCACCATTTCTCATCCAGATGCTCCCCGTTGTCTCACCACTCACGGCTAATTGTAGCAAATTAATCTGCGCACGTGCAGCTTTGAAAAGAACACGTGCACGCGCAGCTGCTCAGGTTCATGTCAGCCCCCACCACCCCCCTCCCCACCCAACGGCGTGTCAGTTTTCTCTCTCGACAGAGACGAGGCGTCAGATGAGGTGCAGGCGGCGCTGCGCCGTGAATACAAATGTTGCTGGAGTGTCTGTTGCGCCCGTGAGTGCAGCCATAACCTCAGAGAGGGGGCGCGCCGCAGCCTCCTCCTGCCCGAGTTTAAGATCTCATCAGATAGCTCGCAGGGAACGACGGCGCCCTGCAGCCTCGTGCGTCTGCAGCATCGCAGCACGCATCTGCGCTGGAATGCGTCAGAGCGGCCGGTCAGGAGGCTGCAAACTGGCGGGAAATAGAAGTCACGTGGAGTCACATGATCGTCAGCAAAATTTACGACGTCTTCCTACGACCTTGGACAACCCACCCACACCCCCGCTCCACTGCATGTGACTGATTTATCGTTACACATCATCAAACTACTGTTCTTAGTTTTGTGAGGTTAAACTGGGACAGAGAGGATACCTGAGCTGGTTAAACTGGGACAGACAGGATACCTGAGCTGGTTAAACTGGGACAGAGAGGATACCTGAGCTGGTTAAACTGGGACAGAGAGGATACCTGAGCTGGTTAAACTGGGACAGAGAGGATACCTGAGCTGGTTAAACTGGGACAGAGAGGATACCTGAGCTGGTTGGACTGGGACAGACAGGATACCTGAGCTGGTTGGACTGGGACAGACAGGATACCTGAGCTGGTTGGACTGGGACAGAGGATACCTGAGCTGGTTGGACTGGGACAGAGAGAACCAACCTGTCTGCGTCTCCGCCTGCGATCCGAGTCAAACTGAAACCGATGCTCACGTTTAACGAACGCTCTTAGCAGCCGCGCAGCAGTTTGTGGGATTAGATGTGACTCTGGCATGACTGTGGAAGAAGTGTTGTCATGACGACACGCGGGGGTCCAGACACGGTGGTTTTTTTAGGTTTTCTGTCCATCCAGAGGTCAGTGATCCTGGAATCCTGGAACTGTCTCAAGGTCAAGGTCATCCTCCAGCCTCATGTAAACCTGCTCCCAAGCGTCCTGACGGAAGCCGACCTTTGGACTCCAAGATCTGGGGGTCGACCTTCGCTCGAATTCAAGGTCACTGCAGCCTCCTGCATCCATCCACGCTGCTGAGGAGGAAGTGTCAGGATGTTCGAAGGCTGCTGAAACTGAAACTGGTTTGCTCCTGTTTTGGCCCAACAGAGACTCCAGGAGCAGCTGATGTCAGAGCTCAAGGTCGCCGCACCGTCACCTTCGTCCCGACGAGGACTCTCTCATTGGTCCATCTGTGGCTTCTGCATCGAGTCAATCATGATCATTCCCAGAAGGTGGATGCTCAGCTCAGTGATGACCTCATTAAACCTGAGCAGTCGGAGGGAAAAACCCGGAGTTTTGGTCTCAACAGTGAATAAAGCATCAAATTTAACTCACAGAGGACATTTAGAGGTCAAAGGTCACAAGTGGAGTATCTCTGTACTGCCGCTCACAACTAGAGAGCACCAAAACAAAGTGAAATATTTGTGTGTGTGTGTGTGTGTGTGTGTGTGTGTGTGTGTGTGCATGGTAGAAAGGAAGCGAGAGAAAAAATAGAGAATTTGTTGGGGGAGATCTGATTTCTCCATTAGTGCACAATTTACTCTCTCTGTCTCTGTCTCTGTGTCTGAGTGTGTGTGTGTGTGTGTGTGTGTGTGTGTGTGTGTGTGTGTGTGTGTGCAAACAAGACAACAATGAGCATTGGAGCAGCCGACAAAAGCCCCCAAAATTATGCAATTTCTCTCGTTTTCTCAAACACACATACACACACACGTGCGCTGTCATTGTACTCACGTCCACACCAGTACATCCAATTACTGAAACTAGGATATGCTTGACGTGACATAATGAACAGCCATTTTTCACCTCCTAAGTGGCGCCGCGGCAGCGTTCACCATCTCTCTCTCCCTCTCTCTCTCTCTCTCCCCCCCTCTCTCTCCCTCTCTCTCTCTCTCTCTCTCTCTCTCCCTGACTTTATTTTTTTATTCTCTGAAGCAAAAACCTCTTTTTCCTCCCCGGTTCGGCATTAAACTGCCTCTGCGAAGGAATATTTTACTGTTATCAATAAAAGAGTATTTCACACTAACAGCTTTGGGCCCCTCAGACACGCGTCTGCACCAGACAGGAAGGAGCCTTTTAGCCTCCTTTTCACTCATCAATTGACTAAAATCACAGAAAACAGATTTCTTTTCTCAGGTTCTCACAGTCCTGGATGAAATTCCAGCCCAGGCAGGAACATCGTGGTTAAAAAACCCCAAAACTGTCTGGTTCCAGCCGTCTATTCTTAGATGTGTGACACCGCTGTCAGCGAGACACAAAGCAGAAACGGTTCCGCTATAAAAAGAGGAAAAACAAAACGCAGTATCAGGCTATTAAAAATAAACTACGCGGCTCGGTTACTCGCGGCTCTGAAAGGGACCCAGTTCGGGGACGAGGATGACAGCTCCTGCTGGGCTTTGAACGCTCGCACACCGCAAAGGTTGTGGACCATCTGAGGGGTCCTTCATTGTTTGATTCCTGGCCAATTTCTGCTTTTATCACTGTTGAATTCATGTCTAAAAATGCTCCACACAACTTCTGAGAACACCTGCTCTCAGTAAGTGGTTCTGAACCCGTCAGAGAAAGGTCGCGCTCCCGCAGTATGTTTGTTAGCTTTACCAGCAGACTGCTAACTATGAACAACCTGATTTTAGAGAGTTTAGAATCCAGTGATGAACTCCAGCCTGGACCTCTCAGTGGAGATCATTTCATCATTTCCTGAGATCAGGACTGGCCACAAGGTGGTGCTGTTGGCAGCTTTAATAAATGAGATCCTGTAGCGGACGTGTTAGCCTCTTTAAATTATCCTGTAAATACATCACGCGACCCGATCGATGGAACGAGTCCGGGTTCGGATTGTTCCCCGAGGACTCGGCGTCTCATCGCGCCTCATTGCTCTTTCTGGCGCGTGCGACCTCTCCGTCATTGAAGACACTGTCGCCATCATTTCTCCGTCCAATCTGTTCCGGTTTGACGCGAGGGTAGAGCGACCACTCCGGGATAAAAAAAGAGCTAAAATCAGTCACACGGGTTGTTACGGATGAATCCCCCGACGTGCGTTAGCCGCAGGTGAAGACGGCTCCTTGACATTTTGTTGTGAGGAAACAGCTTCCCGATAAAGGTGACTTTGCTCTGATGCTGGTGTCATATCCACAAACATCTGCGACCTCACAGAACCATCAACACCAGTCTGACTGATGCTGAGGCGACATAGCGCCTGCTGCGTGCTGGGTCTCCTTACTGCCACCTGCTGGAATGGAGGTGTAGTTTGGTTACTGTTCATCAGAATTTGCACCAAAGTCTCTGTTTTTGGCTTCTGAAGGTCAAAAAATTAAAGGAGCCGCTACAGGAAATGCTAGGTTCCATTACAATGGTGATAAAGTTTTCAGTAACTCCTGTGATAATGATGGTCCACCACGGGGGCGAATTTGAAACATGTTGTCAACTATTCTCCCTGAAGCATGTCAGGATTTTGCTCTTTAGCATCCTGTTTGGAGCAATTCCCATCTCCACAGAGACCGGATGCTGCTACAGAGGCTAATAAATACAGAAGCCTCTCTGGTTTGGTTGCATTAAAAAGCCACTTCTGTGTGACAGTTCAATTTCCCAGCCGGCGGCAGGTCCAGCAAGCAGCTATCAAAGCCGCTCTCAGCTGTTTACCTGCTAACATCGACGTGTGGCTCCCCTCCGCTTAATCCTCCCGGCAGCAACAGCTCCAGCCGCCGCACACACCTACAAACCCGCCACAAAAGCCAAACGCAGCGTGCGGTCTGATCCCCCCCCACAGCTCCGCGTGGACTACCGCTGCGCTCAGATGAGGCTTTTATTGGCAGGTGGAGGAAGATGAGGAGGACGAAGGTGCTGCTGTAAGTCACAAAACACCTGAAGACAAACGAGAGCTGAACTTTTTACCTGAATACAGAGACGTTTTACTCAAAGTCCTGAGTGAAAACCTTCCTCAAAAGCAAATTTTGCTTCAACGTCGTCACATTTTAGGCAAAGAAATTTGGTTGTTTTCTTTTAAATGTCCAAAGGTACAAAGATCAGAAGCAGCAGCAGACTGAAGACTTTCTGTCTCCAGAATCCTGGAACAGCCGAACAAACGAGACCGAAGCTGCAGTTACGGATCTAAAAGGGCAGATTTGAACCCCCCGAAGCTTCAGATGTTCTTCACATGCGTGGGTGCTCTTACCTGCGTCGCTGATCTAAATCCAGACTTGGCTCGCCACCACTCATCCTCCGTCCTCCTGTTATCCGTCCTATTGCTCCTATCTGCTCCCTTTGGCCCCTCTTCCTCTCCCTCCCCTCGTCCTCCCCCTCCTCTTCCTCTCCCTGCACTTGTTAGAGTCTATTTCAGTGGCAGCAACAGTGGCGCCCGCTGCGACGGCGGCATGCTTTCCAGCACTTTGGCAGAAGGTCACATTATCACTCGCTGGTTGTGTTTTTTCACAACCGGAGGAAGATGATGGAGGGAGACGGTGAAGGTGAGCAGGAGCGATAGTTGTCCTGGGTGAGGAGGAAAGTTGCGACGGTGAAGGAGCCTAATGTGGGAAAAACGCCTGCTTTCCCTGCTCTCCTCCTCTGGGATGATAATTCCTCTCTCGCCTTTAAAACAAGACTTGGACGGAAACATTCCCGAGTGCCGGGTCCTGTGGGTGTCTGAGCCCCCTGTCGGCACGCCGCCCTCCATCCATCAGCCTCTGAGCAGGGTGACCCTGGTCGCCGTTCTCGCCCTCCTCTCGTGGCCACTCCATCAAAATAAGAGGAAATAAGAGCCGGGACGTGATCCGGCTGCCCGGAAGGAGGACGCCAGCAGCCGCTGACAGATGGAAGCCACGGGTGGGCGGATGAAAGTCAGCCTCCAGTCGTCTTCTGTTCTGGTCTTCAGGTAGCTCCTGGTCCGGGTTCCACCTGAGCCGCCCCCCCCCCCCCCCAGTTCGCTCTGGTTTCACTGGCCAGCTTTAATCCTGACTCCTCTGCTCTCTGTCACACTGAGGGCTTGTGAGCTCTAATCATTATGTAGTAAGGATTTATCCTCTCGTTCTCCCTCCCTTCACTCTTTCCCTCCCTCCACCCGTCCTGTTTATTTCCCTCCCTCTGCTGTCGGAGCTCCGGCCACCAAACAACTCTCAACACCCTCCAGCCTCTTTTCCTCCCCAGTGTGATGCCTCATCCCCTCTCGGCGATCCCGAGCACCCGTTCATTTGTCAGCTCCCTCCTTCCTGCTCTCATTCCTGCCATCCCTCGCTCTGCTCCGTGTCTGGACGGGCACGCTGCAGCTCATCAACAGGTTTGTCCTTCAAATGTTCTCTGGGACAAACAGAGTGAACGCTCCCGTTTTTCTCTCCATCTCCCATCTTCAGCTTTGCTGGCGTCCGTTGGAGGTTTTGCGAGCGTCTGTGTGCATAACGGCAGAGTTTACAGCATTTACAGCATTGACATGCTTTCGTTCACACCAAGCAGACGCGAGCGTGCCTGCTCGGCTGCTGAGGACCGATGATGGAAATAACAGTCAGATGTGCAGTTTGTCCTCTAGGGGCCATTAAGGTGTTATTAAAAGCAGCATTTTATAAGGTTTTACTGAAGCTAATCTATAAAGTTCTCTGTGCTAGATAATCAAATACTTTAAAGTCTATTTGGTAAAATTTAGTGGCATCTAGTGGCGAGAACATAAATTGCACCAATTCAACGTTCTGAAGAAAACCTGAAGTTTGTATTTTCTCTTTTCTAAAACAGCTTGTAGCTGCAGAGGAGCTATCAGAGCTTTAGCATTAACCTCTGCTGTCGTTTCAGTCACGTTTCCAGAGTTTTGGAATCAGTCAAGCTTTGATGTCAGGTGATAACGTCGGGCCACACTTCAGCTTTGATCAGTTCAGAGGCTCAATGATCAAGAGGAGGAAGATGAAGAGGAGGAATCCATACCTCGGCACCTGAGGTGGACCAGGACCTTCTTTTCTTTGGAAACTCTGCAGGGTCCCGCAGGGGGCCCCAACCTGTGATCCCCCTCTAGAGGTGAAAAGCGGAAGTGCATTGAAATGATTGAAACGCTTCCTCTTTCGCTCCTGCATTTTTCATGCAGTTTTCATTCTTAACACTTTAAAATTCAGCCTTTTGCTCCTCAGCTGTCAAGAAACACAAAATCATTTCGGAGCCCCGTTTCTGCACTTCCAGGTCACATTTGCATAATTCCCGCTGCCAGGCTGCAAACTGTCGGCCTCAGACAGACAACTGAAGTGCCACGCGGTGAGCCATTAATCTTCATTTTTCTGCCCTGAACTTTTGGAAGAGGGAGGCTTCTCTCCCAGGCGGGGGACCATCAGTGGGCTTTGATGAGCCTGTGGAGGCTGAGCTGCAGCCGCGCCGGCAGACGCCATGTTTGTTTCTCCAGGGCTGACTGGGGAGCCCGGCGGGCTGACCCCCGCCATCGATCGCTGCGCTGTAACACACGTCCATAAACCCCAGCAGCGGCTACACCTACAGGCCCTGATCGATAGGTGGTTGATGAGGCCAACAGATGAGGCTGTAAAGATAAGGGAAGAACGAGGGCAGCAAATAACACACACCTCCAACATTTGTTTGAGTTTTCTTTAACCTTTCACCTGAATACGGAACGTTGTTTTAATGTTACACAAATATCAAAGTATTTTCAGCAAATGACATTTAGAAGTAAACAGGCGATGTCCCGAGCAGTGAACCCTGTGGAACCCCGGACCAGCAGCATTAGAACAAGGCAAAAAACGTCCTGTCGCAGCTCAAAACACCCAAACAGTTAAATGAGTTTACCTCCCGTAGACCTGCGATCAGTCTGGCATCGGTACTCACGTTCAGTCCTCATCCTGGTGCAGCAGGTCGGCGTCCGTCTCGCTGCAGCTAAAAGGCTCGACGGCGCAGGTGGGCCGAGTGAGGAGGAAGTAACACATGTTGGGTCCGGCAGCAGAGGGAAGAGCCGGCATATGCTCCCTCTTTGTGGTCGGCCTTCCTGCTTCACTGGGCATTACGGCAGGAGGGCACACCTGACCCAAAATGATCACCTGACCGCCGCTGTGGCTCAAAGTCCTGGCATTTACGTCTGCGCTTTTTTCGGTCTCTGAGCTATTTCAGGAGACTTTCTGTGACACAGACAGGCGAAACGACGCGGAAAAACAGGCAAACTGTCCTAATACTGACCAGGAGCATCTCAGCTCCTGGTCAGGAGCCCAGGTCTCCCCAGGAGCTCAGCCGCGGAGAGCGCCGCCTCCGTCTGTCCTGAAGCGTCTGGTGTCTCCGTCCAGCAGCCTGAAGCCGAAGTGTCCAGCCATCAAACATCTGGGCACTCTGGGAGCTTCTGCCTGCAGCTGCTGTCGGCTTCCTTCCAGAGCTGCGACCCCAGGTGTGTTTCGTCATCAGGTCACTCACGTCTGTGTTTTTCAAACCGTCCAAACGCAGGTTGGCCAGCGCTGAACTCAGGTGGAGGTGGAACCGTGAAGCAGCAGAATGAGTTTCCCACCAAGAACTCAAGTCTGAGGGTTCAGTTTGTTTACGTCGCTTAGATCTAAGCTGCACGTAGGAAGCGCTTTGAAGGAAAGACAACATCAAAGCAACTTGACCTGAAGAAAAGGAACTCTTCTGGGTCCCCTTAGAGACAGAAAGTGCTGAATCCTCTCGGTGGAGGACAACTCCGCAGGTCAGCAGCACGTTTTAGCACCAGCGCTGAGACGTCACACACACGCTGTGAGTGAGAAGTGTGTTCTTGCCACCTGTCAGCGCCCCCTAACGGCTGCTCGAGGAAATGAGTGACACGTCCAAATATTTTGGCCATTCTCCACCTGTTTCATGTGGTGCCTCCACCTGCACATCTCTGCTTTCTGACTTCATCAGCAGCTAATATTCAGCATTTCCTCGTGACCAGGAGCGTTTCTGAGCGACTCCTTCCTGGCACGGCGGCCTCTCCTGCCACCGTCTCCAGAGGCCTCCGGAGAACAGACGCGTCGCAGTCGAGGTGTGCAGATGGACGCCAGCGGTGGTTTTGAGTCCTGCAGGTCCAGGCAGCAGAGACAGAGACGCTGTGACCTCATCAATCACATGCCTACGTGTCAAACTGATGTAGGAACCTTGTTTTCATCTTTCATCAACAGGACACAGATCGTTTCTTTGTTCTAAGCCTGACTCGAAGTTCACTGCGTTGGTGGATTAGGGTTTTTTTCTAGTTTTATTTAGAGAAACTCTAATTATTGATCTGAATATCAGCTGCTTGGTTGTTCCAGCTGTTAACAAGATCGTTTACCTTTTCCATTAAATGGTAGATTTAAAAGTTTAAAAAGCCTTACCTCAAAGCTGACGTCTGCTCTCCATCCAGTTGCGTCAACTCCATTTATTTGCTTTTTCTCCCTCAGGGTAAACAAAGGTAAATGTTAAGTTTTTAATGCAGTTCTTACTAACAAAACTCTACTACGAAAATATGACAGATTTGCACAACAAACCTGTTTATTCAATCGCTGCTCTGACGTCACGACTGCAGCGTTCGTTGGTCTTCGGCTCTTTTCCTGACGTTTGTCTCCCTCTCGTGGAGCAACTCCGTAATTACAGTCTTCAACTGGAGTCGCGGGCGTTAAGCTGTCACAGCAGTTTTCTTCATTTAAATTCACTCGGTAATTGTTGTGAGACTAAAGTAAAACTTCTCGGAGCGATGAAGATGACGAAGACCTGCCGCAGATGGTGGCGGTGCTGCAGAGCTAGCAGCAGATGGTGGAGTGCCAAACTGATGGATTCTCCGTCTGAAGCAGCAGACGAGGAACCTGCTGCGGCCTCCATCTCTGCAGATTCAACACACACACACACACCCACACACACGCACACACACACACACACACACACACACACACACACACACACAAGGAAAAACTGGGCTATTACAGAGTCTCAGCGGGTCACCGCGTCTCCGACCGACATTGTCAAATTATAAGAGAGTAAAATTAAGCACAGCGCTCCAAAAAGCAGATTACACTGTTGTAACTTAACAGCAAAAAGCAAAATCAATGCACATTTCCTCATTAAGAACAATTTAAACAAAAATATATCTAAATTGATGATTTTGCCAGAGTTCTACCTTCTGTCGCGTGGCCTGGCTTCGGATCAGGTGTGGTTGGTTGAGCTTTAATGTCACGTGGCGGACAGCAGAGGGTGCTGCAGCGCCCTCACTCCAAAGGGTCAGCATAAAGGTCAGAATGTTGAAGCTTCCGCCAGCGCTGGGAATAATCAGTGTTTCAGGTTAATACAAATGTTCGACTGTAAGCTTTTATTACACATTCACTCTGGTTAAAGCACTCAAAGCACAACAGAGACTCAAAACAGATTAATCACACTTATTTATAGTTTATCAGCATTAATATTAATGATGTTATTGTAAATTCCTATAAATATTTTAACAGGCAACGTCTTTAAATCTACACAGAAACACAACTTTTGCCGTAAAAGATTTGTCAAAATATAAACATTCCTTTGAAAATGAGATTCCCGAGAGGTGGAGCAACAGTGCCGGGCAATGTGCGCGTTCACGTGTGTCACGTGATGTTTGTACATGTGTCAGAAGATGAAACTACGCGTCTGAAAACTCAAACTGGCGGATCATAAATGCAAACTTGAAGAAGAATATATAATTTTCAGGGTGCTTGCGCTCGTCGACAGACACTCAGAAAGAAACTGGGATGAATAACTGCCACATAAAGGAGAATAAAAGAGGACGTCAGCTGCAAACATCCAGGGCCCCTCTGCCCCCACTCAAACGTGATATGTGGGGTCTCACTTTGGCCCCGATCCAAAGCACATTTGGTTCCTACAGATGGGAGTTTTACGCTCCCTCCTCCCTCCTCCACTCCTCTGTAAAACTAAAGAGTCTCATCGCTTCATAATTGTCGCTACAGATGACAACAGATGTTTTTGCTACGATTTGGATGCTGGTTTGACCTCAATCAAGCGCGCCATGTTTGAACGAGGAGGCGACGTTTCGCTGCAGGAGGCAGCCGAACACCGCCACCCAGTGGGGGGTAGGGGCATTACACCTCAAGATCAAACTATTTGAATTTAGAAAAAGACCAAAAAACCTACTAAATAAAACTAGTTCTACTTATAAATCAAGTAATAAGAAAAAGTGTGAGTATTTTTAGGTGACAATTTTTCAATGCAGCTGTTCTTATGACAGAGTTTTTCTTTGGGGTTGGATGATGTAAATACTATACTAAACACTGAGAAGCTCACATCTCACCGCTCATTAGCGGCATTTAGCACAGCTGGCGATCCCCCTTCAGGCCGCTTTGGGTCATGTCGGAGACGGTGTTTAAATGTGGGGAATCGTATGCGACACCTGGGAGCGCCTACGGAGCTCTGACCTTTGACCTCCGTCTCTCAACCCCGCAACGCGGGTGCAGCACCTTTTCACTGCAGATAGTCACTGTTGTTAAAACGGTGTTTTTGTGTTTTCTTTCCTTTTTTTCGTAGCTGAGACAAACAATCCCATCTCGTGTTGTTTTCCGAGGCTCAGCGGATTAACCAGAGTCAATAGCGACGGCGGAACGTTGATCTTCCCAAGTATTTACGTTGGACGGCTTCGCTCTTTGACGCGTGTGGATGGCTTCTGCCTTCGCTCCCAGCACGTCAATGGCGTCCTCACCGGTAGACAGGCGCTCTCCGTCTTTTGAAGCCTCTGTCGGAAAGAAAAAAGGGTCCGGGGGAGCCAAGTGGCGCCGCCGGCACCCGGCAGCTCAAGAACCGACAGAGGAGAAGAGAAGACGGCGAAGCTGAAGTAGACAAGTTTATTAATGATAATAATGAGGATGATGAGGTTGATGATAATATTAATAATTAGTCATAATTATAATAACGTTAATGTCATAATAAATAGAACTCTTCATCTGAAGCACGTAAAGAGAAGCATACAGAAAGAGGAGAAACAAAAACACAAAGTTCAGAGCACAGAGCCAGAGGAAGGGGCGGGACTTCTAGAGACATTTTTACCTTTTCAATATATCCATTTCATTTTTTAACATTTTTAAACTTTATTTAACTGGAACATTTACAAAAAGGAGAAAGAGATAGATTTTAAAA
Organism: Tetraodon nigroviridis; assembly: GCA_000180735.1. NCBI lineage: Eukaryota > Metazoa > Chordata > Actinopteri > Tetraodontiformes > Tetraodontidae > Tetraodon > Tetraodon nigroviridis. The sequence continues at coordinate 410,037 of CAAE01014679.1, read as the reverse complement.
AATCCTTATAAATAAATTTTGTCATTATTAGAACAAAATACAAGATTTGGGGGACTCAAATGTTAAATATATTTATATTTTTATATTTTTGTGTTGGTGTAAGAGAGAAAAAAAAAGAAAATAATATAAAAAAAAAAATATATTATAAAAAAAAGAGACATAAGAGATATAGAAAAAGAAAAAGAAGGGTAGATAGATATATAG
>CAAE01014679.1:349770-406462 GCA_000180735.1 Tetraodon nigroviridis | reverse complement strand
GGGGGGGGGGGGGGGGGGAAAAAAAAGGGGGGGACCCCGGGAAAGGAAGGCGGGGGACGGGAGGGGGGAAGGAGGAAAAAACAACAGGAGACAAAAGGACGGCCAAGAAAAAACGGAAAGCAAAAAGGGGAAAAATGTGGGGGGTGAAATTTTTTTTTTTTAATAAAACAAAAGGAATATTTTTTTTTCTCAAACCCCTTCCCCTTTCGCCCGGCCTGTCCCGCTGCCGAGGAGCAGGCTGGAGGCTGAAAGACGGACGTTTGGTTCAGGCAGAGCTCCTCTGCACGAAGCAGCGCCGCCGCAGCTCAACAAAAGTCAAAGAGCGCAATCCATACCTGACCACCGATGCTAGTATGGCTGCTAACGTGGAAGACAAACCCGACAAAACACCTCCTGGAATACGAAAACAAGTAAATTCCCCCTCAAAAAAAAACCAAAAACCGCCAAACGGGTTGCATATTGTCGTGAAATTTCTGAGCCGATAAAATCTTAGGTGCAATTTTAACTGGTTACTTCTATAACGACAACAAGAAAATCTGCTGTAAAAACGAGAGTTAGCCAAGCTAAAACATCAACCACTAAACGGCGCAAAGTACCGACAAAAACAACGAGCGCCGACGCCCCACCACGTAGCATTACGGCAAAGTATCAGAGAAGGAATGTCGCCATCTTGTACAAAAGGATAGAAATGCTAATGGCTCGGTAGCATGTTCACAAGCCTTAAAAATCATTACAACACACCACAACGCGGAAGCAGCTTGTTATTCTTAGCATCGGGTAATCTTCGGTTGTTTAGGATAAAAAGCGATTCCGATTTGCAAGAGGAAAGTAAAACGTTCACAACACCGACGTACGACGAAGCCGATACTCACACGTCTAAAAGTCACAATAAAACTACGTAAAAAAAAAAAAGCTAATTCTTCATCACCCAGGAAACCAATCAGCTACAGACAGGAAGGATAGCACCAGCCTTATTGCCCAAGATTTTACGAACTGCTAGCTCACTAAAGAACAAAGAAAGAACGATTCCCCGAAAAAAAATGATCACATGTGAGCACTCATTTTTGTTTTGTTGCATTCAAGTGCATAGATCATTCAGTGGAGAATATCGGATCATGTGACCAAACCTTGGCGCCAAAAAGAGAGTAAAAATGAAGCCACCGCCGCGCGAGCACTGGAGCAGCTCTGCCTACCAGAAAGTTCCCGTCACAGTAAAACTCCAACCTGCTCCCGAGTCGTCCCGGACCCACCAGGAGTCTGGAAGTAGGCCGAGAGCGCCGCGTGACGCCCAGAAAGAAAAGCGATATAAAAGCCTGCGTATGGTGGCTGCGTGGGAGAACAAATGACCGACTTTACCCAGCTAGACTTCACAACAGTTAGTCGCCATGAAATAGATACTCTGGATACATGAGAAGCCGTCTACGGATGATCGGAGGTCGCGAGAGTCGGAGCCCTGATTCAGAACAAGTCTTTCTTTTTTAAACCTGAAAGAAGATGAAGGTAATCAAGAAGAGCGGTGAGTTTCTGTACAGGATATTAACAGTGCACACTGTAGCCGAACCAGCCGGGGCCCTCCGAACGCTCCCCACCCAAACTCCACCAGTAAACACCCTGAACTCTCAAAGTTGTGCTTCACCCCAACCCGCTCGCCTCTGACCAAAGCAAAATAAGCATTTTTATCTTCCCCTCGGGGAGCAGGGTGCCTCCTGCATACAAGGGAAGCGCCCGCCCGCCTGCCCACCGGAGGCAGCCTGAGAGCAGCGGTTTGTAGACCCAGGCGGCGGCGGCGGCTGCTGGGCCTCTTTACACGCTAACGGAGCCAGGCTTTTCCTGAAATCTGGGTCACGTCAAGCAGTCATCGCCGAGATCAAAGAGCGCCGAGGCCGCCCGTTCACACCCTACTTTGGTTCATGGAAGAAGAGACAAATCAATATTCATAAACGTCCCACGGCGACGTCACCTTGGCGCTAATTAGCTAAGCGTTCCCTACAAACGTAAACCTTCTTTCCTGAAGGGTGGCGATTGAGGGGAGGGGGAGAAAATGGGGGTGGGGTTAGGTGTTGCTTGGTGTGTAGCTCTATCTGCAATGGAAGTGTGTGCGTGGGTGTTTGCAAAGTGTGTGTTTGTATGGGGGGCGGGGTCAGGGAGGATGAGTTCGCACGATCACCATCACACTTTCAATCATAGAACACATGATCACATGTTACAGTAAATATCAGGGACGTACCTGCCGGGGGCCTGGGGTTGGGGTCCGATATCTATGTCTGGGGTTCAGAGGCTTTCTTGCCCACCCCCTCTACTCCCTGACATCACCACAGCCCATAGAATAGATATGTATATATATTTATGTACAGAAAAAAGAATACATACTTACTGGACACCCTAGACGTTAATGTACATTCAAAGAACCGAACCGACATTCTGGTTTCAACACGTTTACAGTGACGCTCCTGATATAAAGACTTTTCCGCCTCCACCCAAAGTTTTTTTTTTTTTTCTCTTTTTCACGATAAAAGTTTTCAGTGCTGAAAAAAAACTCAAGAGGGAAAAGAAAACGCACAAATAAATTCTCTGGGGATCGACAGAGAAAAGGAGACGGTTTTAGCCCTCGGTCCTCGTCGCCGCGGACGCCGGGCACGGCTGTTCCTCTGGAAGCTTGGGAGTCGGTTCGCCTCGGCTTTTTGGTTTTGCGCCCGCTAGCGCAGCACGGTGAGATCGTTCAGGTCTAATTTATTCCGTGGCGCAGGCGTCCAGGTGGAGGGGTGCGTCCGCGGCGGCGGTACGCACCTTTGTCGAACTCGTTGGTCAGGTAAGTCCGTCCGTCAGCGCCCGGCGGCGCGGAGGAGCAGGCTCGGTCTGGCAGGTTAGCTAGTCCTCAGTCATAGACCTCTGCCGGGGCGTGGAGAGGGGCGGAGCTAGGGCTAGGGACCGCCTCGCCGCCACCCTCCTCCCTTCCCCAACGCTGTAAACCAGTGACGCCGCCCATCAGGGACGGCGCTGATGGTGCTGCCAGGAGAAAAGTGACATCAGGACAGTATCCACGGGGACGCTGCTAAAAGTAGGGACACCGCAACAAGGAGGAAGGAGTGACATCACCAGCCTAGAAACGGACGTGAGCAAGGAAGGAAGGAAGGAAGGACGGAGGACAGAGCTGGAGGCCAGGGACGACCTTTTGACTCCGCCCACAGAAAGTACAGCGTAGAAAGTGCATCTGCCTGGAGGCTGAGCTGTACTTTTTCCGTTGTTTTGTTGTTCCCAGCGCCAGAGCGGTGTGCCATAGAGAGGAGGGGGCGGGGCAAGGGGCGGTCCTCCCTCCTCCTTCGTGCATACCTCAGGATCAGCATCAAGGGCCCGACTGTTCATCATCTCCCTTACCAAAAAACATAAAAAGGTTTGTACATATATACTGTTTATACACACGTTTGTACGTCTGTTTGTTCTTGGTTTTTTTTTCACCGTTGGAAATCACAAAAGTATAGAAAAATAAAATGTTTTATAATAACGGGACACTTTTCTTTCTCTCTGTCTGTTTTTTTTTTCTGGTCCCTGGTGGAAACCGGCTCGATCCATCCGTAAAGTTTGCGGCTGTTTCGAAGCCGCCACTTTGTTGGCCTCCCATCTTCCCTCGCCAGCCTCAGTAGAGGGGTCCTTCTCATCTTCTTCTTGTGTTATTTTCTTAAAGCTAGTTCTCCTCTCGTCGCTGTTTCATCTGTGATGTCCGTCAATATTGAGTACAGCTCTTCTTTTGTATTTACTGGAAACAGGGGGACAAAAGCAGGAAGAGCCGTGAATAAACTGAAGATTAGGACCAAAAAAGAGGTAAAATACACAAAAGTACCGATAAATAATAATAATAACAATAAAAAAAAACGAGTAACAGCTAAAAACCACAACGCTAAATGTTCTGGGTCAGTTATTCAGCAGAAAATCACATCAGAATTTTCCAGACACGTGTTCTTTTCCTAACACAGCCGAGAATGGAACAGATATAACCCAGAAAAATGTGCAAAACTGGTACAGAAGCTTCAAAACGAAAGAAAGAGAAACGCTGAAGAACCTCCGGATGGTTGCGAACACAGAGACAACAACAAAATACATTTAAAAGTCTCTTTTGCATTTATGTGAAATACGACCAGAAATTAAAGCCAATAGGCTGACGGGTAAAAAAAGGGGCAGAAGTTGAAACTTGAGCGCTGAAGTCGGAGTTTGAGCCACAAACGGCTTCACTGGCTCCTGTAATGTGGCCTGAAAGCAGCCGCGCCCGCTGGAGATCAGAGCGGCCCGTAATCACGCCGGCAGAGGCGGCGAGTTGACTGCCTGACTGTAACTGGGCTGGATGGAGACGGGGGAAGGAGGCGGGGCCTGGAAGGGTCCCAGGACCCCCGTCACCACAGATGCTCGCTAATTCGGAATGATCTCTTTCAGCTCCGGAATGAAATAAAATAAAAGAGGGAAATGAAAGCAGAAGGCTTTGATTCAGACAAGCCTTTGTAGTGCTCTGCCCCCGCCAGGCCCCGCCCCCCCTCTTCTAATCCGGGGAGGCAGACAAGTGGCGTGCTCAATCAGCATCCGTCCTGACTCGATTTGCATCTTCAGGAGGAGGAGTCGGGCCCAGCCTCGCCACACTGCCCCCCCCCGCCACCCACCAGCCCCAAACACCCCCACCCTGCCCCACCCTGGGCTGGCCTACAGTGGCGCTCGCCTGAGACTCGCCTCCCACAAGCGTTACGTTTAGTCCTGACAGCAGCCTGGAAGTGAAGCGGCTACAGACACAAACAAACGCCGCCGCCATGCGCCTGACGGATGAGCGTCAGTTTGTTTCTTTAGCAATTAAAACTTGGGGCTGCTGCCGAGTCGCTGCGCCCCGATTAAAGAAGACGTAGTCAGACATCCAGCAGGACGGCTGGTTTGGCAGCTTCTGTTTACGGCTGCAGGTCTGAATGACGCCGGCGAGGGATTGATGCAAGAGCGGGCATCAAACTGTGGCGACAGCGGCGGCGCTCCGACCTAGCGACGGCAACCGCCAGTGCCTGCATCTTTGGAGCGTACGAGGTAGATGACGGACACGACAGGAGCGAAAACAATCCACAGCCCGTCACCGGAAAAGCCTCCGCTTAAAAAACGGCTGTCTGCGCGTCTACCGGCAGCGTTAGCATGATTAGCATGGCCTGTCGAGTGTGACTAGCTGGGTTAGCAAGCGAGGAGCATTTTCTTAATAAAAACTACTTTTAAAAATCCCGCTCAGACAAACATGAAACAAACCAAATTACACACATTAAAAAAGAAGACAGAAAGAAGAAAATTATCATCAGAATCAGCAGCATCACATTTGTGAATACAGAACATCATCTTTGAACTTTTTATTCTGACACTTGAAACAATCAGAGGTTACTTATTTGCCACAAACGACAACAAAAAAGGTCCGTGAATGAAACAAAAGCAGCCAGAACAGTGAAGCGGAGAAATAAACGAAAGATAAACGTAACTTAGTTACAGACGGAAACGGTCATGAGAGAAATTCAGTTTAAAACACGTCAGCTGGATTGAAAACACTGATAATCCCACTTCATAGAGGAACACATAGAAAACATTTACTCAGAGTAGAACTGCTGGATAATGTGCATATATACATTTAAATGTATTTACATTTGCTGCTTTGTTTTTTTTTTTTGCTTGTCTCTTTTGTACAAATCTTTTAGGTGGAGAAATAAATGTAATGGCCATCACGACTCGGATTATGCAAAGAGAAACGATAAAGCGCGTTTTTGTATAAACGTATCTTAGAAGGGCTAAATATGCAGATAAATAGAGGTCCGGTCGCGTGTCCTGCTGGTTAAGAAATACAGCAAAAAAGCTAAACAAATGTGAAAATATTACACAAAATAAGTTTCTGGTTTTATAAACTCACTTAAAATACTTTAGACTAACTGTGATAAGAAAACGGCTCGTAGGTTTACAACACGGCTGAATTTACACATTTATAACACGTTAGCCTTGATAAGCTGGCGTCGTAATAGGTTTTTTTCTTGTAAACTGTAGACAAACCCGTGCAAACTGACTCAAAGTTGTTCCTGTAATAACGCAAATGTTAAAAAAAATAACGCACATGGATTCATTTATTTATTTTAATTTGTTATTGTCTCCATTAATTATCAGGATATGTAATTAGGAGGCTAACGAGGGACTGACAAGTCTTGTTGGAAAGGAATAAAGGCCGCCGCGTTTGAGCCGTCACGGCCCGCGCTAATGCTCAATTATTGGAAGCAAATTGTCTTTACTGACGCTGGGATGACAACTTCGAATTATTCAGGAGGCAGATCAGCGAGAATCGCAAAACAATCGGATAAAATGTTAATATTCCAAAGATAAAAAGCTGTTTTAGAGAAGGAGCTAATTAGCTTACCAGCGCTCATTCACATGGCATTGTCCAGGTACCACAACGACACAATGTGCCAATCAAAACAGAAAGTGCCACAAAATTTTATTCTTAGCTGAACTTTAGCGGCGTTATTACAGGAACATTCGAGTTAGCTAAAAGTTAGCTTGCTGCAAACTGCATCCACTCTTTTGGTGCCTCCTGCCCCACGTACGTCGACTAGCACGCATATTTTAATGCATATATGTAAATAGCACGTAGGCACACACATTCGCTTCGGAAAAAAAGAAAAATCTATATCACTCTGGAACTAGCGTTGGTAAACTGGCGCGATGGTCGCTGCAGGCTTTTAGCCACAAACTCCACAAGTACAGAAACCGGTTCTTCTGTTAGAAAATAACACTCAAAGTCTGTTTCCTAACTCGTATAAAAATGCTAAATGCTGCGTAGACGCACTAGCATACAAAAGGAAGAACGTTTGGTAACCCACAGCGAGATTTACTCTTTGCGGTAATCTTTTTTTTTTCTATGTACAACATTACTCTATAGCGTTTTAACATCTCAACTAAACGTAACTAACTGCATATACTTCCATAAGTATGTTACATCTTCAAATTTGTTTTTTTTAAAAAAAAAGAAACAGGAAAACCTTTTTTTTTCTTTTGTGAGCAAATATAACTGAAATAGCGCTGAGTTCTTTCCACCGACCGCTAGGGGGAGCTACAGTACGCCGACAACCATTTTTTTCCACTCAAATCCTGTTGCGCAAAGTCAAACGCGGTCTCTGCGCGTCACCGCAGCTAACGCTTATGGCGAGCCTTCGCTCCCGCAGGAGTCTGCGTGTCTGTACAGGCGGAATGCTAACGTCCGTATTCCACAGCGCAGCTCTAGCTCGAGAACGGTTCCGTCAAAACCCGTCGATAAGCCACGTCGGACAAACCTGCTGGTTGTGTTTGAAATGAAGCTGCTGAGGCGGCGTTGGAGTGTGTGTGTTTCCGTTTTTATCCTGAGGTTAAATATTTTGTGCAATGCTTAAAAGAGAGAGAGAGTGAAAGAGCGAGAGAGGGCGGGAGACGCGTGGCTGCAGAGCGGCCCGCCTCGGCGCCGTGGACGTGTTCCGGTGCACCTTGAGTACAGTTTATCTGCCACGGTGAATTAGTGCGGATATGCAACCGTGTCTAATGCAAATTACCTCCACCAGCAACTATTTGCGTTCGGCAATCACACTTCGGGGAAACGTGCGCAGCAGAACGTCTTCGCCGTTTGTTCTCACTGACGGGAAAAATGGAATCATTCAGAAGAGCCGGAGAGAATTCTTGATGGGAGAACTTGCGAAAGGTAAATACTGGTAATTAATCAAGTTATAGATACTGGCTGCTCAGGTTAACGACGTGTTCCTTCCTGCTTAAAGGACACGAGAGCGGCAAATTTACCCATTTCTGGGTTAACGAAAGATGATTAAAATGTCCGCGAATGCATGTTTCATTAGGGACATGTCAATCAGGTAAAACAGACCCCCCCAAAAAGTGTTACATCACAGTAATTACAACTTTATTACCCTTCACGCTAACACTGTCTGTTATGACCTGTGGATTTCTGAGGCCGGACGTCCATCAGTTTTAAGTTTAGCCAATGAACAGCCAGTTTTATATTTATTACCACTTAGTTAGCGCTTATTACTGCATCAAAAATTATTTGTTTAAAATAAATATTGTGTTGTTTTTCCTATTTGTGTTTTTTTATGTTCAGTCCGTCAGTCTGATGAAACAATTTGTTTTTCACTCTTAAATAGCAGAAAGCCAACGGACGTCAGCCTTTTTGGAGCGCTGCGGCGCCCGCGTGGCGTAAACCCCTCTTTAGCCGGCATGCTGTCACACCACGGAGCACCCCGCTAACGGCGCCGCAGGAGGAGAACAGAAGCAATGGGAGCGGCGCCGTCTCTGATCCAAGAACTAACCCAGGCGGCGTGAGCGTCTGCCGTCCAATCGGCGGGCCTGATCGCACCTGCCGCTGCCTGCTAGGGTTAGGCACACGCGTGCCCGGGTACATTCTTGGCCAGGCGACGGCGGCGGCGCCCGCACACCTCTGAGCATGCATCATGCGTGCTGCAGGAGGCTCACATTGTTGTGGTGACACAGCACCGTCAGGAGCAGTCAGATAATGCACATGTGCGTACAAACTGTCCAAAAGAACCAAAAAGCACAAACATGAAGAGAAAACAAGAGCAGACCAATGATGACATCAAACCGCTTGTTGTAGAAAGATCAGAGGGGAGGGGCTTAGCACGGGGCGACAGTGTCTTTTTTAAAAGATTTGTCTGTTTGTCTGTTTGTTGGGCGTAATGTCTCTGTCTTTGCTCGCTTTTTGTCTTTTCTCTTTTAGTAGGGAGTGAAGCGACTGTACCCTCCTCTGTACAGGCTAGCCTGCAACATCAAAGATGAAAAAGTACCAATCAGTATTCAGGTGACAGCTTTCGTCCCTTTCTCTTTTCCCACAAATTTCCTTCCTTTTCCCGTCCTGATTCGGACGCCCGTCGAGGCCAACGGGAGCGCGGAACTTCCATTCACAGGTGGTAATTCTCATAAAACAATCATGGAGACGCCAAGCTGCTTTGATCTACCTGCTTAAATTGGAGGCTGCTTTGATCTACGTTCTTTGATTCATCACACTATCATACTTTTTTTCTCTATGAGGCCGTAACAATATCAGAGATTCAGAACTAGTTCAGGGTGGAATCAGATCCTTTTCAAGTCTGGTGGAGGTGTCTGCACCACCACAGGAGATCTCACACACTCACACACACACACACACACACAGAGTCAGTGTTGCAATTAGGAACTGCAAAGGCTACTGGATGTCTTCAAAAGCTAATTTTTAGCTAATTTTAAGGAGCGCCCTCTTGCTGCTACAAAACTTTTCATCATCGTGAGATGTTTCTGCAAGCTGGAAACAAGCGAAAGAGACTTTGGGAACCTCAGAGGAACTAATTATTCTATAGCTTTTAAATGCAAAAAATGGTTCCTCTCTGCTGGAGACCGATTAATCAAATATGATTAAAGAATTAAGGAGCGGACTGGGCTCCTCGCGCTCTCTCTGTAGCTTTATGAGATTCTATTTGACGCTCGTCCAGCAGCCTCAAAACACACACACGCACACGCACGCACGCACACACACACACACACGCAACAGCATCTTTTAGGGGTTGGGGTCCTGTCTTCTACTCTTTGTGCAGAGTCGGTGTCAGAGAAATGGAAGGAAATTTGGAGGAAAAAGGAGAAAGAGTAAAGAAAAGTAACATTCAAGCACATTTTTTAATTAAGTAAATGAAGAGGAAAAAGAGATGTCTTAATTAATGAAAGCTTTTAGCTAGCAGCTGCACCGGGGAACTTATTTATATGTCTTTTTCTTTCAGTGCTGAAAAACACGCATGCATGCCGGAATGATAAATTTAATTCCTCTCTCGGGCTGAGAGCACACCTCCGATCGAGCTGGTGAGAGGAGAGGAGGGCAGAGCCGAGCCCCCCTTCGCCTCCCCCCCGCTTTTATGTCCCACGGCACACTGCTGCATGCGTTTGATGGTCCTTAATCTCCAGGTTTGGTCTGTGAGCCCGGCCCCGTCCCCCCATTGTCCTCAAACAAAAAGACAAAGAGAAACTTTCTCTGCCTTTCGAAAAGAAAAGGAAGATGCTCTTTTATTTAGCGTCACTTTTTCATCTTTGATGTTAACAATAGCTGCAAAAGCTAGCTAAAAACAGACATTAACAATCCAACTTCATCCCTTTAGAGTGTGGCTGAGTGGAGGAAGAAAATAAAAGTCAAACAGAAAAGGTCAGTCCCTCCCGGAGTCCCCCAGCGCCAACCGAGCAACCGGACACGTTGAAAACAGGAACGGCCAACGACGGTTGCAGCGGCGGGGCTGCTGTTCTGTTTGCCAGGTTAGCCAATTAGCAGCTGCGGTTGTTCCAGGTGCAGCGGGGGGTCTGCGTCCCATCGTGGGCAAGAATGACAAGAAATCGGTGAAATCCGGGAGGGACTGAGAGATGATGGGCAAATGGTAACGTGAGATGCGCCTTAAGACTAAACAGCGATGGCTCATCCAACACGTTAATGCTGCAAAGGTCAAATGTCAACTTCAACATGCTGGGGTTTAGCAGTACCGCTCAGGTCCAGTAGGGGGCGTAAAAGAATGGGAGAAATCAATGGATGGAGAAACCAATAAAAACCAGCCACCGCTGCGGCTTCTGGTCTTTATTTCGTGAATGCGTGCGCGCTGGCGCCTGCGATGTTTCAGGCTGCAGACAGAAAAGAGGCGGCGGTCTGAGGACTTACCATAGTCCCCACGCTGTACGTGGCGGCGGGGCCGATCGTGTGGTGGTAGGGGTCTGCTGTTGCATAGACTCTGCCGTAGCTGCGTGGAACAGAGAAGACGCTCATTCATCCGTCACTGGCGGGAGAGCGGAACATTTGCGCACGCTTCCGCGCCGCTCACGCCGCGAGTCAACTCTTTCAAGTCACGAACGCAATCAATTACTTCCCTCGCCGGCCCCCCGGGCCCCCACATCACACAAGGTGCTTCAGAAAGGAGAGTTCAAAGGTTGGCGAATTATACTTGTCTTTTCATTGTCATCTTGATTAGCTGGATAGAATGGCTAATGAGCACAAAGAGAGCGCTGCAGAGGGAACACGCTCGCTGCTGGAGGGTTCGCGCTTGTTTACCCAGCGTGCGCTGGGCTCCCGCCCCTGTCTTTTCATTGTTGCTGGTTCGGAACTAATCCTTCCAATTTCCTTCAGAGACAGGACAAGATGTGTCGGCTTTATTTATATATTTATCCGACTTCACATATTCCTCTATTTACTCTCCTTTTTTTCCAGCACTCGCTTGCAAATGAGGGTCTGCACGGAGCAGATAAGGCAGACCCAGCCAAGGACTGAGGGCACCGAATCAACCAGGAGTGAAAGAGAAAAAAGTACAGAAGAAGAGGAGGAGGAGGAGGAGGAGGAGGAGGAGGAGACGGCGAGCAGACACACAGCGCTCATGTCTTCGACATGATCGGGTTATATAAGAACCAGCTGCGGCTCGGCCCATTTAAAGTCCAGCCGCAGCCAAGGTCAGCGGGCGGGACGTGAAATCGGGAGAGGCCGCCTCGGCGCCACCGGACGGCCGAGCTGAGCCTCCGCGGCCCTCTTATCTTCAGCCAACACTGGAGTCCACAGGCCCTTAAGGCTAATGTATGAGGAGAAGGAGCGCCAGCAGGTCAAAGCCAGCCAGCCTCGATGGAGGCGATCGGAATCTGACCGTCTCCGCGACGGAGCGCCGCTGCTGCACGACTGGGCCTCAACGTTTCCGCTACGGCCAAACCTCCTTCTGTGGTAACCATTCTGCTTTCATTCCACATGAGTTAAACAGGATGTTTAGAAAGGAACGGACAGACGATCTCGTAGCCTCACGACGCCTGATGGGGTTTTTTTCCCAGATTTTTTCCGGCGGTCCTGGCAGCCTGGCTCCTTCCGCGACTGGCTGGCTGCTCCGCCGGGGAGGCCGATAAGGCCTCGACACTATCGGCAAATTCTTGTTGATTCAGAAAGAATCCAAAAGGCAAAAACAAACAACTTACGGATGAACGGCATTAAAGCTCAGGGTATAGAAACGGGAATGATATCGCTCCGAGAGAGGGGAGAAAAAAGGAACGTCCAATTTCGGCTCTCGCCGAGCACGGCTGCCTGATAAATCTTACATTATCGATATGATCTTCGGGCTCCCAGGCAGGGCGTACCTTATCACAAGTGACATGCTCAATCCTTCCCAGATTAGATTCCCAAACCGGCCCACATCCCGGCTGACAGCGGCTTTCGGGGCCCGAAATGAATCAGCGCCGCCCCCTCAAACGGAGCCCACCTGAACCGGAGTGACATCGCTCAGAAGTGATGGAGCTCCTGCCTCCCCCCACCGCCCCCCCAGACCTGAGGCCATTCATAAATACCGCAGTGATGTAGCCAGTCCGCCATCAGCGGCGGCGAGCGCCGGCATACATCACGGCTTTTCTCATCCGCTGCAACGAGGTTAGCCTTTTTTTGTGTGTTCTTTAGCTCCGAGCGCAGGGAGAATACGTCAGTTTGCCTAACAGATAAGATCAATGGAGGAGAAGGAGGAAAAACCACACTAACCTACGAAAAAACACTGAGAATCTGGCGAAGCGCTGCTACATTCGTCACGTGCGCGCCCACCTGCGACGTGCTCCCAGATGTAAGCTTTTAGTTTAATGACTACGACAGAAAAATGCACATGCTGAGCTCCGGCGTGTCCGGCCTCCTGCGCATGTGTTAGTCATGCATTCGTGTAGAACAGGGCTTTTCTTTTGCCTGAAGCAGGAAACTAACCCCCCCAATTCTAGCATGCTCGCTAAAAAGGCGGGGGGTCTGAACCTTGTTCTAATCAATCAAGCCGACAACCTTCCTAATTTTGCTTCTGGAGAAATGATTCGGAAGCTTCTGTGGGCCGGAATAAATAGTTGAACGGGCCATAAGTGGCCCCCGAGCCTTAGTTTGCCCACCTCTGACGTGGAACCTTTTTTAGAAACGAAATAAAACAGCAAATAAACCTGCTGTGTTTTTGATGCAGAACTTTTCCACAAATATCACAACCACCTTTCTGAAAACACCACCAGGAACAATTTGCATTATTAAGGATTTTTCACAACTTTTGGCATCTCCTTTACTAAAAAAAATGGAATCAGCGTCAGACGAGTGAGAAACTAATCTGCTGGATGAGAGCGCAGCCACTTAAGACAGGCGTGACGCTGTTTATGTTTGACAGAAAGAAGAGGAAGCTACCGAGACCAGAGCCAGAAATTAAAGCTACCTTTAATCTAATTGTGTATTTCAGGGTCGGCTGAATCCGGACAATCGGAGATCGTCCAACCATGCAGCACTTTATACATTAGCCGCCTTTGTGCAAGATAATGGTACATCGCGGCGTGCAGCGCTTTATTAAAAGTGGATGGGAGCGATGCTCACCTGTCACTGAAAGCGGCGGTGGTGGTGGGCTGAGCGAATCTGTAAGCTGCGTACCCCCCCTGTAGAAACAGCAGAGTGTTAATCAAGGACGAAGCTCAACCTGCAGAGGAAAACGTTCAATCTGAGACACGACGATGCAACAATCCGCACGGAGGACCTGAAATGAAATGTCAACGCGGCCCCCTCCCCCTCTCAGCCACAGCCTCTCTTTCAGGCACCAGAGGGCGCCCTCTGATGCATGGTGCAGTATGCCAGCGGCGGCAGTCAAAGGATGAATGATGTCCGGTGAGGCGACGTAAACGTCTCACCGGAGGCTCGTTCCGGTGCGGACACACCAGCCAGCCAATTCCCCAAATTCAGCCCATTTTCAGATTGAGGATGTGCTGCTTCATTATTGAAGAGGCCCCATTTTTTCCCTTTACGTGACCCCCCTGGCTCACAAATGAAGTGAGAAGGCAGGAGACGGGTGGACCGTCGGGGAGTCGGGAACGCCGTATTCATTTGCCAGAGTGGGGAAGGAATTAAAGGCCTCGTTGTGGAGTGCTGCCATTACTCTCTTTGAAAAATGAAGCTGTTCTCCCACTGTTTTTCTATTAGCGCCACTGGAGTGTGCGCCCATCTACGTCCGTAAGCCCTGGATGTGGCGTTTAATAATGCAGCTTATCATTCATTTTTAAACTCAAGGGGAAAGACGTCGAGGGAACGGCGTGGGAAAGGTGCAGTGGCCTCGGCCAGGGCTGCACGTGGCATCAGGGTCGGTGGGGGGAGGGGGGCAAAATTGAAACCGATTGCAGCGTTTCCCCCTGGAGGTTCCTCCGCAGGGACAGAAAGTGGGAGCGTTGGAGGCAGAAGACTTCCTGCGGGACAGCCACGCCTCGGGACTCTGCTGATTACAGCAACAGACCGAACAAACAGGACCAATAAATCACCCTCCCGCGTTGTCAAATCCTGCACACAACAGTGCAGCACATTTGTTATTCTGTCGTAGCGGCCGCGTGGTTGTGTGCGCGCTCATACACGTCGGCGCGTGAGGAAGAATCCGCACGGGTAAAAATGCAATATTGGGGAATGTTTAAATTCCCGTGTGTACGTTCACACTGATCCTGGGGAATTTGTCGCAAACATCTTTTTTTTGTGCTGCAACAGTTTTTACTGCAACAACCAACGCCCCCCCCGCACTGGTTTGTTGTTAACAAGCAAACAGATGTGACTTCCTGTCAGTTTGACAACCTTCCGCTGTCCCACGCTGAAACGGGACAGTTTTCCTTGGTTCACCGGAGACCTTCATGCACGCTCAGACAGTCGGAAAGGGCGTGGCAGACGCTACTAAAGCTAATGGTGCTAAAGCGCGCAGGGCTGGCATGATTGGTTGAGTAATGGACCAACCTGCGCGGGCCACGGTCAAAGGACAGCGGGACACACTGGAGGTGGGGGAGACAGACCCAGAGAGCAGCGCTCGTCTTGTCTGAAATGCGGTGGAATTCTGTACTGCGTGGGCCGCTGTGTAAGCCATCGATCACCGGCGTCAGCGTTAGCGTTCCTGACGCTGCCCATCACCACGGGTGAAACTGAGAGGCAACTGCGCTCGCTTCTCCGCCGCCGTCTTCCCGCTATCTCAGCAGACGGCGGCAGGAGAAAAGCAGCAGAATCAAAGGGACAAATTACATCCTCCTGCAAACGTTTGGACTAATGTCAGAGTGGGGCAGCGCGGTAATTTCAGCTTTATCTCCACAGCCGCCGTGCTTTTCTCTGTCAAGGGCGACGTGCAGCGAGGCCAGCAACTGATGTGACCCTGCCTGCGTGGACAGCTCCAGAGGGATGGCTAATCCCTTTATCTGCTGCTGCTCCTCTTATCTCCCACACGCTGAACCGGCTCCACTCAGGCCTGCACGTATACCCCCCAGGGGGGAGGCAAGGATCTCCCTGCCAAAGCCTCGCCCACTCCTCAAACACCAAACAGGAGCGCGGTGTCGAGAGACAGCTCCCCCAGTCCTGCCAAGACAAAAATCCAGACCCGTCTGAGCTACGACCCAACTTAACACGGAACGGTGAGCCCGGCTCTGCCAAACTCTGGGATCATAGGTGGAGAGAAGGGAGCAGCTGGGGGGGTTGGAGGTTTGTTGTCGGGTTTCTTGGCACGTCCGGCACGGGCCAAATCGACACCGTCAGCCGCAGGCTGAGCAGATCGGCGTTTTGTCTTGTGGACTGGAATCTTTTCTCTTCACTTCTCTTTCATCTAAACAGGCCAGAAAGCAAGAATGTACTTACGTAGATCTCTGCACCATAGAAGCCATCCTGGTACACGACCCTGCGGAATCCCACAACAGAAGAGAGCGTTAGGTGAGGGGGGTGGACGCTCTCGCCCACTACCGGACAACCGCCAGCATACATGTGGTCCAGCGCATGCAAACATTTATGAGGCTAAAGTTTAGTTCTAAAAACGACGCATCTGCTTGTTGTCGTGGTGTTAAAACGCCTGGGTGGCCTCAAAGCAGAGGACACGGGACGGAGGAACATCACCGGCGGTGTTTGAGGAAGGACACGGAGGAGGAAAATAAGCAAACAGGACACGTCTTACTTCGGAAGGGATAATCCCTGCTACCTACATAATCCAATCTCAGTTTTAGAGGAATTACCTGCTTTTCTTGCTTTTGTTAGATGTTGCCTTTTAAAGGTGAAGTAACATTTGGAAGCTGCACATTTGCTGAAATATATCAGCTGTCATCAGCAATGAAACGCCCACGTCTTTCCCAATTACAGGCGGGCGTCCCTACCGGGCAGCAATCGCCGGAGTCTCGACATTGTACCTGCTTCCAGCATTTAGGGGTCTGTGGGGTCAGATGTGTCTGCAACAGCCCACAAATAATGACTGACACGTGCAGCGACTGCAACCGTTTCATTTCCCCAACCAATTTTCTGCTCCGGTAAAATTGTTGTCTTTCCCGTTGCCGCAGCGTCGACGAGGGCGGCGGCGGGGAAGGAGCTAGGAGCAGGACAAAGGAAGCTAGCCAAGGAGCTCTGTCACATGACTCCGACATATAAATCAAGCAGCTGCCATCAGCAGCAAAGGGCCCTGGAGTGGGAGGGAGGGGACGTGGGGTTTCCAGCGCCGGCTCCGGCAGCAAGTCCCTCCGCAGTGAGACGAATCCTGATCTAATCACAGATAGAGACCCCGTGGCCCTCCCCAGCCAGTCCTACATACAGCCCCTTCTTCCCAACCGGCCAATACACAGACCCCCACTGCTGATAAGAGTTGTGAGGCAGGGCTGCACAAAGCCAGGAGATCAGTGTAGGACCTGGTCACAGTCCAGTGAGAGCTGCCCGCTAATACGCCGTCTCAGCTCTCTGCGGCTCCCTCTGGCTTTGTTAGTTCCCCCTTTGTCAACAGCACACGTAAGGATGCGCGGCGTTAAAGCATGTATATGCCAGAGCCCGACCAGCGCTCCGGTTCCCAAAGTGCCCTGGAGGAGCTGCAAAACAAATGATGTGCGCAGCTGCAGGAGCATTTTTTATGGCTCCCAGTCAAAGTGACAGTTTAGCAGCATGTGAAATATGTGGGTTTCTGCTGCTAGCGCACAAAGCTTTTAGACATCAGTTTGGCTGCTCTGACTTTTGGAGGATGTTTGCTTTCTGGCTGATTTACTGGAATGAATGTTAGAATTATGAGCTGTCATTTTTCAAGAGAATCTTTTCTCATCCGTCCGTCCCACGAGGCCGATCATCAGCGCGGCCCTCAACGCGCGCCATCAAAAACAAGAGTGTACGTCTCACTGCCTAAACAATCGATACTGTCTAATCCTGCAGAGTGAAGGAGGAGGCTGCTGCACATGCATGCAAGAAATCAGTGTGCGCCCAATAAAAACATAAAATACATTCCTGCCCTCCCCAGCGCGCTGCAAGCTGCAGCGATGACTGCTTTAGGAGCAATTTGCATAAAAAAACGGCATTTTTCTACCGCATCTGTTCATAAACCCCCTCCAAACGTTCAAAGTGCCAGTTGTAACCACGTGTTCGGTACAGCCCATCCAGCAAGGCCCACGTGGGCGCCGGACGGTGAACACAAGCCACAGAAGGGAGTCTGCGGTTGTGCGGTCCAGCGGCAGCGGGGGGGTTCAGGTTTTGCCAGTCGGGAGTGGCCTTCAATGGCGTTTGCGGTGCAGTGGATTTTCAGGACAAATACAAACTGGCCGGGTAAATCTGCCTTGAACAAGTCTTTTAGCCTCGTGCCGACTGTGGGACACTCACGCTCCGTAAGCAGGGATCGGCGGCGGTGGGGGGGCCGTGCGGAACGTGTTGTACACGGCCCTTCCTCGGCCTCGCAAGTGGGCACCCCTGTAGGCCACCGTGGCTCCTGTGGCGGGGTAGGGGAACCCTGTGACTGCGGAGGCAAAGACAGGAGAGAGAAGAGAGAACGACTTTCAGAGAAGATCCTCCGCTTGGCATTGCTTACCTTCTGACAGAACACATTACAGAGAGACGTGTGGCACGGCTCTCCCTATGACAGAATGCATTACGGGGAAGACAAGGAAACAATAGATTTAATCTTTTCTAGGTGCGCCTCATCGAGCACTCTCCCCTTTCCCAGCTCGCTGCTTTGTGCCGTACTCAGCAAGGATCCACATTTGCTGTACGCATCCTCTCCTGATGCCTGGCGAGGGGCAGCCTTGAAGCGCAGGCAGGTAATGGATGCAATACCACTAGTTTCGCACCACAGCTTCTGCATAGTTTCCACCCAACGTGCTAGCCCCGGCAGGAGAACAGCGGGAGGGTGGGTGGGGGACGGGTAGAGGGCGTTTCCAGGCGTCACTGGAGTCTAAGCGGATATTGTTGAACTAGCGGGCTAGATGTTCAGATCTTTGCCCCCAAGAGAAATGAAGCGGACGGACAGGACAGCCAAGGACCAAACCTCCAGATGATCCCATCTTGGAGCCCATGTGGGACCATCCTCAGCCAATCGGAGTGGCGCACACGTCCTCCTCCGAGATGAAAGGGTGAGGAGCTGTGATGGGCGCTGTACATCTCCAGATTAGTTATAGATTAGAGGAAAGGCCACGTGAAGCAGTGCTCCGCCCCCACTCTGCCCCAGGGCTAATCACAAGGAGACCACAACCGAGACGGTCCAACGCAAACAAACAACCAAACAAAAACGGCTTTTAATCTCAGTCTGCTTTGTTCTGTCTGCTTTGGAGTCAGGTCATGTTGCTGTCTTCCAAACACACTGAACTCCACGCGTCTTGAGGTCGTTCTGCGCTCCTCCAGCAATCGACCCCTCCGCCCCTCCCCCACCGCTGCACTGGCATCCCCATTATTCTTCATCCCCAGCGGTGCCTCCTCATCACCCTCCCTTCACCCTCATCTTTTTTTATTCATTTCCATGACATGTTTTGGTTGATTTCATCGCCGACTACTTGAGGTTCTCCAATCAGAGGCCGGTCTGTGATGGGGCTCCCGTCTGGTCCTGCTGGCGTGATTGGAGGCGTGTGGGCGGGGTCAACCCAATTGGGATAACACAGAGTAATCTGGTCTGTCAGACATGCTTCAGATGAGGAGACAGCAGCCGCTGCGGATGAACTGCACTCTGGGATGGAGAGCGTGGAGTCGTCTGCGTAGATGCTGCAGGGCCGTGTGCAGCAGCGTTAACCCCACAGGTGGAGCAGGCCAGCGAGCACCCTAATGAACTATGCGCGCCCCAGCGCCGCTGCTTCAATAAAGCTGACAGGGAGACGGATTAGTGGTGCTTTTAAAAACACCGAAAGCCCAGTTTAATGTCCTCCACCATTAGCATCACGCGCCATTAGCAGGCCTGCGTGCATATTCGAGCGCTGCGTCTCATTTGGCCAGGTGACGCCCAGAAAACCGCCCCAACCACGCACGGTGCTTCTGTTTGCCATAACAATAGGCTAAACTCGAAGGGTGCCCTCCGCCCCCCCAGCAGCGGCTGCCTCCCCCCAGCTGATTTATAATGCTGACCTTGACATTTAAATTAGTGTCTTTTTTTGGAGCGCTGGACATCTGAGTGCAGTTGTTAAAGGGCAAAAACAATCCTCTTTGATAGTTTCCAAGGTGTTTCTGCTCCCTCCCTTCTCCTTCCAACAAACCACTACCATTCCTGGGCACAAAAAAAGTCCGATTGCCTCTTTCTCTCTTTCGTAAATTTGTATGCAATATATGCATGCTGTGATGTATGTGAATGTAAACTTATAATGAGTTGGCGATAGGCTACACTGCTTCAATAATAACCCATAAATCAAAGGCACTGTCACACCTTGGTAGGGGCTCGTGAAAAGCAACAACAGCCGCAGCGTACCGGAGCGCAAACCTGGTCTAGCCGCCAAAGTCAAACACCTTCTTCCGGGAGGGGCGGCGGCGGAGAAAATATGAGTTTTATGCCGGAGGGCGTCGGGGTCACGCTGCACCTCATATGTCATATGTGTCAAGTTGAGGGAAGCTCAATACCTGCAGAGCCAGTTGGACCTGAGGTAATCCAGCTCTGAGCCAGTGATGGGGTCATAACCAGCTCCCATAAAGAAAGATCTGATTTTCCACAAGGTTGATCTCTCTAATACTTCCTGCTCAAATATATCAGGCAATGAGCACTTAATCCACGCGCTGGGGACCAAAAACAGCTCCACCTAATCAAGAGTCTGGAGCTTAATTATCCCCCTAATGTACACTCGCACAATGAAAGGATCTGTCTACATATATTAAGGTGGCAATTAGCCTCTCTTGTCCGTCATTTAGGCAGATGGTTTTCGCAAGGTCTCTGGAAAACTTCACCTCCGTGTTCAAAAAAGTCAGCCCTCTGTGAAAGACGTGAAGATCCGCCTGAGGGAGGCGCTCTTCTCCTGTCCAGCACCGCCGTCAGGAAACCCGGAGATGGCAAAAGTAGTTCCTGCAGTGACCCTAACCCACGCTCACAGCGAGTTTCTGGTTGGCGTCAGAAGCAACATCCGGATTTATTTTCCGCTCTGGTGTGGTTGCTCTCCCCGTCCTGGTGTCAGACGGTTGGATTTGTAAGCGTGTTTGTCATCTGTCCACCTCGCCGACAACCTTTCATCAAATCAGCGTTGATGATGTTTGACATCATCTTTGTGAGGAATAATCCCGACTCGTTTATTCCTCCCTAAAACAAGCCCGAGTCCGTGCTCAATGGACTCAATGGTAATGAAGATGATTCGGGCGGACGAGGAGGCAGAAAAAGGTTCTGGGACGATTTTTGGGGAAACAGGTGCAGAGATGCTGCAAGCGGAGGATTCGGGGACGGCGCTGCTGGGACCAGCCGCTCCCCGGCCTTAACGAGGAGGAGGAGCGAATCTGCCCAGGAAGAGGTTAAGAGCGCGGAGCCGGCTCCAGGCTCTCATCCGTCATTCTCCTGAATGGGTTTTGAGGACAATAAACCTGTAGCGCCAGGACGAATGGAGACGAAGTGTGCTGTCAGCCAGCCACGATTTATGGCTCCCAATTTCTCTGATCTCCTGCACAGAAATGAGGACTGATAAACAGTGATTAATCGCTTTTATATCCCATTTTACTCCCACCAAAAGTATATTAACTGTAGCTATAATGATTCTGGAATCCATCCTGAATCTGCAACGCCGCTCTTTTCCTGAGAGAGGCAGAGGAAGAGTGTGCTTCCAGCTCCCTGCTTTTCCAGCCTCTGCAGCCTCTCGCTGCTCATCAGCACCGGTTTCCCCCTTTTTTAAAAATGTATCTCTTATTTATGTTTTCCATCTTCCCAGCTGGCAAGCATATGTTGTCGTTTAAGCTTGGCAAACTCCAGAGCCATGTCAAGACGACTTGAAAAATTAGCAGCCAATAAATCACCCAGCCCCTCCTGCTTCCCCTGCCTGGAGTGGTGGACCACACTCCCTCTGATTTATGAGATGATTTGGGAAGAGTGTGTGCACGCGCGCGCGTGGGTGTGTGTATAGCAGAGAAAGTGCGCATGGCAGAGGCATGCATTAATGCATGTGTGGGTTCTGTGTAAGGTTATCTATTTCTGCATGCTGGAATGCTTTGGTCCGAGTGTGAATATAGGCCAGTGTGAGAGAGAGAGAGAGAGTGTGTGTGTGTGTGTGTGTGTGTGTGTGTGTGTGTGTGCAACTGGCACTGACACCATTTGATGTAAAGGCTAATCCTAAACTTTTTTTTCAGGTAAAACTGAAATAACACATTTTTTTTCCTGCTATTTTTTTTTTCATTTTTCTTTAATGTTTCCAAAAAAAACCCCAAAACTAAAACACAACCTGAAAAAAAAAGAACAATTCCTGCAGGATCGTATTTAAATTGTGATCTAATTATTAGCAGCACTCTGAAAGAAAACAGAGGAAAATTCTGAATGAATACTATAAAATTCTTTTTCAGCTTCGGAGATAATCCTTTTATTTTTGGAAGGCAAATACGCGTCTCCGTATCGCTGACATTCAAAGGCTAACGGAAGTCCAACGCTGTTAGCTAACAGTCTCAGTGGGTAAGCGAGCTGTCGTGCGTTTGTTCGGGCAGACGCTTCTGTGGCCCTGATGCGAAGGTCTGAGAGATGGTTTTAATATAAGTTAACGCAGATTTTTAATTGAGTCAAACTTCCGTCTGAGCGCCACGAACGCAAACGTGCGCTGTGAGGAATACACGTGTTTGTTTAATTAACAGGAGACGTCAGGATGAAGGGAGCGTTTGGGGGAGGGGGGAGCGTGGGCGGGCAAAGGCTTGGGAATGAAATAAAAATGATAGATGGCTGCTTTCTGTCATGGCCGGTTATTTAGAGGTTTGCCGTAAAGCTGTCCGGGGAATGAACAGATTTTAGTCTAATGAGCAGAAAGGAAAGCCGTTAAAGTGGCGCGATGTGCTCAGCACTTCTTCCAAATGAAATAGTACCATTTCCCCCTCATTAAAATGCAAAGGGTTCATATAACATAGAGCAATAAAGCTGGCGTGTCGAGGCAGAGCGAGATAGGGAAAACCCCACGAGCTCATCTCCTTCCTCCATTACCGCCACCAGAAGGAGGAGCGCCTTCCGACGGGGTCGCTGCCAACACTATCGCTCGCTCAATCTCCTTTATTCGGTTAGCTCTGTAAAAGTCAATCTGGCGCACTTGGCAAATCCATCCACGGCAGCAGTCCCCAAAATCTGATAACGGTTGCAGGGGTGCCTGCTCTTAAAATCAGCCGTTTTTTCTTCTTCTTCTCCTCCTCCTCCAGTAGCTTCTGCACAGCGAGCAAACAAAGGCTCCGATGGGCCGGGATCATCCGCAGCTTATCGCAACTTCGCTTTGATTTGAGGGAAAATTCTTGTTCGGGAGGTGAGGGAGGAGCGCCATGGTGGAAACTCAGGGGTCAGATCGGAGATGGCGGCCTCAGGGGTGGCGAGGCACGTGTGGCGGAGCAGGGAGAACAGAAGAAGAAGAGAGGAGCAGAGAGGGGAAGAAGAAGAGCTTACCGGCGTAGAGTTCCGGAGCGTAGACGGCTCCCACCACAGGATTCAGCTTCCAGCCTGAGGACGGAGAGAACGGGGAGAGGGTGAGCGTCAGCGGGCCAGCCAGCACGCTCCGGGTTCACCGACGCAGCTTTGAGGAGACGACGAAGATTTACTGAGAAAGAAAACATCTCTGGCCGGAACGGTGCGATCTGACCGGCAGCGGGAAAACCTGTGATAAAAATCATCCCGTCACACTTGCCGAGAGCATCAAAGTGAACAACTTGCGGTTGACTCGCAACTTTTCCCTCCATCTCATGGAGCAGAACCTGCAGCCTCCTCTGGGTGCAATACCAAGTCCACCTGTAGGTGGCAGCATCTGAACACCCAGCTCCAACGGCGGCGCTGTTTGGATGCAGATAAACTTGTGGCGCGCCAATAGCCTCCTTTTTTTTTAACTTGACCCTTTTGGGAATAATGGATCGCGTTTCTGCTCATTTGTGTGAAAACGTCTAAAAGTGGTGAGAGAACAGAGCGAGCGCGTCGTCCGCCTACCGTTGGTGTAAGGGTTGGCCACCTTCTTGTTCGTCATCACTCTTGCTGTTGCGTTGTTCACCTGCAAAGGCAAACGAGGCAGTTATCAGTTATCGGCCAATCTCCACGGTAACCGTGCACACATGCAGAGAAGAGGAGCAAAGGGGCGACTCCAGGCAAACTCAAGAAATAATAGATACGTATTCAAAGGAAGGGTTGTGTAGCACTTTGCTGTGATTGAGTTTCATCCTTTCATGAATTTATTCATCATATCAGCTCTCTCGCAGGTTATTGAATTACTGGAGGAGTGGAGGGGAGGGGGAGGGGGCATGCACCAATTACCCACAGCGACCAATAAAGAAAGAGTAATTGGTTGAAAGAAAAACACAGTCCTCTGATTTTCTGCTATTGGCCTGATGAGAATGACTGAGTTGGCGTCTCAGAATTAGAGCAGGCAACACTAAACGATGGTGACGGGGGAGGGGGGAGCGGGGGGGGGTGCAGCTCTTCTCAGGTTGACAGGCGTCCAGCGGCTGATGGCATGCATTCGCTCTGCTTTGTCAGCTAATGATGGACAGCCTGCGTGTCCGGCCTGACATGTATGGATCCCGCGCACCGCTGAGAAGTTATACGCACCATTATGCATGCATGCATCCAGGCACGCATGCACACACACGCGCACACGCACACACGTTGATGCATCATAGATAAAAGCAGGCAGAAAGGAGAGAAATGAAAGCACCTCTATTTTGCGTCCCTCTACGATTGTACCGTTTAGTTTCTCCCGTGCGCGGTCAGCATCTGTGCTTGTTTCAAAAGTTACAAACCCGAAGCCCTGAGAGCGCCACGTTAGGGAGAAGAGGAAGGGACGGACACACATCCACACGGAGGAGAGAAGAGAGAGAGGGAGAGGAAGAAAAAGAAGGTGAGAAGACAGGAGCGACGGCGGGAAGCAGCCAGATTATTTAGTTAGCTGGAAACAGCAAAACAGAGAGATCGGAGGAGGAAGAGGAGGAGACGGCGACCCCGCAGGCCTACGCCCTTCGGCCAATTAAACGCTGGCGCGCAGGTGTCGCGGGCGCATGTCAGGAAGCTGCAAAACACCTCGTCAGCTGCCGTAATAGCGGGATAATTACAAGCGCGGCCTTCGAGCGGGAATTCTCGGCGGGGAGACTCCGTCCCTCGCGCGCTCTCATCCGCCGCTCAAATAAGTAGCACGCTCTTATGTGAGCCAAATTGCGACGGCTCATTGATGCAAAAAAGTGAATGGAGTCGACGCAAATGGCGTCGTGTGATGCAGAGGAGCAGGGATATTGACTTTAGAGGCCGGACACAGCCAAGCGCTCATTTCCATCCGCCCTTCTCGCCGTCTCCCCGGGGTGAGTTTGTCACTGGGTGAGTTATGTGAGCTGGAAGCTGCACCGGAGTTCCACAGCCCCAAATATAAAGATATCCCGCTCAAAGCAGCCTTTTGTTCCTGTGTATATATATATATATATATATCTATATATATATATATATATAGATATATATGTGCTCGTGCAGGGGGAGCGCGGCCGGCCGGGCTGCCTGATAATTGCTCCGGGATGTAATACATGTGAGGGAAGGCGAGCGGCGTGATCTCGTATGCATGCGCAGGATCTCCGGGGCTGCTATTCCAAGCATAAATAACGCAGGACCTGTCCTTGGGGAAAGAGAGATAAAGAAATACATTCAAAAAAGGGAACTGAGGGCAAAATTAATCCTCTGGACATTCGCCCGACTACGGTTGGCCTCTCTATCTTTTTTATATCATGCACAAATAATTAGCTTACAAGAGAGGGGAGCCGAGACACCATTTTTCAAAGCAGACAAACATATTGAATGCAAATTGCCAAAGCTTCATAGGAAATAGATTGTTTATTAATGGCCTGCTAGGTTCATTATGTAGCACGCACGGTGCAGGGGAGGGAGAGGCATCATGGGTAATGGCTTTGTAGGGCACCGACAATAAATGCTGGTTACGGCAGAGGAGGCAGCTTTATCCGGTGCTCAATCTTGTTTGGCAGAGGGGGTCGAGTGCGGCGCCGCCCGGTTGCGAGGCTCCTCGCGCACCGGTACTGCGGCAGGTAGGAATGGGAGTCAGCGGCGTTCACGGCTCGACGCGGCGCCAGGCGTGCTGTCGGCTTTATGAATGGGAGGCCGCCGAGCTGAGTGCACTCCATTAAAGGAACAGCTGGATGAGCACCGTTCGGCTGCTCGCGTTCCCGCTAGCTGCCCACGAGGCGCCGCGGCGGCTTCACGGCGGTCACGGAGCTGTGGTTACGTACGCATACGTGTGCAGGAGGGACATTTAAGAGCTGGATTTCAGCTTCATTTTCTTTCTGTCAGCAGATCCTTCAGGATTTACCAAATTTATCCGCTTTTACCGGCGGTAAAGGCTGGTTGGCCCCTCCCTCCGCTGCAGATTTTCATAGTCTATTTGGGTGTTCTAGACTTCCTTTTTTTTCCAGAGGGGAATATTTCAGTCTTTCTCGTCGGGTCTGTCCTGAGGTTTCACCCTTGACTCTGACGCGATGTTGGAACCAAACAAGAACAGGAAAATTTCCGGCAAACATTGGATTAGCTTCCAAACTTCATCTGAGTTAGCAGCCCGCGGAAAGCTTCACCCCCATCGAACGTGATTAATGTTGAACCAGCAGCCAGGCTTCAAAGAGGACGGGGCCCCCGAACGAGCGCTTGAATTCCGGCAGACGGAGGCCCCGCAGCTGCGGCCGGATTAACAGAATCGCAAAACAGCTCAATAACGGATTGACTGACGGGGCTAATGATTCACCGCTCGGGTTAGAGCTGCGACAACAAAAACAACAGAGGGGGAGGGGGGCCGGGGAGGGGCTCGCAGGATGCGGCTGTCCTGGACCCCCAGCTTAGGGACCGCTGGTCTCCACCAGTGTACACACCACGCTAATGCTGCCATTAGGAAACAGAGGAAGAACATGCTAATGAAGCAGCTGGTGTTCTAGTTCACTTACCTTGGATCCTCGCTCATTAAAGATAATCTCCACATCTAAAATCTTTCCAAATTGCTGCGGAGAGAAGAAAAGAGGAGAGATGGAGTCAGGAAGTCGGACCACCAGAGGAAGAAACCATTATCTAAATATGGAAATGGAACTTGGAGCGACGTTGGTCAATTTGCATTTGTTAATCGGGCAAATACTTCCTGAAGTCAGCTGGAAACGACGACCTCAAGCAGTTTTTATTTACTCCAAATGTTTGAAAAACAACAGAAAGAAGAATAAAAATAAAAAAAAGTTTGATTGATTAAAGGAAAAATGATGCAATTTCCCTAATTGAGAAAAACTAAAAGTTTTGGAATTTTAATTTCTCTTGTAAAAAACCACCAAAACCAAAACCCAAAAGGACGAGGACACGTGGAGCTGACAGAGCGGCAAAGAAAATCAAAAACAAGGAGAAGAAAAGTGAAACGTGTGTTTTTGCCAAGGTGGACGTTGGAAAGAAGCAGAGTCGCTTCCATCAGATGAGCCAGATCAAATCATCAGGTTAAACAAAGCAAACACGTCAGCCAAGAGCGGCTCAGCAGGAACACGCCACAACCTTGGCCTTGTTAAAAAAGTGAACGTTGAGAGATCAAAGACATCAGGGTGGAGAAACTCGCATTTATCCAGATTTTGTTTTTAGGAGACATCAAAGCTTCAAGAGTCCGATGAAACTCGATGCTCCAGAAAGAAGATCAAAGCCACATGAAAGGATTCCCGTTGTTTTGAGACGTTCTAGATCAGGAATTGACATGGAAGTCGACAGTCCTGCTTCCGCGTTACCAGTTCTGTCCGGTTTTCACCGGCTTTTCCCGGAGTCTCGGACTGCTGGTGCTTTGCGCGAGGAGCCCCCACCGGCACTCTTTTGTTTGTGCGCCGGTCGAAGGGCCGGTCCCCGGGGCTTAACTCGCCGCAGCCGCTCTTTTGATTCCTCTCGGATCATTAGAAATGCGAGGAATGAAAGTAAACTGTAAGTTCCTCTAATGAGCGGAGTGAGAATGACTTTTAATTGCTGTCTACAATGGTCGTATTATTTCATTAAAAGTAATTACCCTGTCAAGCGGTCCGCGTCGGCTTCATTTCAGCACAACGGGGAAGAAATGGGCCTTCCATGTGGCCGACGCTCGACGGGAGCGGATGGATCGTTTGACTGAGCCGCTAATAGGGGCCGGAAGGAGCCGGCTATTATCTGGCTGGAGGGGAAGTTTCTGAGCCCGAACCACACGTTCCACACGTTCCAACCACTCACCCAGGCCAGCATCAAAGAAAAGATAAAAGAAAAAAAAGGCCCGATTGCCTTAAAGCGCCGTTTCAGCAGGACGCCGCTCAGCTGCTGCACGTCCCCTCATCTTCTAGCCGCATCTGCCTC
Organism: Tetraodon nigroviridis; assembly: GCA_000180735.1. NCBI lineage: Eukaryota > Metazoa > Chordata > Actinopteri > Tetraodontiformes > Tetraodontidae > Tetraodon > Tetraodon nigroviridis. The sequence goes on along the minus strand of CAAE01014679.1, from coordinate 378,725 downwards.
ATATGGCGCTCGGCTTCATTGGTTCCAACGGGAAGCTCCATCACACACGGAGGCATTTGTATCCCAGCGTGACGCCCTCGTCCTCGCCTCACGATGACAATGCCTTCCCGGCGCAGTGTGCAGATGCTAATCTGTTTTAACCGTGCGTAATGGGCTCGTTGCGTAGATGCTAATTAGTTTCACCGAGCGAACTCGTCTTTGTGGATTTCCACAATGAGTTTCTGAGGAACTCGTCTCGCTGCATAACCAGTGATCTCATGCGACTTCGCTCCCCTCAACACACATCACATACGCTGCGTACCCCCAACACAGTGAGGACTTGGTACATAGACATATATGCAGACAGCCAGGCCCCAACTGCGGCAGCCAGGCCCGAATTGTGATCCTGATCCTAACCCTAACCCTGATCCTGATCCTAATCCTAACCCTGATCCTGATCCTAATCCTAACCCAACCAAGTCTGAACCCTCAAACAGGTTCTGAAGTTGTGAGGACCAGACAAAATGTCCCCACTTTGCTAGTAAAATGAGTATTTTGGTACTCAGTATGTAGCAAGTGAAAGAACACACACACACACACACACACACACACACACACAGAAACAGCTGCATCAGCAGCAGTGATAAACAATAGCTGCTGTGTGTGTGTGTGTGTGTGTGTGTGTGTGTGTGTGTGTGTTGCTGCGCGCAGGAAAGGCTGACGTCACCTCGGAGGCTGCAGCATATAGATCCACTCATCCACAGATCATAAAACAACTCAAAAAGAAGGGAGAGAAGGAAGGGGGGGGGGGGAGATTATTTTCAGAGGTCACCTCCGTACTTTGTGGATTTCCACATTGCGCCGGGTATTTATCTCTGGTCTCCAGTGGTCTTAAGCGATTAGGGCACCCCCACACTGTGATCCTGGCCTTGGTCCTGATCTTTATCTTAGCCCTATCCTTGATCTTAATCATAAGCCAGACCCTGATCCTGATCCTAATCTTAACCCTGATCCTGATCCTAACCCTAACCCTGATCCTGATCCTAATCCTAACCCTGATCCTGATCCTAATCCTAACCCAACCAAGTCTGAACCCTCAAACAGGTTCTGAAGTTGTGAGGACCAGACAAAATGTCCCCACTTTGCTAGTAAAATGAGTATTTTGGTACTCAGTATGTAGCAAGTGAAAGAACACACACACACACACACACACACACACAGAAACAGCTGCATCAGCAGCAGTGATAAACAATAGCTGCTGTGTGTGTGTGTGTGTGTGTGTTCGTGCGCGCAGGAAAGGCTGACGTCACCTCGGAGGCTGCAGCTATAGATCCACTCATCCACAGATCATAAAACAACTCAGGGAAGCAGCTTCCACTGCTTTCATCTCATTTATCTGGATTCTTCCTTTTCTCTGCTGCTGACTGAGGCAGACGCTCGAACATGCGACCGTTTGGGTTTATTGTTCGTTTCGTGTGTTTCAGGGACAGCATCACCACTAATGCTCCAGGACCAGTCTGACCATCGGAGACCCGGCATTTAACTGGGAACGGGAGCTTCGGGAACCGTTTTCCTGCAAATCTGTCGTTTCTTACAAAGACGTTTATTCAGTTTATATCAGATGTCTGTCGGCTTCAGCAGCTGCTACTTTTCCAGTTTACAAGAACAGACTAAACCACACACACACACACACGCACACACACACACACACAATTGAGTTGATTCCTGCGGAGGAACTGAGAGTTCTCTGCCCTGATAGCCACGTTAGCTTGTGTACGCGTGTGCAGCGTGCTGGGGGCAGGGCAGAGGTCCTGGGAGGGGGGTTGCGGTGAGAACGCTCGCATGCACCAGCAGAGGCAGCGCTGCAGAAACCAGTCACACAAGCAAGGACACCCTGGAGCGGCGCAGCAGCGCCTCCATTGCTCGCGCTCCCGTGTTTCCACTTGGCTCGCTGGATCTCAGGGATCAGACGCTCTAATTACTGATCCGGGTCCACTGTGATGGTGCTAATGAGGACCTGCGTCCAGCAGCGCTTCCAGGGTCCTGCAGCCTGGATCCTGCAGGGGGCAGTATGGCGCAGGCTCGTCTGGGAGAGTTGGTCATGTTGGGGGCGGCAGATGGAGCTCCTAGCAGGACTACCGGGCGTAGACGCACGCTCCACACTCTGAGAAATAGGGGTTCATTTAAAAGAATGAACCGTTTGGGAACCATTTCCTTCACTTTTAATTAATGACGACGACGCCTTTAAACTGCTTCCTGGGGCTCAGCAAAGGTTGCAAGTTGGATTGTTTAGCGGCAGGAACGCAGAGGCTCCAGGAGCTCCACGCTCTCCTGCTCAGCACCATTTCTGAGAGCCTCCCTCCTCCGCCCGCGTGATGGCGGATTTCGGTCATGCGCGGCAGTAATGGCTTCTGGAGCCGCCGGCGCTCCAGAAGCCATTAGACCAGGAGGGATGAAGCTCTGCACACGCTGATCGCACAAAAGCCCATTGTGGAGGCCATGTCAGGGGGCGGAGCCAGGCAGCTATCTCCTCGCCAAGCTCTGCCCGGGACAATTAATCTCGCCATCCCCAACCATGCCAACCACGAGGAGGTGGAGGGGAAGGGGTAACGGCCGCGAAGAGCGAGCGCCACAAGGCTGAGGAAGGTGATTGAGGGGAACGGGGTGGGCTGCCATCAATCGGGTATCATATATCTGCGTGCTGCGGCCAGGCGCACAAAGCCACCGAGCTAATTACTGAGGCGATTTGGATTCCACACAAACGGCGCCAGAGCTGGGAACAATAAAGGCAACAATCAAGGAGACAAAGAGAGCGCGAGAGCGGCCATGTTGTCTGTAATTTAGAAAGCCACAGCCAGACCTCTCACGCTAATAAATATCATCAGCTGGGTGTTGTCTTCATAACGACCGGAATTAACGACGCCGTCTTCCAACGCTTCGCTCGGCGCCTCAGAGTACGGTTTTGGCCAACGTCTGCATTTAGCTCCATTAGCGTGGTTAAAACGGGTATGCTAGCGGGGGTTAGCTGGCCGTCTATCCATTAGCTGGGCAACACAAAGGATGCTAACGTGACTTCTGATCGTTGGCGGTCGCCGCCTGCAGCCGTAGCCTCATCAGGAGGAAGGGTTAATCCGGCTTCGCCACCGTTGTTGGTATTTATAATGTTCTACCCCAGCTGATGTCAGGTGGGGGAGGGGCAAAGACAGACAGGGCAAACAAGTCTTGCGGCGGGAAGATTAAACAGCTTTTGAAGCAGCCTCTGGACTGACAAAGCTCTCCGGGCGAGAAGACAAAGATGAACAATAAATTACTCCTGCAGGCCGGTTCCATATCTCAGCAAAGCCACGTCGGCGCCGCAGCAGCGCCGCAGCAGAGCTTCCCCTCACGCATCAGCACCCAAACCTGACTGATTGAGCTGTTTTTCTTCACTTTCCAAGGTTGACTTTGTTCTCCTGACGGCGTCGTTACTCCACGCCGGCCTCACCTCACACAGCCTCTGCCTTCCCTCAGGTGCGACGTCGGCCATGTTTGCAGAGGCGGCGAGATGTCTGGCCGCCATTAAAAAACATGGCAGGATGCTGGGGGCGGGGACAGCGGGGACGCCGCAGCCTCATTCATCTTCCGCTAAGCGTCTCTGTCCTGGAGGTCGTCGAGGCGGATTCCAGCAGGCGCAGAAGCGAAACCTTTCTGTCCCGTTTCCTTTCGGGTGACTCCGATGTGACGGACGCGTTTGTCGCTGCTGTTCGGCCCATGCCGCTGCAGAACTATCCCGCGTCCGGCTTCTGCAGCACAAACTGCCTCACGCGTTCCTCAGCGTGTCGAAATAAGACACTGATAATTGCAGTTGTGAAGCAGACGGAAGCCGGAGCCAAGCGTTCAAATCACCGCCGCCGCATTTGAGCCAGGCTGCCACGTTAAGCTAGGCCGTTGGCAGGCGCTGTCGGAACTGTTTCTGCGTTCTCAGATCTCAGGAAGCAACTTACCAGATGCTGTTTGTAGTGACATGATTGATAGTTTAAGGCCAAAGCTCCAAAAATAAAACAAATGCTGTAATAAAAGAGAGCGATTGCAGCTCGGAGGCACTCACCCCAAACATTTGCCTCAGGTCAGGGTCCCGGAAGCGGAAGGGAATGTTGGAGACGTGTAACCTTTTGGGCTGCTGCTTCTCTGAAGAGTCTGAGTGCTGAAGCTGGAGCTGCTGAGAGGCCTCTGTTTGCGTCACATCATCTGTCTGCCAGAGGGAAACAAACACAGAGAGACACAAGCTGCTCATTAGCTGCTACAGTACGCCGCCGCAGCAGCCCCCGGTGCTGAAGTATGAGGAGCGGCGGCTGCAGGAGGAGGCGGAGTAGGTGGAAGAGAGGCCGGGCTAACTAACTTACAGCTTCTGCCATTTTTCAATCTGCCCGGAAAGCCGGAGCGATAAACAGTCGATGACTTATGGTGTCAAAGCCGAGCTTGTGCATTACTGATCCACTTATTAATCTCCTGCATTTAGCTCCTGAGCAACAAGGGAAGATGGAAGGTGCTGACAAAAAGGCGTGGATACGGATCCCGCCGAGCCCCGACGCGTCTGGACTAAAGACACATCATCGGTGACGTTAGCACGCAGCCGTCAGAGCGCCAGGCCCAAAGGCCTCGCCGCCGTTCCCTCCATCATTATGCGAATGCGATGCTGGCATTTCTGTATAAATGAGGAGTCGGATGTCAGTGACGAATTCCACGTGTTTCTGTCGGTGACATCGGTGATGGATTGAGCTGAGGGAGCCGGCGGCTCCTCGCTGTAGACGGACCGCGCTTTGATGTGTTTTTCAGAGACAAATCCTCATTGGTCAGTGCTTCATCCACCAATGACGGATGGTTCCGGCATTTGTCTCGAGGCTCAGATCCGGATGAAGCGCCAGCCATGAAAACACAGCCATTAGCTTAGCTAGCATCGTTGCTGCAAAGCGAAAACTAGTGAAAGCTAGTTGCCAGGTCATAACGTCGAGAAAAAGATTTCAAATATGTGCAGTGGTCCTTTTTTGTTGATTAGGCGCAGTTACACCGGTGACCACCAGGGTCGGAAAACAGCAGCGTTTGTGGCTGTTTTCCTCTGATAACTGTTCAATATCAGGAAACTAATTCCGATCCACAGAGAGGAACAAAACACGGGCTGTGGGGGTGGAGGAGGCGGATCCGCAGCACAAAAGCTCTTTGAACGTGATATGTAAACTGCGAGTTCTCCTGGGACGTGCACTCGAGCACGGCAAACACGGTGCACGCCGACTGGGGAGTCGCACGCACCGACGCAATCTTGTACCCAGATACGGGTGTGAAAGAGAGTGGGATGCTGCCGGAGTACAAATGGTTCAAACCTCTCCCTCACGCACACACACACACACACACACGCGCAGATAACTGTCACCCTGCTCGGAGGCTTTCTGATGGCTGCAGGCCACTCTTAGTGATACATTTGCCACCATTTAGGAAATGGGGTAGGGATTTATTCATTATAATTCATCATGGCGGTATTATCATTATCATCGCCATGGTAATGATGATCGCCTTTATTATTCTCATTATCATAATCACAATCTCGGCTGTAATGGTCCTCATTTATTTGGCTTTATGGCCCATTCTGAGGCGCTGACATACATGGTTGGCAGTGACAGTTGTTTGATTCAAGGTCCCGCTCCGTCTCCTGGGCTGCCCTACCTGAGGGCGGCGACAGGCCCCGCCCACCCGCCACCGGGATCCACCAAAGTTCAGCTCGGTGTGGAAAAGTTAGCGTGCCTTCAAACGGGCGCGCCGGAGCGCGGGTTCATGCGCCAGGCTCTGACTTTAGTCCTAAAGCCTCAGACGTCTCTGAGGACGTCCAACTCTCACTTCTGTCTCCTGCGTCCGGTTGCCTGACAATTGGTCCCATTATTGCAGAGCCGACGGGAGCCAAAACAACGGAACGCCGACGGTGAAACCTCGTCCTGAGCAAGACTTAGAACCTAGCCTGGAAACGACAAATAAAGAATTCCGGAACACGTCCAAATGGTGCTGGTTTCCAAAAAGCCTGACAAGGAAAAACGAAAGGATCCGCAGGTTCGATTCGGGAATTTTGCTCGGGAAAGGGGAGCAGTGAAAAAAAAAAAAAAAAGAAACAACACCCCCCCGACTTTGGCTCTTGGACACAGTAGCGGCTCTGGGAGCTTTGGCGGGGAGGACGGGTCAGGAGGTGTGGGGATTTGGCCCAGTGGCGAGGAGTGGATTTGTGATGGAGCGAGACGGGGTCTTAACTCTGCTCTGTCCTCACGCGCTGCAGGTTAATAGCCTGAGTAGCCATGTTGGGCCCCGGGGGTGACACATGGCAGACAGATGCTGCGACCGCGGAGGGTGACAAGGTAGCGGAGCCCCCGGGGTCAATCTCTTTCATCGCTCACAGATGACACCATCGACCTTTAGCGTATGTCGCCAGACTACTGAGCAACTCTGTCCTCCAGCTCCGTCTGGCTGCGCTTTCACCACAGCGAGCGTGTTTGCAAACATCCAGATTAACTTTCATCCGGCGCTGCGACAGGACAGCAGCACGCTGACATCGGGGGCAAATACACATACAGAGAACACAAATACAGAAGTGCTGACTCGCAAGCACCCGGGACCGCGTCCCCGCTAACTCAATATCTCAGTGTCACCGGGACGCTCCCGCTCTTCAGGTTGCCTGGTTGCGAGTTGCTAGTGTCGCAGCAGAAAATAATTACCCCTGTCTTAGCATAGGAGGCCACCTTCAGAGGCGTTTTCCCATCCCGACAGCTGCTGTCACAGAGAGGAGGCGGAGGAGGAAGCACAACACGCCATCGCCGCTAAAGCCCGCAAACCGGAGAGTGAGCGAGCGAGCAAGCGAGCACGCTGTCAACTCTCCGGCTTCCTCTTCAGCCGATTCTCTGAAAGACTCCCGAGCTGTTATTTGCAAATCGCCTGCAAAGTGCTCTGCTCAGCACTTTCACCTCCTCGCAGAGTGGCATTACACGAGCATAATTGAAACTATCTGATTGGAACGCTGCCAAGCAGGTAGATTACATCCGATTAAAGCGGGCGGGGATAGCGAGTCCTCGCTCACAAGAATTATAATGGCCCACTTCTAATTCATTATTTTCTCCTCTCAGTCTTCCAGTGTTTATTTTCTTTTTTACCCTCAAGATCCCGTAAATACGCCGGAGCCCTCACCCGGGAGAGCGAGGAGGTGCGACGCTAGTCTGAGGCTCTTTTTCCGCCCTAACGCTCATTCTATGGAAGTGGAAGGCAACAAGCAGGTGCGATCGCATCAAATCAGCTCGACGGCTGGCTGAGGCTAACTGAGAGCAAGTGTGTATTAAACACACGATAAAATCTTTTTGCATAGCGTCAGTGGGTAATATTTCATCCCTGGGGCCGGCCCATCCGGGTCCTGGCTCAGATCTGGATCGGGACAGGGGAATGAATCCGACCTTGGATAAACCTGCAGCTCTGGACTAAAAGAGTGAAAAATTACAATAAAAAAAGATCCTGCAGCATCACAGGACCCTGAGTTAATGAACTTATTCTCTAATTCCTGCTCAGCATCGTTAAACTTTATTCTTATATTTGCACTGACGCAGCAGTTTTATGTTTCACTTCCAGGAATCTCTCGTCTGATTCCCTTTTAGAGCGTGGGCCCAGGCTCATGGGTATCGCAGTTCTTACGAGCTGCTGCCGATGCTAAACTGACGGGAGGAAGAATTGTCTTCTGTGTAATAGATTTGAAGCTGAAATTGTAAATGACTGTTGAGCTAAAGCCAACATTGCTTTTAAAATCTAACCCTTCGGCTCAGAGGGAAAACCATCAAACTCAGCTTTGAGGTGTAAACCGACTGTAATAACAACAAAATTTTCCATTTATCAACTGAAAACTGAGGCGCTGAGCTAGCTTCTGTAGTCGAAACTAGCATCATTTCCCTGACTTTGCCTTCACCCGAAACAGCACAAATTAGGGCTGACGGTTGGAAAACACGCTAGCGCAACCAAACCAATCCGTGTTGGGTGGAACATTTATTCTTGCACAGTTTGCAGATGACATCGTCTTATTGATCGGCTCCACACGTGGAGGCTCCACAAAATGTTTGTGACAATGTTAGATGGTTTCCAGAGGCTCCTCCCACTTCTAGATAACAACGGCGGCCTGCATGTAGCTGTGCGTAGGCGCGTCTGCACGCTTGTGTTTTCCTTGCAGCCCCGTGAGCGTATGTACGCGTGTGTGTGCGTGCGTGCGTGTGTGTGTCTTTTTGTTATCACCCTCTCCCAGAATACCCTTTGGAAAGTCTTGGTGCCTCTGACTCGGGCCTGTGGAGAGTCTGGAATTGAATGCTGCCCCGACGCTACAGCCCTAATTTGTTATCAGAAGGAGGAATGATTACTCGTGAAATCCACCCAAACCTGACGGTATTCCAGCTGCCAGATAACGAGCACACTTCATTCTCTCTCCCTGGCAGCCTTCATCTCCAAGGATTTGGAGAGAAGTCGGGGCTTCTTCTCCTCCCGACTCGCCGGCTTTCAGCTGGGCTCGTCTGAACGTGTCGCAGAATGAGGTCCCGCACGTTGGGCTCTGGACGGCGCCACCTTGGCGGCGCCCGTGACGGCTGACTGGGAGACGCAGGCGGCTCATTAAAACACTGTCTGCTCCGTCTCTTTGGGGAATTCCTACAGAATCTATATGTTGTCACTGGATTTCCTGCACTTTGAGCGGTTTTAAATGTTTCGGTTGAGAAGCAAAAGCTTGTCGGGGGAAAGCTGCAGCGTCGCTCAGGGAAGACGAGGGCAGGCAGATCTGCTCCCCCAGTCTGAGCTTCTGCACGGACCCAAATCAAAGCGGCGGCCGGCCTGTTTGCGGCCGAGGCATTTGTGCTCTGGAACGCAGCAGGGCGACGCAACACTGGTGCCCGCCTGGGATTCCACTCTGAATTCCCCCCCACGGATGTCAGGAGATGCAAGGATGAGGCAGCGGCGCGGACGACCAGGCTGAAGATGGAGGATGGGGAGGAGGGAAGCATGAAGGAAAGAAGGCGAGCTCTCATCTCCCCATGGACACCATCTTTGGATCTTCTTCACAGCGCCAGAGCAGATGAAATAAAATGAAATCAGAAGGAGGGGGAGAGCGGGGGAGAGCGGGGGAGAGGAGGAGAGAGGGCGAGGAGTGGCGAACCTCCTGCCAAGTCTCTCCTCACTCTGAACTCTCTTGTGAGTCAACCATTACAGTAAGTGCGGCGCATAACCGCAGAGCCTTTGGAGAGCGCTGCTGCACACGTCTTCAAATCAAACATTACAGGGCGGCGATAATATGCCGCGCCACGCTATTGCGCCACTTCTGCTGCATAAGCACTTTTTCCGCCACCAAATGTTCGCGGCGGCGTGGTAATTGTGCGTCTGGGAGAATGGAGTTATTAACAATACGCTTTATGAGTGACCCAGATCCGTCTCCGGAGAGCCGAGGCCTCGCCGTGACCTCTCCCAGCATGCTCAACCAAGTCTGGACCTCTTTGATGCTTTCATCTCTGCCAGCGTTATCTCTACTTCTGAAGTGGCGCTAAGTCATCCGTACGTTTTATCTGCATCTGCCTCTCGCCAAGGTAACCCGCAGGTCGAGTCGAGCGTTCCGAAGGCATCGTTCAGAATCTCATTCGCCTCCAAGCTGAGCGGAAGTGCCGGCGCGTCGACGATGACGAGGTGGAATCGATCTACAGAAGCATTTCAGAAGAACCAGAAACTGGAAACAAACCAACTTGTTTATGTCGGTTTGTTAAAACCGGCGGCGGGGGAGTGACGTTAGACATCGGAAACAGCCAGCTAAGGTAACGATAATTAGCAGCAGAAGTCTGCTAACTGATTGATTGAGAGCTCCGAGGAAAGGCTGGTTCACACCCTTAATCAATGTGGCGGCTAATCTGCTAGCTATCATGTTCCCTCAAATCGGCGAGGCTTTTACTCAAGGTTATTTTATTATAATAATAATCTACCAAAAAATAAGAGTTAAAGCCTGAATTTAGTTAGTTAAATTGTCAGTATAGTTAACTTCGTATGTGTTTTATATGATTTTAAGCACGTGCAACAAAACAAAAACGTTACGGATGCGTTTCAATTAAGTTAGAATGGTGGAAAAGTTGCAGTTTGAGCAGTATAGTTCTTGTCCAGTTACTCAGTTTAATCCCCAGTGGATAGAATACTAAATTATTCGACTAATTGCCGCAGCCCTACCAGTTATCGGTAAGTTTCAGATATTTGACTGGAGATCCGGTCCAGTCCAGGAGCTGTGGTTTAACTGGGCCAAGGTGGGAACACCGCGGCTCAGGATGTCACCGAAAGCAGCGCCTCTACTGAGATCAGAGCTCCTCGCATCTGGGATCACCACACGCAGCCAATCAGCACCAGCGGAGAAAAGCAACAACAGCCGGGCTGAAACCTGCTGGAGACGCCGCCGTTCAAGCACCAGACAACAAACGCTCATATTGACGGTAGAGAAGGAGGAAGAATAGTGATTTTTACTTGCTGACAGCTCGTGGAGAACAGTGTTTGCAGGTGATGGAGGACACTGACCGGTGCCGTCGTGGTGCCGGTGATGGTGGGTGTGCTGTTGTCAGTGCCGGCCGGCTCGCTGTGCGTCTGCGTGGGCGTGTACAAGGTCATGGCGTGCTCGGGGACGCGGCTCTGCCCGGCGTAGTCCTGTGTCGGGAGCGGGTGCGGCGCCGCAAACTCTGCGTGTATGCCGTTCTGTGGGGGAGGCGGGTACTGGGCCGGGGTGTAGGGCTGGGCCATCGCTTCCGGGGGGTTGGTGGCCTCTTGGTTACCCTGCAGACAGGAGAGAAAGAAAGTTTGGTCAGTGCCGGGGCGCATTGTTTGAAGTGCTGCGAGCTCGTCAGAGAAGCTGCAACTTCGCGTCGCATCTCTGCTCAGATTAGAGGAATCCTTGATCATCGCTAATGAACACAGTTTACGCCGCAGAGCACGGCGGCACGGCGGAGGGGCAACTCTGGTGGAGGGGGAGGAGGCTCGGTTGCGCTGGTGGCAAAGCACAAGAGGAAAGATCAATGAACTGATCAAATTCTGATTGGAGCCTCTGACTCGGATGACAGGTCTGTTAGAGGAGCAGCTGCTGCCTCTCCGGCTCCACTTTTAAACTGCTGCTCCTCTTTGATGAGCGCTGCGCTGCCGCCGCGCTTCTTCCTCTCGTTTCAGATCTGTCCCTGAAGGTGCCGGGATGATCCCCCGGTTTGGGCAGCAGGGACTTTCTCCCGCCTCCCAAAGCCGCTGAGACGCAGCCCCGTGTCATTGTTAACAATACAGCAGCCCAGCCGCCCTCGGAAGCGGCTGAGCCCGGAAACAAAGGAGCTCCTGAGCGACCGCAGGAGGGTGGATTCCAAAAACACCGCCTGAAACATCATTTGGTGTCTGCTCAGATCAGCAACGCGCAGTCAGACAAACCGGAGCGCCGGCGAGCTTTTAGCTGCAGCGCCACGAAGGCCCCGGACTCCTCGGCTGGCCAGCAGACCTTTCTGGCTGGAGCAGGTTGCAAAAGTCGCCTCTGCTGACTGCTGCAGAGCGCCTGGGCTGCGTGGATCCAGACTAATGAGCGGAAGATGGGTGCTGCAGGAGCACACATCCATCCCCGCATTAAAAACGCGCAGGCAAAAGGTGAGACAATAAGAGGCGAATCCAATAACAGCCGCCCGCAAATCCCCCCAATCAGATTTAAAGATAGAAATCACGCCGGCTCGCTGCGAGACGGGAGCGAAGGAGAAGAGCAGCCAGAAGAGCAGCTTCACCACTGGAGAAAAACAATAAGAGTAAACAGATCGAGAACTTTGGCTCTTCCTCCCCAAGCTGGCTGGGGATGCTGGGAGGGAAGATGAATGTCCTTTTTCCCCTCTTCAGTTATTTTGGGATGGCGTTTGGTCTCCTTCTGCCGGAAACAGGCGGCACTGCGGCTCTAATGAGCGACGCCCTTCGCTAACACGCAGGAAACCGCGTTGGCAAACAGAGCCGCTCGTCAATTAGGACCAGGCTTCGTTATCCGAAGGAGGGGGAAGCTGGGAGAGGAGAGGCGTCCGGCTCGGGGCGGCCCCCGCCTCGCCTCGGGGGCTGCGGGAGCCTCGCCTCGCTCCTGCCTGACCTAATCCTCCCTCCTCTTTCATTATGCTGCATTTCTATCTCCCTCAATCCCTCCTCCCCCTGTTCCCTTTCATGCTCAGCTCTTCCTCCACCCTCCTCTTTTTATGCTAAAAACTTTTTTTTAATCTCCCCCTGCGCTCTACTTTTCCTCTCCCTCCAGTCATGGCATTATATAACGCGCTTGCATCGCGGGGCATCCTAATTCATGGAAGCTCTTGATGTCGGCACTTTTGAGCTTCTGAGCGTCCATTGGAAGGAGAATAACGCCGGTTACCAAAAAGCAGACGCCCCACCTGAGAACGCGCTGCCTGTTTCTGCATCCTCCGCGCTCACATCAAACGCTGCTAACGCCATTAAGGAGATCAAAGCTAGCGTTAGCTTCTCTGTCCAGGTCCGACTGATGTCGCCACTTGTCGCCTTCACACCCCCCAGTTGCACAAGTACAACAGTTATTCAGGTTATCGACAGGTTTTTGGGTTCCTCAGTGACTCAGGTTGGTCCAGAGGTCCTGGAGTCCAGTGAGGTCCTGGAGACCACAGTCTGGACTCCAGGACCTCACTGGACTCGGGTTTTCCTGAATGCTGGTTAGTCGGAGTTATTTGACGATTGCTGCCGTTTCCATGACGAGATGAGACGAGTGTGGTGGTGATGAGTGGAGTTTGGATAAACGGTGCAATAATCAGAAAGAATGTCTGAGTTTAGGCATCTGGTCGGATATCTGGAGGACTCTGGGCTCTGCGGAGACTTGGGCGGAGCCTCCCGACCCGGGAATGTGCTCCAACCTTTCCCACCGGAGACAAAGAGGCTGTTTCGGACTCTTTCTTCCGTGGAGTGTTTCTGCTGAGCACGCTCTTGGAGGACTCCCGGTTTTCCGTCCTCGGTCCCTCAGACAGTTTTTTCTTTCTTCCTACCCTTTGGTTTGTTTTTCTGCATTTTCATGCATGTATGGAGTGACCGCGTGGCGTTGAGCATCCCTCTGGGTCAGGATGTAAATTGCGCTGGCAGAGCAGAGAGCGTGTCTGTGTCAGGCCTGTTGCTGTTTGAGCTTTGAACAAGTGCAAGTGCAAAAGACTGCGACCGGGCCATGTGACACACAAACAGGATTACAGCCACGGAGTCGGGATCGGAGGAGCACCGCGTCAGAGCGCTGCGTCGGAGCGCCCTGTCGTTGCTGTTTCAAAGGGCAGCCAAGCAAGAGCACGGAGGCGGAGAGCACAGGCCTCATTAGGGAAACACAAAGTAAGACGAGCTCTCGTATGATCTTCATCTCCCTCTGAAGTGTGCGACAAACGAGTCAGTCACCCGAAAATGAAGCCGCAGAAGAAAGAGCAGCCATGCAAATGAGCCAGCGTCCCGGTGTGACCAGGCACGCACCTTCAGCTCGGCCCGGCTCGCCGAGATCACCTGCCTGATGAATGTAGCGCTCAGGTAGGAGCGTTAGCCGTTAGCACTCCTCCACCTTCAGACCCCTTTCTGGGAAAAGAGCCGGCCCCGCAGCAGCACTTTAATTCCCTGCTCGTACGTCAGCGGCTGCCACGCGCCACCTAAACACCGTCCCCACGGGCACATCGGCGATGAATAAAGGAGACCAGAGGGAGCTCTATCGATCTGCCACCCCTCCACTCGTCTCCTCCCGCCCTCCCTGTTTCACCCTGTTTTCCTCTGGCACCACCGAGGGGGCCAATCTTTAATCTTCATCCCTCTGCTGGTGGAAAATTGGATTGGAAATTGTTACTTAAGGAGATCACTTCTAGAGAGGACTTTTTGTTTTCTCCCTCTAAGAGCGAGCATCAGGAGCCACGCAGGTCAGGAAGTCCTCGCGGCACCGCCCAATGCTAGCAGAAGCTCCTGGAAAGGCTTAACTGGCCCCCGTGTGAACGAGCGCGGCTACATTCCATCGCAGCAGGTGCAGCAACTTGGCCGCTCGCCAGTAATCCCTGATCCTCTCCAGAGTGGCGGTGTTGAGAGGCCGCCAGGAGACGGGCTGTTAGCTGTTAGCAGGAACTCAACGCAGGGTCAGGAAGCGAGGCCCAGGCGAAATATAGCAGGCGACTAATTGCGCCGCATTGAATCCGGAGGGAAATCACTCAAATGGGAGCAGGGCCGATCAATCTGGGCAATCCGGCTGGTGATGGAGTGGGCAGCTTTACGGCCGCGGCTCGCTCGCACGCAGCCCGGATCATTTTTCAGCAAAGGCCTTCCTGCGTTACACGGATCCGACTGTATGACACTAATAGTCTCCGGCGAGGAGCGCTCCTCCTGATTCTGTACACTAAGCAAGTCGGGCAGATTTACAGCTCCGCAGTGTTTCTGCATAATCCAAACAGCATGAATAAGTCAGGCGCTGACGGAGGAGCTTTACAGCCTGAAAGTCTGGACCAAAGTCAGAACCCACCTTTGCTTCTGCACCGTAATAGCTGCACTTAATCCAGTTAGGCTTTTGTACTCCGCCGCCGTTAAACCACGCCGTCTCCACCCACCGCTGCGGCGATCCTGCCGCCACCTTCACCGGATCGCAAAAAAGATTGGCCAGACCTGTTTTTGGCCGGCTGGGGGAAGCGATTCTAACATCCAGGTCAATTAAAGCAGGCAGATGTATGGAATCGGCTCTGGAGAAGGCCCCGGGGCTGTCAGGAGGTCCCGGAGACCAGTAACTGGCAGGAAAAGAATGGTGCTTGACGAATATATTTTCTTTTTTCTAATATTTTGATTATAACATTCTGACCTCCTACTGAATCTGAGCAATTTATAGACTTATTAACCAAAATATTATCCTAGCTATAGCTCGCTGCCCATCCGATCAAGAGGAGAGGTAAATGGCATGTGGTTGCCATGGTGACGCTGCGTGCTGCTGCTGATGCAATACAAAAATGTCATAATCACAATTTGGTTTTTTATTGCAAATTTGTTGCAAAAATAATTAATTGACGGTAACAACAAATTTGAAAAATAATCACTATTGACGATTGCTGTGATATTCCCGGCAGCGCCAGAAGGCCCATTCTCTTCCTTTAACTTCCACATTCCGTCCGGACAAAAAAAGGGAAGCTAACAAGCTAGGTGTGAAAGCGGCCGTGACAAAACGGGGTCGCTGTCGGATTCTTTCACCGCGTTGCTCCGCGAGGCTGCAGATGACATAACGGAGTTCTAATTTGGCCCGCTGTTCTGTGCTGCGGCGTTCCTCTCGAGAACAAAGCTCATTTGGCTTTAAAGAGCGCCTGACGAGTGACGGCCGCAAACTTGTGACAAGTCCCGCCGCGGCGTGTCGGCACAAAACCCGAGTTTGTGGCGAAGAGCAGCGCGGCTCAGCAGAGGCTGACACGGGGTTGACGCAACACCAACGAAACAGCGCGCCGTTCGCAGGCGGCTGCATGAAAGCCCGTTGTTGTCGGCGGCTCTGGGGCTGATGCTCGGTTAATTGTAGCCCCGCGCAGAGACGGGCAGGCGGGAAGACGGCCCGCGAGTTTTCCGCAGGCAACTGGCATTCATTTTGTCTGGAAGGCGCATAAATAAAGTCTGTCTGGCCGGGTCCGTTTTAATTAGCCGAGCCATGCGATTGTAGTGCAAGTGTGCGTGCTAACACTCACCAGAGGGCTGCAGCATGTGTTAATTAGAAGTACACGCCACACAGTGAATCCAAGGTGAGCCCGGAAAACTCAAAAGAGGTAAACAACAACAAAGAAAAACACCTTCAGCCCAGTTTCGCGATCAGGCGCAGCGGCGCTTCCCCTCCCCCGTCCACCAATTACAGCGCGGCTTCGCGAGGAAACGGCGGCGCTGCGGATGCGCGGCAACCGGCCTGTTTAATGCAGATTTGCCAGGCGTCCTCTCGTCTCTCGACAGTCTTCATCATCACAATCGAGGGTTTATCATTTCCAACGGGCTGCCGAGCCGCTTATTGTTTTCTCTCGCATTTCCTCCTGCGCAAATGCCCCTCGTCCCGCTTTTCCACCTCATTTATGGGGGAGGGAGAAAAAAAAATCAATTGGTAAAAATAAACACTCCGCGTCCGAGACAATTTGGGTTTTGTGCGTGTTTCTGCTGCGTTTTTCCAGAGGCTTAATGGTTTCCACGTCACATCCATCCATCCCCTCCGACGCCCTCCTTCCTGCTCACTGGGAGCACTTATTTGCTCGCCGGCCTTGGATGGAGGTATTAGAAAGAGTTCATTTTGCTCAATCCCTTGCTGATTTCTTCATTACGCTGCGGCGAAGGCGTCGCATGGCGAGCCCAGAACGGGATGGGAGCGCTCTTAGCGATGCGACTGCGAGTGCTACTATACCTCAGAGACGCCGGCGCGCTACTTAATAACCAGAGCAGACAGAGCATCACTTTGAACTCCTGTGACATGTAATGAACCTGTCGGTCTCCGGCGCAGCTCCATCTGAGCCGGGCCGCAACGTGGTAAAAATGCAGATGAAATAAATAAATAAACAGAGGGATGAGCCCGGAGGCCCGCTGAAGAAAGCCATCAGTTCCACATGGTCGGACTCATAGCGTTGCGCTGGCGCCGTAAGAGGAGATAATTGTCGGTTTCGGTGCTGTTGCTGCTTTGGTTGTATAACAGATATTTACATCAGGGACTAATTACTCCAGTCGGAGTGGCAGGATCGGGATCAACTCGTGAGACGCGTCAGGTTTGCCGCTCAGACTCATTTATTAGCGGCAGCGGCGGCTGTGCTGCGCCGACCCGTCCACAGAAACGTTAGACAGACTTTCAGTCTCAACAAAAAACCTCCAGCTAAAGGAAAACTAGCGGTTGTTGGGAAGTGAAGCAGCTCTGTGGTTCCGAGGAGAAGCGATGGAAGCCGACCAGCTCCCGTCTGCCCAAACAGAGTCGTGCTGAGACGAGCGCCAAAACGCAACGGCTCCTTCGGGATTGTTATCGATCACTAAGATAAAGACCTGAGCGAAATGAAAACTGATCACTGAAGAGTGGGAGCGTTCTGTCAACCCGCTCGTTCAGAGCCGTAAATCACGCCGCCGCCCCTCGTGGCCTCGCATCGCGCATCAGACGAGCCTCTGCGCTTCCTCCCGGGGATGAAAACGCCAACATTTGTTACCCGATCAGCTGATTGTCATGCTAATCCGGGCTGGTTTTGTGTTTCTGGGGTCCGGAGGTCCTCCAGGGACAGGACGCCGGTACCGGAGCGTGCCTTGACAACGGCAAACATATGCAAATGAGGGAGAGCGCAACCCTGATTGCGACCCCGTCAGGAGGACTCTGACACCTCCCACCAGACCCAGACCCTCCAGGGACGAGGGGGGAGAGACGACGGGGACGCGGGGACGCTAGCGCAGGCCTTCCTGCTCGCAAACGCCCCCGCCGATGGAAGGGCCGGCCTGGGAGCCTCTCCCTGCATGTGTTCGGTTGCAGATGGAGGGGGGGGAGGACAGGTTCACGTATGCGGGATTCTTTGAAGCCCGCCGCCGCAGCCGCAGCTCATCTAATCAGAGGCTAATTCCAGTTATTAAGATTTGTGAGATAACTTTGATTCATCACAGTCCATCTACCCCTATCGCTTAATCACTGTCGCGCTAAGCTCTTTTTTAGTCATCCTTTTGTTTCCGCTCCCTCTGGCACAGAGAGAGGAGGAGGGATGGGGGGATAGATGGAGAGATAGAAGAGTGAGAAGGAGAGAGGGAAGATATTAACAATATTAATGACCCATGATTCTCCTCTCCTTAATGAGAAGGGTTATTAACTGTGATTATCCATGATGAAATGCTGGTAATTCTTGAGAGCTTGAGAAAACTTGTACGGCGGCTCGTCTGCTGATTTGTTCCTGCGATGCTGAAGAGAGGGAAAGGTGAGCGTGGCGAGAGAGCGGAGTCAGAGGATAAAGAGGCGGCGGCAACCTGGGGTTGAAGAGACGCTCGCAGCAGGCGGCTCGAAAGGAGGATTTACTAATTAATTCATTTTCTAAAGTGAGTCGACTCTCTGGGGTCGCAGCGCCGCAGCTGCGGCTGCTGCCGCTGCTGCAGCTTAAAAGATGTAAGAAAGTTTCTGCAATCGTTACCGGCACGTGAAAACAACAGGCTACCTGAGTTACGCCTCTGCAACCCAACAAAGATCTTTGTCTCTCTTTTATTAAAGAGGAAACCACGCCCAACACTTAGGCGCTAGTCGCGCTAAGCTAATAGCATCTCATTTAAGGTCAGGAGTCAAGGCGTCCCAGTTGTCTCCGCCCACGGCCAGTCTGAACACCAGATCCCTGACGCAGAAGTTTCCTCTGCCAGTTTAGCCTCGATTGCAAACGAACAGCGGTGCAGCCCGGCGGAATCCCAGCTGGCTCCACCGAGTCCCCGAACAGAGGGAGAGTCGGACACTTGGGGGGGCTCGGGGGGGCCGGGGGGTCCGGCTGACTCACCGGTGTTGGATTGCTCCATTACAGATTGGTGTGTGTGTGTGTGTGTGTGGCACTAGTTTAGCACAGATAACAATGCTAAATTATGCATGTCTGCAGATGAGAGGATGGGATGTGAGCCCCCGCGTCCCCCCCGCAGGGACAAATTTGGGTGGAGAAGAGCTGGGCGTGTCCGAACGTGGCGCCCCAGACAGAAGGCGAGGAGCCGTTTCAGCCGCTCGCTGCTGGATGGAAACGAGGAAAACGTTCCGGTTAGGAGGCCAGTTGGCGGTAATCACGCCGACGGCTCGCGCGGCAGACGTTTCCGTCGGCTCATTTGTCAGACGTTGCTTTCTTAAAAAGGGTCTCTGGGAGTTTAAACCCACAAAACGCCGCCGAAAACGAGCGCGTATCAGGGAAACACCTGCTGGGCCCACTTTAGATAATAATCCCATTTCTACATGGCAGCGCCGCAGCGCCGCAGAAATTGGATTGTTTGCATTACTGACCCGTGGAGCACGTCAGCCTGGGAAAAGGCAGCAGCCTGGAGGCTTTATTAGATGCAATCGGCCCTTCATAAACAAAACCTCACTTTTCAAAAAGGTGCGGAGAAAAAGCGCCAAATGCGCGTTAGCCGGCGCTTCGTGGACACACTCCATTTATTTTCCCCAATTAAATCCCTTTAATTGGATTGAGGGCTGGCACCTGGTTTACACTCTGTCAAGCACGCAGCTCGCGATAATTGATGCAGGGACTGCTGTGTGCGTCAATGTGTGCGCGTGCATGCGATGGGAGCAGGATCTGGAGCATGTCTCACTGCATTTGCCTCTGATCAATTTATCAATGGCCCCGCTGGATGTCCAGCAGGGACGCTGGATACAGGCGAGATGATGCTACTCACACTCTCACACACACACACACACACACACACACACACGCTGAGGCTGTCCCGATTCCAGAATCTTAAACTTCGATCTAACCCCCCTTTCAATACTGCAGCAAACCAGGATCTGCTGCTCATTGATCACCAGACAGCTGCAGCTGATGCAGAGCAACAAAAACACACGTTCCCGCTGCAGCCGCTGCAGCCGCTGCAGCCTTTTCATCTGATACTGTCTAGCGAGAGCCGAGCATCCTTTGGGACAGACGGGACATCACGTTTGGCTGTCGATGAACTCCGCATCTGATTTTCAAGCGCAGGTTCAAAATCCGCATCACAAAACTTCGACTGAATCTGGCAGTGCATGTGAGCGGCAGGGGGCACTAGTGCAGATGAGCGTACACGTCTACACATCCTCCACCTGGAGCCGAATACAAATGCTTCTGCGGGATACAAATGGTGCGCGCCACTCGCGGAAACAAGCAGAGATACAAATCTAGGAGATGCATCACAGCGCGCTGACAGCGCCTCTAAGACAGTGAGGAAAGGCCCGGGTCCGGGAACGCCAAGCACTGCTGCCGCCGCGCAAATGGAGAGAGGCAGAGACGGAGCGAGAGCGAGGCCGACGGAGCCCCGACACAGTAAATAAAAATACAATTTCCTGCAGTGACATGCCCATTCTGTTGGAAGCCTGACTCTAATTATTCTAAGCACTTTGAGGGATGGCTTTCCGCCGCATTAATCCACGCGCCGCAATCTGCACATCCACAGTCGATGCACTTTTAACGACCTGAGGACGCCCAACTCCACTTCGAACCACAGGAGGAGGAGTGGAGGACTGACTGTACCGTCGTGGGGTGAAGCGCGCACCGAACCTCACAACGGCGCGCAGCAAACGCTGCATTTTCAATTAAGCCAGCCCCTCCCCCCGCAGAGGCGGACCAAACTTTCCAGGGCTGATGTTGTTCTCCGCTGGGCCGCAAAAGCACTCGCAGCTCATTTGAAACAGAGATGGATCAATAAGTCAGCTGGGACCGTCAGCCAATCAATGAGCCCATCGATAGCGGCTGAGGAGGCTCCGCCCCCTCAGGACGCAGCGCCAGAACCACAGGAGCGCAAGGCTGATGTTTACATGTTGACATGGGAGCAAACGGCTTCACAGCAGCCCTGATATTTACACACACACACACGCGCATGTAAGTTCACGCACACACGCGCGCGCACACACACACACGTTCAAAGGTGATTCGATCTGGTTTCGATAAAAACGACCAGAATGTGTGTGTGCGCATCTGCATCGTCGGCAGAAAACGAACCTGTGGTAAAGAGGCGGAGATGCTTTTCTCTCTCTAACGACTCTTTTGCCAGCAAACTTTGCAACGCTTAAAAAAAAAAAGCAAGCGGCCGTTGGGCGGCGAGCGAGGACGCGGCTGCTGATTCTCCCACCGTCCGCAAATTCCACCCATCTTCCTGAACGACAACAGACAGCCCTACTGTACTCATAGTGTATGGTGCATCTTACCCTAGCCATAGCATCTTACCCTAGCCATAGCTCACTGTCGATCCAAACAAGACGAGAGGTAAACATTATCTGGTTGCCATGGTAACCGTGCGCTGCTGCTGCTGGTGCAATACAATGACGTCAGACTCTGATTCAGAGTTTCTTCATGCAACTTTGGCTAAAATAAATAATTGATGGTAATCGCAAATTAATTATTAAAAAATATTTTACAGTTGACGGTTTGTGTGATATTCCCAACGACACCAACAACAACCTGATTCGGCAGTTTTGAACATCTTCTGACTATTTTGTTGCTAAATACCTAAAAAATTCAGCAAACAACGCATCAATCTGCCTGTCTACAGGCGCAGCTGTTGATGCGCGCTTTCAAGTCTGACGTTTGGCGGCAGAGCCACGATTGGTGGAACTGGAATAAGGATCCCTGATTGGATGAGGTTGCGCGGCCGCACAAGATTTACAGGGAAACCGTCACAATCATAAAAACAATCCCGCGGGTCCGAGCACCAACTAATGCAGCCGGAAAAGTCATTTGGCTGCACGTTATAACTCAAGCCGGGAGCTTTTATTCCAGGTGTAATAGTCAAAGCTCTGGAAAGCAGAGAAACGGCTCCTGCCGACGCTGATTCCTCACGGCGTTGGCAGGCGAATTAACTCCCCTCCAGCTGCCGTTTCCAGCCCACGTGCCCTTCAGCAAAGCGCTCGGGCCCTTAACTGAGTTTCTGGGTGGCCATCAGCAGAAAGGCAGAGCGAGCGGCAGCGGGCCTGGACGGAGGGCTGCGCAGTCAGCAACACGTGTGGAAAAAAGGCAGAAAAGTAACCCATGAATTTTAGAGCAGGAAACAAACGGCAGGTGTCAGGTTCCAGAGGAGGGCGGAGGGCAGGAGGCGCCGGCCAGGGGCGGGATTAGCAACGCTGGCACGAGGAAGGCGGCCACGGCTAATGAAAGAGCGAGAGGATTCAAAGAAGCGGTTGTAAAAGGAAATAACGCTGTCAGAGTGACAAAAGGAGGCTGCGCGCATTCAGCAGCACAATGAAAGATGCAAACGGCAGTAATGCAGAGAGCAGAAGCACTCAAGACGCAAGAAAGGACGAAACCGAGTGAAATAAAGAGAGGGGAACATTTGTCAGCTGGTTTATTCCTGTTTTCCTTCTCCGAGCTGCCGACGCTCCTCGTCTCCGTCTGCTGACTCGACCTTCTCCCGGAGAATCTTACTGGGAGAAAGAGAAGGTTCGGTCTACAAGGGGGCAAACCCGGTTAGCTGTCGTGACCAGGTCGCACTCGTAGATTTTCACAAGCTAGGTGGTGCAGGAAGCTAACCCCCCAAATGAGGATCAAAGGTTCTCTAAAAATCCTGCTTGATGGACAATTAACTGAGAAAATATTTGGAACAACCTGTAAATTAGTCCAACTAAAGATGGATGATGAAGCTCCAACTGAGCTTTGGTCCCACCTTCTTGAGAGGACATGTTAGCATGCTAGGTGACAGGGGGTTTCGAACCTTTTCTAACCAAGGTGACGACCTTTTTTCTTTTGAAAAAATAAAAAAGATTCCGAAGGCTCCACGGGCCAGAATAAAATGTCCATCAAGCCACGTGTGGCCACAGTTTGTCTACTTCTGCTCTAACGGCAAAGCGAGCAACGCCGATAATTGACCCTAAATTTGTTTCACTGTCTGAACCAACCCAAAGTAAGAGTGCTGGACAGAAAAAAAGAACGGAAAACAAAATCATGTCCCGATGCTGGACTCCTGTCAGGAAGCCTCTAAGGATGAAAGAATTCTCCAGTCGGCAGAGCGCCGCCGCCACTACCTTCATCCAAACTGAGGACGGTCGTCCTGCGACCTTCCTTCCAAACCTCCGTCATCGAGCATCAATTCTTTTGGTTTTTAGATGCAACGCTCAGACACGCGTGGGCGTGACCCGGCACGCGCATGCACGCCGGCGTGTTTGGCCGCTGTGCGACTTTGGCAGCTGACTCAATGGAAACAAATTGCCGGTGCAGCTCCGCAGCTCTCCATCACGCCGTAAGAAGCCTGAGGCCTGAGGGTCAGCGTGGCGGCTGCCTGCAGACACGCGGCGGCGGGCCCGGCCATTACCGTTGGCTAATTGGAGTTTTCCTGCGGGTCAGGCTAGTCATCTGTGGTCCTTTTAGCAGCAAATAGCCCCAACCCACCCAAACAGCCCATCATTTTTAACAGTGTGTCACCACTTGACACGATTCCTTTCCTCTCCTTCCCTTTAAGAGCGGGGAGGTCCTGGCGGTGGGAGGATTACGGAAAGACTGCGGTCGCCTTCCGCCACCGCTGGCTAATCGGAAAAGTCTCTGTCCGGGTGTGCCATTCATCACGTCAGATGGTAATATCTCTAAAGGTCAGGCCGAGTCATAAAAAAAAAGAGCTTGGCTAAACTTTTGCTAGGATTTCCGAGAGGTCTAATCACCGCGTGCCAAAGCTGAAGTGTTGACTTCGATCGGCTTTTCATGGCCTCGAATTAAAGACAAGGCGGGAGCGGGGGAAGTTCCGGAGTCGAACCGAAGACCGCCACATAAAACCGCAGCAGTTAACTGGCTGAAAACCAGCCGGGTGAGCGGAAGGAGCAAAAAGGCTCCATAAAAACAGAGGAGGAAAAGGTGGCGGCAAATAAAAGCCAGGCGGAGCAGCTAAAGACTGCTGGTGTCTGACAAGTGTCAGACTGGCGCTTCGATCCGGCCTTCCTCCTGCGCTAATGACTGTCAGCACCACAAGCAGGGCCGTCTGGAGGGGGGGAAAATTACTCGCTGAAAAGCAATTGACTGACCCCCATCATTTCTCAGGGAACCAGTGACCTGTGAATATTTCATTACGGGAAAAGTCGTGAGGCCCATATAAATCGGGGGTGGGGGGAGCTGGGCGCCTCCGTCCGGAGGCGTGGGGGCAGCTGTCGGCACGCCGGCCACCAGAGTTTCGCTGGAGAGAGGACGGCGGAGGAGGGGAAAACAAGGGGGAGATGTGCTGGAGCTGCGGGTCAGAGCCGGCTTTTCCCCTCTGTGCGACATTGGTCTTACACCCAGAAACATCAGAGGCCTCGAGATGGAGGGAGGCGGGAAGAGAAAGAGAAGACGGCAAAGGTGAAGGAAAATCAATCCCCTGGCAAGTCTGATTGATTGGTGGAGTTTTGGACAATTTCATCAGGAGACTCCACTAACCAGAGATGACACGACCCATATTGGAGCGGGAAGGCGGCGTGGAGATTAATACCCGCATTAAAGGCATCAGGTGGGATAAACGCGAGCTCTGGCGGTAAACACGGCGGGCCGGCTCGGCCCCCTCAGCCGCGGCTTAAAGCCAGAAAAATCCCCCCGACCGACACTCTACTTTTCAAAGTTTGACTGGGCGGGATAATTGAGTCAATTAGGAGCACCTTAATCCAGGGAAGGGATCTTCAAAAGGAGACGGTACAGTGGAGGTTTGGGTTGGGTTTCTGGGATCTAAATAAAAAGCCCGGAGATTGTCTCTGTTTATCCAGCGACGGAGGGAAAGAGCGGCGGGATTAGATCCCATCACATCCCCAAAACTCATATTACACATTCACTTCCACTCTTGACTGCTTTAGTCAAACTTTAATTCAGCGATTTCAGGCGCGGATATTATATCAGGGACGGATTTAATTAGATCAGAAGAGCGGGATGGAGCAGGATTTCCGTTTCTGGTCATTCTGACATTTCACTTTATTCCTCATTATTCTGAGACGAGGAGGCCGAAAGAAAGTCAATAAGCGCATCATTATCCAAACCTGCAGCGAATCTGTTTCACCAGGACGCATTGTCTCCGGCGTGCAGCGGGAGGAATCGGACAGGGGGACCGGAGAGGAGCGCGGGGGGGGACAGCGCGGTAGCTGCTGATCCAGCAGATCGGCCAAGAAAGCGTGAAATTCCTCATTAGGGCGGGAGGACAAAAGCAGCCGCCAGGGCCCCATCGCCTGGAAGGGGGCGGGAGCAACCGCGCAGCAGCAAAGTAGCGTTTTCCGCAGAGGTAGATATTTCAGCCGCACTCGAAGGTGCGATGGAGGTCGAGCCAGCTTTGTCTTTAAACGCAATAGATGCAGCGGCTTCAATAACAGCTTCCAAATCAGGAAACTGGGCTTTTCCAACCCTGATGGTTCCACTTTCTCAGCCGGGGAAGCTGCGAGAAGGCGCCGTCAGAAGAGGGAGGAAGAGCTAGAAACACAAGTCGGACATTTTCCAAGTAGACTTGAAACATTTTCATGCATCAAAAAGGCCCAATCGCATATTCTGACTGAAAACGACAACAAAAAGACGGAGAGAGTGAATTAAACAATCTCGGCGTCCGGACGGGACTGGCAAGCCTTCAGGTGACAAGCGGAGCGTCGCCGCTATGGATGAGCACATGGATCGGGTCCATGCGTCGCTGGCTTAACATCACTCGCAGCAGCCCCTGCGGGCGCATTCGCTGCAAGGTCTTTGCGGACGACCCAGACAGCCGCGGTTCCCTTTGTCCACCGGTGCCGGTGGGCATTCAGAACCGCTGAGCAGGAGCGCGGTTCTGTGGCTGGTGGGTGGTGGTGGGGGCGGTAGGTGCGGTTGCCCCTCCAATTTCCATGCCTGCAGATGCGCGGGGAAGTTGATTTAAGCCTGCATGCAGAGGTGAACCCCTCACCTACTCAGCCTTTCATCCCCTCCTGCCTACCCTGAGCTATTAGCACCACGCCCCCTTTAGGAATAATCAAAAGCCGCGTGTGTATGTATGCATGTGTGCGTGTGTGTGCGGGGGGCAAAACATGCATGAAGCCCTGTGCACCACCATTGCTGCGAGCCTGAGCACGTGCTCGTCCTTCCTACTGGTAAATTAGTGCTGGTAATGAGCTGGAATCCAGTCCTGAACGCTGCCATTAAAAAGAGCCGCTGGTTCCCGTGGCGACGCCACGGCAAAAGTGATGGCGCATTAAAGCCGTGACACGCATACGCTGGACCTCAAGCATGCACAAGCTGAACTCTTGACCCCGCCCCCACCACATCTACATCTAACACCAGTCCTGCTGACGCCTGTTCCCAGATCCCGTTCACCCTTTCACTCGTTCACCCGTTCACCCATTTGGAAACAATGGAAACGGCCACATTGACTTCCTGGACTAGATTTAATAGGGTCTTCAAAAGAGGGGACCATCGGGGATTGGCTTAAATGAGGAAAACTATTGTGCTCAGAAGGAATCAATCGGGCCTTTTCGGCCTAATTCGATTGGGTTCACAAGGAGGCTCCGGAGGCCGTTTTCAGATGGAAACGCTGGACACGGAAGAGATGAGGAGTGGGAAGCAAACTTTGTCTGGCAGGATGCCGCCACCGCCATTCGCTCTCGTCCACCCCGGCCCAGATGCTCCACGCCGGCGGCCGTTCACACCTACTCCGCCCTCTTTAATCGCGCAATTATGGGAGCCCGAGAGCTTCCTGAAAGAGTGGCGGCGTTATCTCTCTGAAGAGCTCAGGTAACCACGGCAGCCGGGGCTCCGCGTTTACCGTCTGAGGCTGCGTTACACATGGTTGCATAAGATATGAAACTGTGACGTCTCCATCATAAAAGCGCGTTGTTATCTAATCGCGCAGACGAGCGAATGGCTGCGTTCAGCCGCGCCGATGAGAGGCCAGAGGGCGTCCGCCGCCGCAAAAACAAGCAGCTCCGTTGTGTTTTAATTAAAAACTGCACTTTCTTCCTGGATTGCGATCTTGTAAAATTCAGTCGAGCGCATTCTACGAGGTGTGGGGGCGGAGTACAAGGTGGGAAAAAAAGTATGAATGGCATAAAAGAGAAAGAAAAGCGGGATGCTTCCTCTCGCTGGGGTTAGGGTTAGACACCCTGAACCGCTGTCGCCCGCCCACCTCGGACCCCCCCACCTCCCACAGGCGGGAAGAGGTATCCGGGGGAGGCGGGCCTTCGGCAAGGCTAACCCGCGGCGCTGCTGGGTTCATGGGCCCGTCTCCTCTGCCCGTGTCTGTGTTGGCAAGAGAAGAAGAAGCATCTCCTGCATCATTAATGAGGGAGGTTGTCGCCGCAGCGCCGCAGCGACCAGCAGCCAGAGCTCTTCCCGCCGTCAGCCTGCAGGTTGGAAAGCAGACTGATGTGATGGATATCCTCAGTGTGGCTCTGCTCTGGCAGCCGGTGCTGTTTAATCGGCCAGAAGGAGCCCGGAGACGGCGATGCGGCCTAACTCCGACCCGGCTCCATCCGCTCCTGGAAGGAGGCGGCTTCAGAGAGCGGCGCTGCTGCCTGCATCGGGGAAATTGGATCTCCACGAAGCAGCGAGGAAGAGCGAGCCAATTAGAGCTGTTTGGAAACTTCGGCGTGATTGAAAGCCGGATAAGAGCTCCGTCAGAGGAGTTTACTGTAAAACAGACAGGTAGAAGGTGAAACAGCCCTGCGCCGGCTTCCATCCACGCCACTGCTGTCGTCTCCTCAAACACCCTGATCAAAGCGCCGCCGTTCCCTTCCGATCTCGCGGAAAAACCCCGCCCGGGAGTTCAACTTTCCGGCGGCGCAATCAATCCGCTCTGTTTTGATTTGGCCTGAAAATTGCTGCTTGTGAGGAAGCAGATGACAGCAGCACATAAACTGTATTTAGGGGCCCGACCTGTAATTCAGAGATAAACACAGGGTGGGCGCGCTAAAACATCCCCCAGCGCCCCGACCGTCTTTCCGAGGCTGGATATGAAAGATCCCGGTGTCAGGGAGCGCCGCCACCGCCGAGTCCCGCGCCTCCTCCCGCGCCTCCTCCTGCGCCTCCTCCCGACTTAACTCATTTTTATGGCAGACCCAACACGAAGGTCAGGAGTGGGATGATTCAGGGCTCAGACATTCAACTGAATCGGAAGAAACTTTTTATTCGTTCGTTCATTTCTCTGCTCTGGATTCCTTCCATCCTCTGATGGAAACACTTTGCTCTCCGCTATCAATCCGGGTAATCAAACAAAACCAAAGCAGATTGAGAAAACAGAGTTAATTCCACCCTGCGTACGGTTTCTTTTTTATTTGTGGTCTTCAACTCGAGCCTGCGACACGCAGGCGGTAAATATTTGGCCCGCTAAGCTGCGAGTCGGCAGCTTTATTTGCTTGTCGTGCGTTCACATACTGTAGGAGGTGTTGCGGTGGCGTTTACCTCTGCGGCATATGGAGCGCGCTACGTGCAGCGTGTGTCTGCGCGTCAAACGCTGCTAAATATTTGATTCCACGCCACCTGCTCGGCTGGAGAACGTCGCCAAACAACTCGCAGACGTTTGTTTGCGTCGTCAGCAGGTTCAGGGAGGAGTAAAACTGTGCTAAACGACAAGCGCGCGCCCACAACCAGCCGGAGAGGCTTCCCGTCCTGAAAAGCTCAACTCAAAGTGAAATCCCCGGCATTCATTTTCACCGTTTCAATGAGCTCGTCGCCAAAAAAGCCGCTCGAGCGTGTCGGCAGACTAAAAAGGGATATTTGTGCAACTGTTGACAAAGTGCTGGTGCGCCGCATTCAAACGGGAGAGGGGACGGATGCTAATCGACACGTGAATGAAGCCAGGGAGGCGAGCTTATTCAGGGAGGGTGCTGCTGCAGCCCGCCGCTCCCAGAATAGCCTGCAGCTCTGCTGTATCTGCAGCGCTTTGTTAGCGCCGCGCCGCCGCCTCGGCCTGCTGCATCTGTGCTGAAGTGACAACAAAACGCTTGTTTTTAGAGGGAAAAGCCTGAATCTGATTCAACTTCAGAGGATTAGAGCAGCACACACACTCACACACTCACACACACACACTCACACACACACACACACACACCCTGACCAAGTGGGAAGAGAATGAAGCGCTCCAGAAAGGCCAGGCTCGGGCAAGGTAATTAACTGAGGGTGCTTGTTTCACATGGCAGAGTCTATTAAGGGCCGTGTCACACTGATATCAGGCTAAAGGTAACGTGCGCGCACACACACACACGGGTACACACACGTGCACACTCTTGCTATCAGACGGGGGCTGGGTGGTCTGAGGGGGCAGTGAGGAGGTGGCTGCGGATGGTCTCACTCTCGCCAGCAGAGACGCCTCCTCAACGGGGAGGTTTGTGACCACCC